>VWZE01009091.1:19506-99023 GCA_013396675.1 Eubucco bourcierii | reverse complement strand
GCCTCTGCAGCATTCAGATGAATTGCATTTTTCAGGCACAGTTCAAGCAGACTGTCAGGTCTCTGGGGCTCTCTGCCTCCTGGACTCCACATTCCCACTGTCAGCTGTGGAAAATAATTCCCCTTTTGCAGTTGTGTCCAAGGTAAGTAAGATGATAAATCCCCAAGTTAGGTTTCAGCACGGGGAAGTGCATTGTTGTTTACTCAGCACTGAATCAACTTTTTGCTGTAAGGGACAGGGCTGCTGTGAGGCATTCTCTGGTTTAAAGCTTTGTAGCTCGTCAGGTTGTTAGGATTCTTTCTCACTTAGAAGAAAATTTAGGGGGTTGCTCTTAATCACAGTATCACCAAGGCTGGAAGAGACCTCAAAGATCATCATCCAAGCCGATACCACAGACCTCAAGACCAGACCATGGCACCAAGTGCCACGTCCAAACCCACCTTGAACACCTCCAGGGATGCTGACTCCACCACCTCCCTGGGCAGCCCATTCCAATCAAAATCTTTTCAGAGAACCTAAAGTACAGCAGTGGTTTAGAAGAACAGCAGGATTTTTAAAAAAAAAAAAGGAAAAGGAAAAGGAGAGTGAACTGTAAACAGCATAATGAAGCCTGGAGAAAAACGTCAGCAGAACATCCCCACCGTGTGCAGGCTACCTGACAGTAAACAGCTCCCCTCAGATGAAATTCATCACCAGGCAGACTTGCTGTTCAACTGCTCTCTTGGAGCTGCAATACAGTTAAAGAGAACTCTCAGACTTGAGGAAAGCATTAGATCTTTTGGCTTTGGAGGGGTGAAGAAAGAAGTTCTCCCTGAGCTGGGGAGAGGTGCCAGGTATGAAGTTTGACACATGGAATCGTTGCACAGCATTTGTTTACAGTGTTCTCTTTCATAGTGCTTTGGTAGTGCTTTGCTGTGGAGAAGAGACACTAGAGCTTTAATCACTGCTAAGTCTGCAAAGCCATGGAATCTTCAGTTTATAAATGGCAGAAATCTCCAGTTTGAAAAAGAAAAGAAAATAAAAGAAAAAAAGCCATTCTAATGAAGCTTTAAGTCTATTGCCTTTTAACTTTTCACCTTTCAAGTTTCCTGCCCCTCATTATATCACTGTTAGATTTAATACACATCAGTATCAATTCAGCACAGCCATCCAGCATCTGTGCTCTGTGCAGGCAAACCCTGTCACTGTTCTAATAAACCTTTAAATGCATCCAAATCCTTCTCAGGGCTTTCAGACAGCGCTGCAAGCAATGCTTTGCTTGCTGTCAGATGGAAGTGATTAGTTTATTTCTAAATGCCAAGCTTCTGAGAAATCAAGCAGCACAGTAAATGCAGCCACCTTCCTTCTTGGACTTGGTTTTCAGAGCTCGCTGTATTCATGCCCAGGACTGTAACTGGGTGGGAGAACTTCTTGCTGCTCCATGTTTCAACTGGTGGATTATTAATGCTACCTATTGGGAACGTTTTCATAGACACAAAAGGCTGATGTGTCTCAGGAGTCAGATGCCTTCAGGAGTGGTGTGATGGTTTGGGAGTTACCTGCCCCCCCACACACAATGAAATCCCCCAGACTAGACTCAGCTGGCTGGAAGTTAAGGACTGAAGCTCTATTTACAGCTCAGCAAAATGTACAAGCAGAGATATACACAATAGACAGGAACAGTTACTGAAATATACAAGTTAAAGGGAATACAGAAACACAATTCCCCTCCCAGAAATCAGACCCCAGGAGGGGCTCCCAAACACCCTTCCACCTTCTTCCCAGCCCTCTACCTTATCCCAGAGTCTGCCTTATGTGCAAGGTGAGTTTGGAGGATGGGCAAGGGAGGTTAGAAGCAGAGTGATTAGTTGGGTTATGCAGCAGCAAAAGCCCAGGGAGAAAACACAGGCGCTGACTCCAACAGATAGAGAGTCTGTCTTATCTATGTTTGTGTCCTTGTTTTCATACATCTCAGCAAGCCTAGGAGTGAAGCAGACACCACCATTGTTTGCTTTTCACAGCCTACAATCTATTTTTTTTTTCATTAAAATATTCCAGTTAGCCTCAGACCAGCACAAGTGGCCAAGGACACCATGCATCTCAGCTTGCCTGCTCCCAGATACACCAAGCACAGAGCCAGGTGTGTCGAGACCTGTGGCCCACAGTCCCCTGTTCCAGCCTCTGCAACTCCCCTGGAACAGGGTGCTGGAGCTGCAGAGGGGTTGATGTGCTCAGCTGCCCACTCAGTATCAGGTCACAGCATGGGCAGAGGCCATGGTGCTGCCTCCAGCCAGAGGAACCTCTGGATGGAGCTGCCGGTGAAGAGGCAGGCACCCAGCAAGCGGAACAGGCCCTACATGGACTTAGTTTTTAGACAGCTTGGGTATTTCAGTGGCAGTTGAGAATGTTCTTATTGCAAGCCTCTGCAGGACTGACACCCAAAGTGTGATATCTGTGACACTCAGCCCTTCCTGGCATGAGGTGGTCACCTGTTAGCCAGCAGCCATGGCACTGGGTGAGTGTACGACATAATGGGAGAATTAATTTGCATTAGGGATCAGTGTATCTTACATCTAATTAATTAATGAGAAAATTATGTGTGTAACGAGAAAAATCCTGTTCCTTGTGCTGATTACAGCAACCCAGACGAGTCAAGAAACTCCAGTTCAAGAACCTGACTTGAACTTCAGTGGCTGGAGAGGTGGGCCCAGGCCAACCTCATGAAATTCAATAAGGCCAAGTGTAAGGTCCTGCACCTGGGTAGGCACAATCCCAAGCACAAATACAGGCTGGGTGGTGAATGGCTGGAGAGCAGCCCTGAGGAAAAGGACCTTGGAGTCTGGGTTGATGAAAAGCTCAACATGAGCCTGCAGTGTGCACATGCAGCCCAGACAGCCAACCGAGTCCTAGGCTGCATCAAGAGAAGCGTGGCCAGCAGGGCAAGGGAGGTGATTCTGCCCCTTTACTCTGCTCTCGTCAGACCCCACCTGGAGTACTGTGTGCAGTTCTGGAACCCTCAGCACAGGAAGGACATGGAAGTGTTGGAGCGGGTCCAGAGGAGGGCCACAAAGATGATCAGAGGGCTGGAGCAGCTCTCCTATGAGGACAGGCTGAGGGAGTTGGGGCTCTTCAGCCTGGAGAAGAGAAGGCTTCGAGGGGACCTGATAGTAGCCTTCCAGTATCTGAAGGGGGCCTACAGGAAGGCTGGGGAAGGATTATTTACAAGGTCCTGCAATGACAGGACAAGGGGCAATGGGCTTAAACTGGCAGAGGGGAGATTTAGACTGGATGTTAGGAGGAAGTTCTTTACAGTAAGGGTGGTGAGGCACTGGAACAGGTTGCCCAGGGAGGTTGTGGATGCTCCCTCCCTGGATGTGTTCAAGGCCAGATTGGATGAGGCCTTGAGTAACCTGTACTAGTGGGAGGTGTCCCTGCCTATGGCAGGGGGTTGGAACTAGATGATCCTTGAGGTCCCTTCCAACCTTACCATTCTATGATTCTATGATTCTATGACTATCCTTGCTGGTAGGTTATTATCCTGTGAGTATTAGTGATTACAGGATGGAGAGTGGGCTTCTGTCAAAAAGCTTAAACTGAGACAGAGGAAAACTAAGGAGTAGTTTTATTTGATTAGTTGCAAAGAAAGAGGCTGCAATATGTGCATCTGAATGTGTAAACCTGGAAGGGGAAGGAGAGAGAGAGGGAGAAGGGAAAGGAAAAGCATGAGATCCTTCCAAAAATGTCATGGGAGATTTCAGAGTACAAGGAGAGAGAAAATACTCAGTGATATGTGGGTGTCCCTTCCCTGGAGGTGTTCAAGGCCAGGCTGGATGCTAGTGGAAGGTGTCCCTGCCCATGGCAGGGAGGTTGGAGCTGGATGATCTTTCGGGTCCCTTCCAACCCAAACTATTCTGTGATTCTGTGGTTCTATAACTGCTGTATACAACTGTGATACAAACTGGAATCAGCTGGTCTGAACAGCAAATTACAGTTTGCAGAAGGAACCAAACCAGGGCAAGGAGAGCTGGAGAGAAGCTGAAGAAATTCAAAAGTATTTCCAGAGCTGGGTGTTTGGTAAGAGTGAAGGCAAAGAAGGATAACTGAAAAGGTAAGTAATGATTTTTGTATCTGCAAAAGCTACTGCAAGGGAATTGAAGAGTATTTGGTGCCTCAACTCAAGTTAAATTCCTTGGGAAGCTTTTCCTTCCCCTCATTTGCTCTTTCACAAGTGGCCACATGCCCCACGGGAGGCTCTGCAGAGGTACAAGTGCACAGGCTTGCTGCTGCCGACAGCAGGGGCAGGGCTTGCCACCTGAGGTGGCACATCACAATCCCTTATTGTGATTTTCTTTACTACAGCCTGTAAAACTTCTCAGCTTCTGCAAAGAACATCAGTACCTAAAGCTAAGCAGAAGTCCCTGATTAAAAAGTCTGGCTGGGGTTGTGATTTCTTTCTCATAGATGTAAAAAGTACTTTCTTTGCTTTAGATTTTTCTCCCCCGCTCCAAGTTTTCCTACCTGTGGCACTGATGATTGGTTCATGTTTCACACACAGCTTGGGAGAGGCAATTAACAGGACAAGCAGATCTGGAAGTATTTTCAGGGAGTTAAAAAAGAAACAGACTGGCATAGACTTGGAGAAATAGCCTTGACCATGTCATAGCAGTCTGGGCTTGAGGTGTGCTGCGGCAAGAGGTTGGACTTGATGATCTCAAAGGTCCCTTCCGACCTCAGCAGTTCCATGACTCTAGCTGTAGCTGCCTCCTGTCTGCACACAGCAGCCCTGCCCAGCACAGGCTCTTTTAGTCATTCACATATAGGAAAATTGTAAAAGAATGTTAGAAATGAACAAAAACTCAGGTGGCTTTTTTCAAGTGGACTGAAGCGATTCCATGTAGTGGAGTCGTTTTGCCTTTGGGGAGGCAGGTGCCAGGGAAGGGGAGAGGTGGCACACTCTGAGCTCACCACTGTGATTTCAGCATTGCCCATGGCTGCTGAGCTGCAGGCTTCCCAGGGCCAGCAGTGCCCATATGGGAGCTGCCCCCAGGCTCCATCACTCCCCAGGAAAGCAAAAAGGTGAGTTGTGGCTGGGAATAGAATGCTTTCTATGTCCTGTGAAATCTAACACAGGCTTCATGTTAAAGTGATCATTGTAAAGTGCAGTTTGGTGCACTCTGAGACTTCAGCACTCCTAGAGCTCTGGTCAGTGATGGGCAGCAGGAAGCATGTAACCCTCTGTGTCACCCCTGAGCCAGGGGGTGCTGGTGGCAAAGAGGGGAAGGGCTTTGCAGACGGCGAGAGGTTGGGAAGAGTGGCCACATCACTTTCGCTGCCCAGCTGCAAGGGTGGCCTGCAGATTCAGCCAAGCTTCAGGGGCAGTACAAGGGTTCACATGGTTTTATTTTGTTGTCTCTCAAGGTGTGAATGCCCTGAGCTGGCACTGGAGCAGAGACTGACAACCCCACCCTGCAAACAGCCCCCAGAGCTCTGCCACTGCCCAGCCCGAGGGTTAGAGCAGCTCCCATGGAGGGCATAGAGAGGGGGAAAACCAAGGCTGTTTCAGCCTCTGGTGGAAGAAAGCCTGAGTGATTGTCCATGAGGCTCAGAGCAATAGGAATAAACTTCTCAGGTCATAAAGTTTGATCTCCTTCCTTACTGCCTCATTGCTCTGGTAGCTCGTAATCATCTCGTGAGCTAATAGCCCTCCTCTTTCGCTGTCAAAGCCAAATAACAAGTCCCCATGTGAAAGCTACAGTTTCATTTAGCTGTCTCCAGGTGCACACTGTGGAGTTGGTGTAATCAAATTTAATCCATTCCTAATATTCCAACTCACAACGTCATCACCCGAAATATTCCAGTATTCCCATCAGCCTTGCAATGCTAACTAACTCTACCAGATCCACAGATTTCATTAGGATTCTCCTACCTTAGGAATAAAAATGTAAGAACTTGAAATGCTGAGCCTTTAAAAATGGTAGAGTCATCTTCACCTGATGGCTCACATCTCAGCACAGCCCTCAGTCATCTTCCTCTCAGCCAGCTTCTGCCACAACAAAATTACCTGCTCAAATAACCACCTTGGAGCTGAGGTGTAGATAGTTTACACCCAACACGACCCAATGGGCACCTCACTGATCACTCATTTCACTGAAGAGTGGTGGGAGATTAGGGTGTGAACTGACAGCTTTGGGGACTGCACACAGACCTTCACGTCTCTCATGATCTTTTGCCTTCATAAAAGTTCCCAAATCACAGTTCAGTGTTGTTGAGATTGCTCAGATTTCCTTCTTCAGGATGCAGTTGGGGCTCACACACTGATGCTCCTAGTCTGCTGGATGGTTTGCAGCAGAGACTGGATGGTCACTCCCAGTTTTTGTGCAACAAAGTCTTTATCAAGTGGGATAGGGGCACTTCCAGTTTTGCATTTGCATTTGCATTTGCATTCCCATTTGATTTCCTTTGCAGGGTCTAACTGTGTTTCTCCACATCCCTGCCCCTTCTTATCTCTAAGAGTTAACTTTGCTCTGCTGATCAGTTTTCAGTACCTTATTCAGTGCTTGCTCCTGCTACCCTCTCTGAGAGAATAGGATCAGGCATCTTTCTTACAAGCTTTTTCTCCTTGTTTTGGGATGCTGTTTTTTAAACAGTGACTTGATGTTTATGGAGATAAAGATTATGCTTGTCCCACACTTTGGGTCTTCAGTTGGTGTCATTAACCTGATATATTAGAGCTGGACATCAGAAATTGAAAATGTGACTCTGATAGTTACCTCAGCTGCATTATTTTTCTTCCTTTTAAAATAAGTCATAAAGAAGTCTGGAGAAGAGAAGGCTCCCAGGAGACCTTAGAGTAGCCTTCCAGTATCTGAAGGGGCCTACAGGAAGGCTGGGGAGGGACTATTGACAAGGTCTTGCAATGCCAGGACAAGGGGCAATGGGTTTGAACTGGCAGAGGGGAGATTGAAACTGGATGTTAGGAGGAAGTTGTTTGTAGTGAGGGTGGTGAGACACTGGAACAGGTTAGTTGTGGCTGCTCCGTCCCTGGAGGTGTTCAAGGCCAGGTTGGAGGACGCCTTGAGTGACCTGTGCTAGTGGGAGGTGTCCCTGCCTATGGCAGGGGGTTGGAACTAGATGATCTTGAGGTCCCTTCCAATTCTTACCATTCTGTGATTCTATGAAGTGACATCAATGCCTTAGACAGATACCAACTAAGACAATTCAGCTCAATTCCATCATGAGTTTTGGCAGACGGAGCAACACTTGGCCAGGCTCAGTATCAGGTGGGTGCAGAGATCCCCACCGTGGGCAGGGAAACCACAGAGCAGAAGGAAAACATTAAGTGTTTAGAAACAGTTGTGAGAGGCTCTGCACAATTTATGGCCTTCAGGGGCCCGTGAGAGGTTTACGAGGCTGGAAGGTTTCTGGGTAACACTTTTGTGTGGGCTTTTGCAGATGGCTCCCCGAGATCATACATCTGTGTTAGCTGGAATTACCCTGTTGCTGGCACTGGTGCTGCTTTGGCTCTTCTGAACAGCCCCTGGGGATGGGCAGATCTGCAGAGCAGTGATTGGGTTTTCAGATCCTCTGCATCACCAGAAGAACAGGCAGGCTCCTGGCATGTAGCATCGGGATCAGTAATAGGTGAAGAGAGATAAACTGCTTTGGAAAGCAGTTGTTTGTAAAAAAAGGCTCTGCAGGGTCAGGAGGCAAGAAAGCTTCGTGTTCAGGTCAGCTTTTCCCAAAGAACTTCATTCCTCCAGGATGAAGGTTACTCTGATTTCCCCAGGCGTGCCTCAATGCCATCCCCTGCCTCCCAGACATGTTGGTATTCTGCTGCCTTTCTTGTCCATATCTAACATGGCTTAAATCCCATTTCTTACAGCTTTGCCTGGAAAGGAAAATGATGCAAAGGGAGGCCTCTGCCATGTGCTGATATGCTAGAGCCTGCTGCCATGGGGATTCCCCAACGCCTCCCAAGCCAGAGCATATCCTACTGCATGTCCCACCTGCAAGCTGCATGCTGCTCAGGTGACCTCAAGCTTTTACTCAGCTTCCAAAAATAATCCCTGCTGGGCTTGAGAGCCATGGGTATTGATAATATTTCACTGAAGCTCTTATTTACACAACTGGTTGCAAGTATTGTGGAAGGCTTGTTGCAGAGGGGTGGGTGAGGGCTGTTTAAGGTGGGTTTTGGGAAGAACACATGAGTTGGTAGCTCACTTTTGTGAATCAGAAAACCAAGGCAGCTAAATGTTGAACAAGGAGCTATTTGGTGCCCTGTAGCATAACTCACTATATAAAGGTATTATCCATCCTTGAAGATATTTCTCTAAGCTGTATTTTAAGGATAGAGCTGAATGTAGTTATTTCTCCTGGGCTTTGCCCTCCTGCAGGGCCAGCAGCTGTGGAGCATGCTTTCTGATCAGATTTAGCTCTAATTTTTAATTCATTTCCCCCACCTTACAGTATTCATCAGCTGCTGTAACTTGTTGTTTCAGACAGCTGCTAGATCCTAGCTGGTGGAGTTCATTGATTTCTGACTCTCATCTTGCAAACCTTATTTCAAATTCATCACCTGCTAGGGCTGTACTGGGAGCTTGAGCTGAACTGCAGGGTGTAAGAGACGAGACAGCTGCCTCCTGAGCGTTCTAGTGCCAGCAGCTGCAAAGCCCCTCTGCATCCCCTCTGGAGCAGCCCACCCTGATGCTCTGAGAGGTCTCGGAGCAAACCCTGGCCCTTTCTTCTCCCGCAGCCCATGCACAGTGTACCTGACACCTCGCCGTGCCGTGCCGTGCGGAAGAGGGGAGCTTAGCTGCTGTGCACAGCAGGCGCCAGGCAGAGCCTCAGCCGGGTGGGTGGCGAGCCCCCAGCCCACCTCCAGCCCCGCTCTCCTCACACACAGATGATGGCCCTGCAACGGAGAGCCTGGAAGCCTGAACCAGATGCAAAGTCTCACCTGAGTTTACAGACAGCCTGAAAGCAGTAACTCCGAGCCTGCGCTGCTCCTTTCATCACAAGAGGATGTTAACGGGGACAGCCTCACCGCTCCCGTTAGCGGCGCCGCCGCTGCTGTTAGCTGAGACCTGCTGGGTCACAGGCTCACAGGATGTCAGGGGTTGGAACGGACCCAAAGAGATCACCGAGTCCAAACTCCTGCCAGAGCAGGACCAGACAATCTAGCTCAGGGCACACAGCAACACATTCAGACAGGCCTGGAAAGGCTCCAGGGAAGGAGACTCCACAACCTCTCTGGGCAGCCTGTGCCAGTGCTCTGGGACCCTTACAGTAAAGAAGTTCCCCCTTGTGTTGAGCTGGAACCTCCTGTGCTGCAGCTTCCATCCATTGCTCCTTGTCCTATCCCAGGGAGCAAGGGAGCAGATCCTGTCCCCCAGCCCTCAGATAGTTATAAACATTTATTAAATCCCCTCTCAGTCTTCCCTAGACTAAGCCACCCCAGGTCCCCCAGCCTCTCCTCATAGTGCATGTGTTCCAGTCCCCTAATCACTTCCCACAATGCCCACCCCTCTGCCCACGGCTCAGGGCTGCATTTCACATGTCCCTGGCGATGTGGTCCTGACCCCAGAGGCAGAGGGTCCCTCAGCATGCCCTCTGCACAGCTCAGAGTGCCCCAGGTCCCAGGCTCTTCTGTGACAGCTGTGGGCAGCAGCGCACAGAGCTCCTTGGAGGGCTGAACTAAACATCTGTTTGCCATTGCTTTAGGTTGTTTATAGCATTTTGATGCTCTCTTCTGCAACTTTTTATTTTAAAGAGCCTGCTGATACTCTCATGCTGAGTGCACCAGAAGTGCAGCTCGCTCCTGGTTCATGTATTTTAGCTCAGGCTGAGTCATAATTTGCAAAGTACACAGACAGACTCTGCTCTGATGCAAGGCCAGACACAAGAGCATCATTCCCTGCTCTCACATTGCTGCTTGCCAGCTGAGCTGCTGAGCTCTGCCCCTCGCTTCCTATGGGAAGGGATGTTTGGGCAAAACCACACTGAACCTCCTCTGGCTCGAAATAAAAAAAATATATTGCAAATTTGAAAGCCAGGCTGCACTTTCTTAAGGTTAGGAGAGCAAAACCAGGCAGTGCCTTCCTCTGCAGCTCTGTGCCTCTTCAGTTTTCAGTTGTGGGAAGTCCACACATGTGGTTGTCCCAGTTTGGGGCCACAAGCATACCTGGGACTGGAGGACAGAAATGACTCTTAGCCCTTCCCAGGAGTAAGAATGAGGAAACTGCACACTGACTGGAAGTTGAAAGAGAAATTCTCTTTACAAGAGCATATATACACAAGGCAATCAGGCAGAGGAAGTACAAAACCCATTAAGCCCAAACTGGCCTTCTAGAATCTTCCACCCCTTCCAGCCTCAGTCAGCCTGAAGGAAGGCTGAAACTGCCCTCCCCAGCTGGGGAGGCCTCAGTGGGCTGAAATGGCACAGCTCAATTCTCTGCCAGCCTTTTCCCACACCAATCATGAGATAAGAGTGGGTGCTGTTCCCAGATGGGCTGGTTTGAGGCTAATTGGAATATGTTAATGGAGAAAATCATATTATAGGCTGTGAAAACAGTGGTGATGTCTGCTGCACTTGCAGGCTTGCTGAGATGTGTAAGAACACGAACACAAACACAGTAAAACACTCTCAGAGAGTCTCTCTAGCCAGTGTGTCTTCTCCTCTCTACTAACTTCAGTAGAGGTTACTCTCTCCTTCTACTAACCACTCTGCTTCTAACCCCCCTGGCTGATCCTCCAAACTCACCTTGCATGTAAGGAAAACGCTGGGGTAAGGTAGAGGGGTGGGAAGAAGGTGGAAGGGTGGTTGGGAGCCCCTCCTGGGGACTCTGATTTCTGGCAGGGGAATTGTGTTTCTCTATTACCTTTAACTTGTGTATCTCTGTAACTATTCCTGTCCATTGTGTATATCTCTGCTTGTACATTGTGCTGAGCTGTAAACAGAGCTTCAGTCCTTAACTTCCAGCTGGCTGAGTCTAGTCTGGGTCATTTTACAAAGTGTGGAGGGGGCAGGGAACTCCCAAACCATCACACCAGAGAAGGGAAGGGGAGAAAGGTAGGGAAGAGAAGGGGAGATCAAGTCAGGCACCATCTTTTAAGCTGTGATATCAGAAGATGGAACAGAACAGCAATATTACAATACTCTGGGAGGAGCAGGTCCATCCCCCTGGAACTGTCCTCCGTCCCTATGGTTTTGTTAAGGCAGACCCAGGATCCCTCACACTACCACAGTGGTAGGTGGCTCAGGCAGCAGTAAGGTGAAGAGGAACAGAGAGGCAATGCATTTTCTGCTGGGCAACCTTATCTGCTGTGATTGTGGTGGATTTCCAGCTAAGTGTGACTGCGAAGGATAATTACCATCGTGTGTTACCTGAGATTACAGGCTTGCTTTCCGACTAACGACACTAGGAGAACCAAGCAGTTGTTAATATTTAATCAGACTCCTGGCTTAACAATTGGATAAATGAGGTGTGTAATTACACAATTACAGACGACATTTCAGATAGGAGCTGTGCTGTTATTCATGGTGAAGGTGAAAGCTGGTGAGCAGACACCGTTCGGTCCCCTCGAGCACGTCTCTACAAAAGAGCTCAGGCACAAGAGTGTAACAGCATGTCCTACGAGATGGTAAACAAAGGCTTCAGCTGCTTCTCAGATAAAAAATCCTGCTTGGCCAAGAGGTTTCAATGTAAGAAAAATACCAGCCCAGATGTTTTGTTGATGTGGCAAGCTGTAATCAGGAGCAACTAGGGAACACATAAATACGTGCACAGGGTGTACCACACGGTCCGGGTCCTATCGTTTCTCAGCAGTCAGGCAAATTACTTTCCCTAGGTGATTAAATTTAAGTTCTATAGGAAACAGAGAAGTACCTTTTAATTCAGTGCAGTACTTACCTGCTCAGTGGAACATTTCTTTAAAATCAATGTTTGCCATGTAGTGCTGGCAAGGTGTTGTGCCTGGTTGCAAAGCCCTAGCCAGAATGAAAACAGAGATGCTGTCTATAAATAATTTTGTTCTTCTGTTCTTCTATTTCTGTGCTTTATCTCAGTTCCTTGAAAACATCTTATTTTTTTCAAGTGATCTTGATTTGAAACAAGTGCTGGACTGCATCAAGAGCAGCATGGCCAGCAGGGGAAGGGAGGGGATTCTTCCTCTTTACTCTCATCAGACCCCATCTGGAGTCCTGTGTGCAGTTCTGGAGCCCCCAGCACAGGAAGGACATGGAAGTGTTGGAGTGGGTCCAGAGGAGGCCACCAAGATGCTCAGAGGGCTGCAGCAGCTCTGCTATGAGGACAGGCTGAGAGAGTTGGGGCTCTGCAGCCTGGAGAAGAGAAGGCTTCCAGGAGACCTGATAGTAGCCTTCCAGTATCTGAAGGGGGCCTACAGGAAGGCTGGGGAGGGACTATTGACAAGGTCTTGCAATGCCAGGACAAGGGGCAATGGGTTTGAACTGGCAGAGGGGAGATTGAAACTGGATGTTAGGAGGAAGTTGTTTGCAGTGAGGGTGGTGAGACACTGGCACAGGTTGCCCAGGGAGGCTGTGGCTGCTCCCTCCCTGGAGGTGTTCAAGGCCAGATTGGATGAGGCCTTGAGTGAGCTGTGCTAGTGGGAGGTGTCCCTGCCTATGGCAGGGAGTTGGAACTAGATGATCCTTGAGGTCCCTTCCAACCTTACCATTCTATGATTCTATGAAGACTGCACTAGCAGCAGTTCTTCTGTGCTCCACTACAGCAAGCATAAACTATTCTCTGGAGTCAGTTAGTGGGATGCTGGAAAGTGAATATCAAACCCATGGAACTTACTGACCAGCATGACTGCAGGTTAGTGATATGGATCTGAATAATGCATGAAATTAAATCTTAGAAAGGCTTTGCCCAGTGCAATGAGGCAGCATTCAGGTGTTCATGTGAGCTCTCAAATGAGAGGCTGTAAAAACAAGAAAGCACTTTTGCTGGCAGATGCACTGGCAATAGTGTTTTGATCTCCTTCTCTTCCCAGCTAGCATTCCTGAAAAGTTTGTAGTTATCCAGATCTGGATGTCAGGTGAATTTCTCAGTGTCCAGTTGTAACTGTGGCTAGACAACAACACCTCTGGAGCGTGCTTTGAGATTAGGAGAAGAAACGTTTTGTCAAAGTCACGTTCATGTTTTTCTCCTAGGGATATTCCTGTGAAGGAATTCTGTGGTGAGAGAAGCTGCTTGGTGCTCTCCCTGCTCATCTGAGTGCTGGGGCTGTGCCAGCAGCTGAGCTGCACCGCGAGCTGTCAGGTCCTCCTGGCATGCGCTTGCACATCAGTTCCTCTTTAACAATTTGTACTTAGTGTTGAGCTCATGCTGTGAAAAGAGCAGAACCTTTAATTACAGTGATGCAGAGCCAACAGAGATAATTAGGGAAATAATCTCTCAGCCCCAGCAAGGTTAAGCTTTACCTATATGACATGTTGGCATAGGATCGTAAAGGAGATATAGAGAAGTGCACAGCCAGAGTAATTTCCTGTGGCAGTTACCTCGTGATCCAGTTTAGTGCAACCTATTTCTTCATCCTCTTTCTCCTCTGTCTCACCTTAGGACTGCCAATCCTACCTTGCCCATGCTGGTCCCACTGAAATAATTTTCTTCTGTTCTGACTCAGTCATGCACGTTGCTAAGTTTGCGACTCTGTGGCTCCCAGCCTTGCTTTTGAGTTCTCTGCTCTGCCCTTCAACGTCTCTGCAAGAGGCAGACCTCTCTTGCTTATATGTGATACTCACCTCAGCCCTTCCAGTACTTCCATTACATTGCCACCAAGAACACCTTTGCTGAGTAGAGACTTGCAGCTTTCTTTCATTTTAAAGACAGGATTCCTCTGTTTTGCTGTCATAGAATCATAGAATCATAGAATGGTAAGGTTGGAAGGGACCTCAAGGATCATCTAGTTCCAACCCCTGCCATAGGCAGAGACACCTCCCACTAGTACAGGTTACTCAAGGCCTCAGAGTCACCACAGGCTACCTCCAAAATCCTGGATGAAATACAGTTCCCAGGAACACTGGAGCTGTGAAATCTGAATAGTACCAAACAAACTAAAATATATCAAACCTGTTTGGTTCCTGCTGGGAACCCACCCTCATGGCAACTCCATCTATCAACTGTCCAGGCTGTATGTTCCTCGAGGAAGGACCACCAGCCTATGACACTTGGCTGTGAAGCACTTCAAGTCTTCACATCCCTGCATAAACAGAGTGGTGAAGATGAAATAAGCAGCACAGAAGGCTCCTGACTCTCCAAAGCCACACCTGCCTGCCCTCTGTGTGCCCAAGTAGTGAAATCTCTTCTGGCCCCCTGGACACAGATTTCTTCAACAGGCAGCAGGGAAACAGCAATTGGCTGGTGAGTTTGTGGTAGGGTGAAGAGAGAGCTGCCTGCAAGGTCCTGTAGGCTGGGTACATGGGCACAGTGATGCATAATTTCCCATAACAGAGTCCAGCCCCCTCCCAGTGCACTACTTTTAAGACATCTTTTCATTATCCCTAAAGCTTTTCAGCACATCACATCCCGTTAGTCAAGACACAGACTGTGCCCAGTGCTATTCCAGCAGTTCCAATAAAGGCCTTTCCTTTGGCTTTGGGGGGAAAGTCCAGGAGTGGCAGAGGGACTTCTCTAGCTAAGGCCAGCAAGATTTATTTGTTAATTAACCTCTGTGGCACCTTGAAAACAGAAAATGCTGCCTGTGTACTGACACGTTTTCCTAATGCCAGAGTGGCTTGAATTGGAGCCTTTTGGAGCCTTAACAGCTTGGTCTGTGAATTCCTGATCTACCCTATCTGTAGAATTAAAAATAAACCATAAAGATAATGAGTCCTGGCATCTGAATGAGACTCTTCTGCCAGGTGTGAGGTGTTCCCTTTTGTACTTTTTGGAGGTTTTAAGTCCAGAGATCTGCAGAGCCAGTGACCACTAAATACTTGCATCATGAATGCATAAAACATGTATTCAATTAAAATGTTAAAATATGTAGAGTACCTCAAGGACTCTGCTTTGTAGTTTTCTGCAGGTTGGCCACATCAGTAATTTGTGTCTGGCTTTGCCTGTTGTGCTGGGCTATTTAACCTTGTCCTCCACTGAAGCATGGCCCATGGCAGCCCCTCTACTCTGCACACTCCCTGGTGAGACAAGATGCTTTGACAAGGGAGCACACAGTGACAAGTGCCACCTCATGCCCATTTGAAGCAGTGCACACACAGATGCCCACAGACAAGCAAGCTCAAAGACAAGTCACTGCTGTTATGGAGCTGGGGGTGAATGCAGCTCTCTGCCAGGCTGGTACCTCCATTTCCCCAGCTGTGATTTGCAACAGCAGCGTTCCTGGGTTTCATGAGATCAGTTTGTTCCCATCTTTTCCTTTGAAGGAAGTCAGTGTCACCCAGACCTCCTGCAGCTCTCAGCTGGATGCACGTTGGCTGCCCTGTTTGATCCCCACTGAGCCAAACGTGTTTGTTTGCATTTAAACCTCCTTTGAAAGGAGAGAGTCCAGCAATGTATCATCTCTCTGTGCCAACCCAGGGGATTCTTCTATTCCCACAGCCTCGGGACACTCGATAATACCTTAGAGACACCAGCTAGTCATCTGTGAAATAACTCCTGGAAGGAAAAAAAAAAGGGAGGTGGAGGGGGGTAGCAAGAGGGTGTGGATAAAATTCAGGGCACTTCTTGCCTTTTAATGGAACTGCAGATATCATAGTAGGGCCTTGGTTGGAAGGGAACACTGGAGGTCATCTAGTCCAGCACCTCTTGCAGTCAGCAGGGACACCCTCCCCTAGATCAGGTTGTCAAACCTCATTTTGAATACCTCCAGGGGTGAGGCCTCAACCATCTCCCCACGCAACCTGTTCCAGTGTTCCACCACTCTCACGGTAAACAACTTGTTCCTAACATCCAATTTAAATCTGCTCTTCTCTAGTTTGAAGCCAATGCCCCTTGTCCTTTCACTGCAGGCCTTTGTAAAGAGTCTCTTTCCATCCTTCTTGTAGCCCCCTTTAGGTACTGGAAGGCTACTGTTAGGTTTCCCCAGAGCCTCCTCTTCTTCAGGCTGAACAACCCAGATCCCTCAGCCTGTCCTCGTAGCAGAGGTGCTCCAACCTCCTGATTACTTTTGTGTTCCTCCTCTGGATGCGCTCCATTAGGTCCATGTCCTTCCTGTATTGAGGGCTCCAGACCTGGAGGTAGTCCTCCAGGTGAGATCTCACCAGAGCAAAGTGGCAGAGTCCCCTCTCTGGATCTGCTGGCAACGCTGCTTTTGATGCAGCCCAGGATGAGATTTACCTTCTGGGCTGGGCTGCAAGCGCAGAGTAGTAGCTCTGCTAATGTGGGTGCCACTAGTCAATGGAGAGTCATGAAAGGGCTGACTGAGTTTGCTTTCAAGCCCTGAATAAATCAGGGTTCCTTCCAGTGTTTCAAATTCTGGTCAGTGGGCATGTTCAATCCAATGCAGTCGGCGAAGTGCAGAGAGGCACAATGACTGGGGAAGCCCAGGGATGGGGTGGTGAGTAGTGAGCTTGTATTTTGGCAGGGAGATGACTGCAAGCCTGAGCTCACTTCAGCATCAAGAGACAAGTGAAATAAGGCACTATTGGGTTCTGCAGGGCTCCCTTATCTGTAGATTTTAATTTCTGTTTGTAGAAGATGTTGTGCAATGTTTTCCTAATACTTGAGCTGTGGCAAACAAACCACATCTGGAACATAAAATAACAAAGAAATTATCTGAAAGCTGTGCTGTTCTTAAAAGCAGCTTCATGGTCAAATAACTTGCTGGAAAAGAATAGATCCAGTTTGTCAGATAATGCATAAGCTTAGAGGGAGGGGGAAAATTAAGCCAAGAGAAATATTGCACTTAAAGAGAGTTCAGTACCTTTCCACCAAACTTCTGTGGGCTTGCAAGGCATAAATTACACAATCAGCATTTAAAGAAAAACAACAAACAAACCAGGAATGAAAGAACAAAATCAAAAGCTCTGTTCATGTTCCAGCCATGCAACAAGTGTGCAGCAGATGTCGGAGGCCTGTGGTTAAGAAGTCCCCTGGTCTGGGTGCAGAGTTTCCAGTGTGTCCTGCTGGCAGGCATCTGGAGGTAGGTCATAATCAACAGTGTCAGCTGTGGAAAACAGAGTCAGTGAGAAGAGGAAATGCTGCAAATCTGGCAGTGATGCTTCCCCTCCTGTTTCTCTAACAAAGCTGCTGTCTTGCAGAGTTCCTGAATGAGGAGCCAGCAGTGCCCCGAGAGCTGTCACACTCCATCTCAGTGAACACTCACTCCTTCCCTGGCTGCTCTCTCTTGCCAGTGCCACACTCCATCTCAGTGAACACTCACTCCTTCCCTGGCTGCTCTCTCTTGCCAGTGCCACACTCCATCTCAGTGAACACTCACTCCTTCCCTGGCTGCTCTCTCTTGCCAGTGCCACACTCCATCTCAGTGAACACTCACTCCTTCCCTGGCTGCTCTCTCTTGCCAGTGCCACACTCCATCTCAGTGAACACTCACTCCTTCCCTGGCTCCTCTCTCTTGCCAGTGCCACACTCCATCTCAGTGAGCACTCACTCCTTCCCTGGCTCCTCTCTCTTGCCAGTGCCACACTCCATCTCAGTGAACACTCACTCCTTCCCTGGCTCCTCTCTCTTGCCAGTGCCACACTCCATCTCAGTGAACACTCACTCCTTCCCTGGCTCCTCTCTCTTGCCAGTGCCACACTCCATCTCAGTGAACACTCACTCCTTCCCTGGCTCCTCTCTCTTGCCAGTGCCACACTCCATCTCAGTGAACACTCACTCCTTCCCTGGCTCCTCTCTCTTGCCAGTGCCACACTCCATCTCAGTGAACACTCACTCCTTCCCTGGCTCCTCTCTCTTGCCAGTGCCACACTCCATCTCAGTGAACACTCACTCCTTCCCTGGCTCCTCTCTCTTGCCAGTGCCACACTCCATCTCAGTGAACACTCACTCCTTCCCTGGCTCCTCTCTCTTGCCAGTGCCACACTCCATCTCAGTGAACACTCACTCCTTCCCTGGCTCCTCTCTCTTGCCAGTGCCACACTCCATCTCAGTGAACACTCACTCCTTCCCTGGCTCCTCTCTCTTGCCAGTGCCACACTCCATCTCAGTGAACACTCACTCCTTCCCTGGCTCCTCTCTCTTGCCAGTGCCACACTCCATCTCAGTGAACACTCACTCCTTCCCTGGCTCCTCTCTCTTGCCAGTGCCACACTCCATCTCAGTGAACACTCACTCCTTCCCTGGCTCCTCTCTCTTGCCAGTGCCACACTCCATCTCAGTGAACACTCACTCCTTGTGCAGATCACACAAGAAAGCATCCAGATGGGTCTTGAAAGTCTCCAGAGAAGGAAACTCCAGAGCCTCTCCAGGCAGCCTGTGCCAGTGCTCTGGGACCCTTACAATCAAGCTCTTCCTCATGTTGAGTTGGAACTTCCTGTGCTGTAGTTTGTATCCCTTGCCCCTTGGCCTATCCCAGGGCACAAGTGAGCAGAGGCTGTCCCTGTCCCTTCCTTCCTGACACCCAGCCCTCAGATATTTATAGACACTGATCAGGTCCCCTCTCAGTCTTCTCCTCTGCAGACTAAGCAGCTCCAAGGCTCTCAGCCTTTCCTCCTCAGGCAGTGCTGCAGTCCCTTCGGCATCCTTGTACCCTCCCTTGGACTCTCTCCAGCAGATCCATGTCGCTCTTGACCTGGGGAGCCCAGAACTGGATGCAATATTCCAGGTGAGATCTCACTAGGGCAGAGTAGAGGGGGAGATGCTGTGAACAAGCCAAATATGAAATCAAAAAGTAGCTAATTCTGCTCTGTGTATGTTTTATTCCCTTGAGCAGCTGTGAGTCTGGGCCGAATCCTGCCATGGGAAATGCTGCTTGCCTGTGCTTTTGCTGAAAAGATTAAGAACAATTACATTCACATCCACATTTCCAATAAGTGTATTGATAGGAAGAGTTTCTGGAATCCAGCACTGCAAGAGCAAAGCATGGAAAGGCAGGCAGAAAATGTACTGTTCTGTGAGTGTGGCAGCTGCAGGATCATTTCTGTGGTGGAGTGATAAACGAGAGGAATTCACACGTTTCTCCCAGCTCCCTTGGAAGATGTATTCTATAGAATGAGAGCAGAAGCACTGAATTATTAAGAATCATCTCTCTTACATATGAAAATGGTTTGGTGTCACATTAAATACACCTTATTAAGAGGTCAATTAGAGACCTGTTTGGAGTTAATGGAATTAGTTCTTTTTTTTTTTTTTAGTTTTACATTTTAAATGCAATCTTTCAAGGTGTGCTAGAGACGGAAGGAATAGAAACTAGAGTAATCCAGTTAAAGGCACTTAATGCTTGCAGAGTGCCTGAGAGCAATGCCAGCAGGTGACATGGTGTGATGGGGCAAGGGCTGAGCACACAGAGCCCTTTTCTTCCCATCCACATTGACTCCCCTGTGCATGTGAGGGAGAAAAGCTCTTTTCTTGCTTTTTTTTACCTTTTCCTTTTCTTTTCCCTGTATCTGAAATGGGCCAGGGAAAACAAGAGGAAGTATCCTCAGGCCCTAGCTGCCAGGCACAGCCCTCATTTCACCAAATCTTACAGCTCTTTCTTTAAATCCTCTTTGCTTCAGTGGAAATTCAGTGTCTGGAGAAGTCCTGAACACAGTGTTGCAGCTGGTTGAGGTACAATTGTTGCATTAGTCGCTGGACAGTAGTTCGGCTGCAGATTTGCATTGGAATCAGCCTCAAGGGGAAACAGCTAGAAAGAGCTTCTCTGCTCTGCAGAGAATTTGTTGGTCCTGTGATGCCCCTGGAATGTTAATGCACGTGGAAATTGTCCCCTGCCTATGTTACAAGAGAGGGAATGGCTGCAAAAGGGGAAGTCTCTGGACCAAAGGCCAAGTCTGTAAATGAGGCACTAGGATTATTTTGGCATCCAAGAACAGTCCTGCCCACACATCCCCCAAGACCCTTGCTAACCCTCTCCCCCAGCCCTGCCTGTTTTGGTGGTTGCACCTGGGGACCTGGATTCAGCTGGAAAATCAACCCAAGGAAAGAGCACCCAATAGGCTGTACCTCATCCAGCTGACTTATTCTTACCTATGGGGCATAAATTGCTGCCAAAATAGAGATCTATCCATGCTCTCCTTGTACCCCTTGTCCTACCACTGCAGCACTTTCTTAACAACCCCTTCCCAGCCTTCCTGTAGATCCCCTTCATATATTGAAATACAGCTCTAAGGTCTCCCCAGAACCTTCTCTTCTCCAGGCTGAATATCCCCAATTCTTTCAGCCTGGCTTCACAGGAGAGGTGCTCCAGTCCTCTGATCATCTTTGTGACCTCCTCCAGACCCGCTTCAGCAGGTCCCTGTCTCTTCTGCACCATAGATGGGCACAGTACTCCAAGTGAGGTCTCATCTCTTGATTAAGCTTCTCTGGTCACGCTTCTGGTTTACAAAATGTTTCAACCTGGCTTGGGAATGTGAGCCACTCACTTTCCTGTAACCTGGGCCACAAGACCACTCATTTCCTGGCACCTTCTGCCTCTTGATCTTATTCCACTGATTTCTTTTTCCCTTTACAAACAACAGGAAAAAGCTGGAAAAGCTCTGGAAAACAGAAAGGAGAAATAGGTCACACTAGAAATTCTGAAACCTCAGCAAAGCTCTTGTTTAAAGTCATTAATTCAGTGACCTCTGACCACAAGACAGACCTTCAATTTGGCAGCAGAGGATAAAAGAATCAAGATCTGAATGAGTAAAGAAGGGATGAAGGGTGAGTTAATCCAGCAACTGTGAGGAAGCATTGGAAATAAAAATACTCAACATATATTATTCTTCCCTTCAGTCCTTCCGTTGCAGGCAGTTTATTTCTGGATCTCTGGAATACCAGGTACATTTATATTCTTTTTGATCTCCTCTGTTTGATCCAGATCCAGGCAGTGGAGCAGACTGATGCTCTTAATGCTATTAAGCAGCACGCTCTGCATTAATTTCTTTTTTAGCAAAGGAACTGAAAAAGCACTTGAAATGGGTACTGGGTTAAAAGAGAATTAGGTGCTCCAGCAGCTTGTAACATTTCCATCTTTATTATTTCCTGAGATTTCTCACCCTAAACCCCACATTTATTGTGATGGGAAGTGACAAACTGGTTAGTGAGACTCAACACACTCGCCCGAGTTGCCCACAAAGCTCCCACGCAGAATATAATCTTTCATCTATAGTTATAAGCCTGTAAGCTGCTTATACTATTTTTGCTTTAAATTCACCTTTCATTTGGTTAGCCTCCAGGAATTCAGACCAAAAGTTCCTCAGTAATATCCAATTAACACCATTCAAAAGTGGAATGAATGGTCTCAGTAACGCAGGTATTTTTGCTGCTGGACAGGAAGGAGATCCCTCGGTTGTGGTACCTGATAGCCCTTCTGTGATAGCTTTGATCACAGAACTTTCTCCCAAGCAGACAAGACTTGTAGGAAACTCACTTTGAAAATGCTGCTGGTGTGAAGACCTCTCCATACTTGTTTGTGCCAGCAGCACCTTCCAACGAGAGAGAGTAACATAAAATGCCTGGCTGCTACCTCCTGCAGCCCATTACTTAGTTAAGGTTCAATCACCAAAGGTTCACACATATTACTTGAACAATTTTCCCTTTCCACGTGTGGTTTAGGTTCCATTTCACAGCAGGGAAACCTCAGGCTATTACTGATTATGGGGTTTTACTGTAAGGAGTAAATGAAGAAGTGAGGATAAAACATATAATAAAATCCTCATCTTCACAACATCATCAATGTTTTAAGACTGAGCCAATACCATATCAGGCTTCAACTCTTCCCTCAAATAGAAAGCCACTTCTTAGAAGCATGTAATAACTCTGAGTTCTTCTGTGGGAGGGTTATTTATGCTTCTCAAAAGGGAATCCTGAGAGAACCAGTAACTCTATTTATGGCTGCACAGCAAAGCTGCCATTTGAGTTGTCTTTGATTAAATCATTATCTTCTTTCCCCCCCCTGCTTTATTCCCTCCAGAGATGTAAGAAGACATTAGTAGCAGAGGTAAAGCTGTTGAGAGAATAGGAAACAAAAATGGGGGATTATTTATGTTTAACTGTCTGGTAGGAGATTAGAAAAGTGAGTAATTATTTTATAATATTATAGTAAAGGATGAGGTAAAGCTTTGGCTTTTGGCAGGCATGGGGTGATAAAACCACAACTGCCCATGATCAATATTTGTTGTTATTATTTACTGAGCATGATAAGGTGCATACTGATTTACAGGGAAATGCACAGATAAAATCCTCCCCTACAGAAACAAAATGAATTGTCACAAACCCTGTGACAAGGAGGATCCCTGTGCCTCC
This sequence comes from Eubucco bourcierii, assembly GCA_013396675.1. Classification (NCBI taxonomy): domain Eukaryota; kingdom Metazoa; phylum Chordata; class Aves; order Piciformes; family Ramphastidae; genus Eubucco; species Eubucco bourcierii. Next base: position 76,659 of record VWZE01009091.1, on the reverse strand, counting down.
CTCCCTGCCCAAGCAGGAGCCCTGCAGCTCCTTGGAGGGCAAAAGTTCTTTGCCTTGTGCTAATTAAGCCCATTGCTGATGTAGTGTTTGCTCTGCTAGATATGGAACTCCACCTACATTTTAATGCCACTGGATTACAGTTGCAAGGAATATTCCACTTCAACCCAACCATAGATGCCAATATTTGGTGTAATATACAACATCCCCCAAACAGGGCAGCTGGGATTGCAGCTCCTGCAGGCAGCTGCAAGTGCAAGTAAGAGGAAAACGTTGCCCCTCCTGAGCACAACACAGCCTCAGTGGCTATTATGGCTTTTGATGTTGTCGTGGGTTTAAAGAGCTGACAGAGTGAAGCTCTCAAATGAATTGGAGAAAAAACCAGAATTATATTTGGAGAGAGTTACAGACAGAAATTACAAAGCAGATACAGAATCCATAAGCGAACCCCCTGAATTTCCCCCCAACCCAACACACAGTCTATCATCCCCAGTGCTCCAATCCTCCCCCCCATGCCTCTGCCATCCAAGAGGCCTAAGCACAGCCTCTGGAGGCCCCAAACCAGGCCTATCCTTACATGTTTGTCCCCATAACGCAGCTCCTGCCCGGCACAAGGCTGGAGGGGGAGGAAAGGAGCACAAGCTGCCTTGCTGCGAGCTTATGAAGAGATAGCAGAATTATGGGATTGAACAACAATCTTCCAGTCCCCAGAGGATTCTCTTTAAACTTACAGTTCCTGACCTGGGACATACAGTTCCCAACCTCTGTGATACAGAGCTCTTAATGAAAAGAGGAGATTGAAACAACACTGATTCATTGGGGCAGGCACATGAAGGCACCCCCTGTGCTTGGCACCCTGCACACCAAAAGAGAGGTGTTCCTTGTGCCCCTGCCTCTGACCTCCATATTTCTCCATGACTGCTTTCTTACCTCGAGAAGAGTTGTGGTTAATTCCATAGCATTTTTGGGTGTATTTGAACTGTGGCACTAACTTTTTAAGCAGATGAAGCACAGTTAATGACTCCTTGCAGAAGTTGTGTGACGTGCAGGTGTCAGTGCTGTCATCTGCATTTACAGAGTTACAGATTGCATTGGGTTGGAAAGGGTCCTCAAAAGTCATCTTGTCCAACCCCCCTGCAGTCACCTGGGACACCTCCAACTAGATTAGGCTGCCCACAGCCTCATCCAGTCTGATCTTGAATGTCTCCAGGAATGGGGCCTCAATCACATCCCTGGGCAGCTTGTTCCAGTGTTTCACCACTCACTGTAAACTTCCTCCTGATGTCCAACCTAAATCTCCCCTGCTTCAGTTTCAAACCATCACTTCCCACCCTATCACCACAGGCCCTTCTAAACATCCCTCCACAGGTCCCCTTCCGACATTGAAATGTAGCTCTAAGGTCTTCCTGGAGCCTTCTCGTTTCCAGGCTGAACAGCCCAAATTCTTTCAGCTTGTCTTCCTAGGAGAGCTTCTCCAGCCCTCTGATCATCTTTATGGTCCTCCTCTGGACCTGCTCCAGCAGGCCCATGTCTCTCTTGTGCTGGGGACCCCAGAGCTGGACACAGTATTCCAGGTGAGGTCTCACCAGAGCAAAGTGGCAGAATCACCTCTTGACCTGCTGACCATGCTTCAAAGAGAGGCACAAAGGTCAACAGCTACAAGCAAAGCTGCAAAGAGCTGTGTAAAGAACATAGGGAAACCTGTAGCTGGGATAGGACTTTGGGAATTCCTTCTTTACCACCCTCATTATTAGTTGTTGAACCAAGCCCTACTCTCCAACCCAGCTTTTAGATGCTTTGCAAACACAAAGCTTTTCCAATTGCCCAGCCAATGGGTTTGTCCTCCTAGACCTGTGCCCAAGCCAAGCTGCTGTGACATGGGGATGGAGGTGGACTGATTCCTCTCTGTCAGCACTGGGCACAAAACTGACTTCAGCTGCAAGGCACACACTTAGGAATGGCAAAGTCAGGTGGTGGTCACAGCTAGGAAAAAAAAGGGGTTGACATTTTGCTGCCATTAGTTCTTCTGTTTTAGTTCTTCTATTATAGGCTAGTTTGTTCTTTCAGCTTCTCTGTAAATATAAAAAGGAGTTCAAGCTGAAATAGTTACCATCTGCCTGAAAGAGGACAGGAACACATGGCTACAAAAGAATGTCTGAAGTGTGGAGCAAAATATGGTCCTGCTAATGGTAACATTTCTGTCGTTAACATTAAAGATTAAAGGCTGTAATATACAGGAAAATATATTGCATGGCTTATCACATTTTTAATGAAGGGCTCAGTCTTACAGCAGGCAAGCAGTAGGAAGAAAAATGTACCTCTTGGATTTTATTTGCTCCCCTGGGAAACTACCCTATCATGATTGTAGCCTGTAGGATCAGCCAAATGAACACCAGGCAGTAAGTCAACAGTCCCCAAAAGGTTAACAGAGCTTCTTCCTAATGTTACAGCAATGATTAAAAAAAATTAGCTAACATTAACCTTTCCCCTTTCGGTGGATGGTTCAAATCTAGCACGGGTTGGTAGTGATTGAGAAGGGTTTCTGTACGTGTAATGGTTTTTTGGTGGCTTACACAGTGCAGGCAGGTGGTCTCACACAGCTTCCCAGAGGAGGAGTCCCTGCCCCAGTGAAAGCTCACAACAACTTGCCTCGATTGGTGCTAATTGGAAACTTCCCTGGCAAGCTGAGCAGGCGGCGCCAGGTGGGCACAGGCACGGACGGTGCTGCTGGGGAGCACAGCTGCAGCAAGGGCGTTAGGCAGTGTGGTTTGGAGGTCCTGCACTTTTAATTAAAGCAGGTTTGCCCATCTTCAGAGCTGAGCTTCCTCTCTAGCCTACTTAGCTTTTCTTGGCCATTGAAATGGGCTGCCCAGGGAGGTGGTGGAGTTGCTGCCCCTGGAAGTATTTAAAAAGAGACTGGATGTGGCGGTGCTTAGTGCCACCATTTAGTTGATTAGATAATGTTGGGTGGTAGGTTGGACTTGATGATTGTCAAGGTCTTTTCCAACCTGACTGATTCTGTGATTTAGCCCCTTCACCCTCCCCCACACTCCCAGATCCTCCCAAGGGTGCTTTTGAACTCCTCATCCCCACACACAGGTCAGACCAGACTGTGGCTCTGGACAATGTGTGGGGCCAAGGCCTGGCCATGCATGATCAGAGATCTGCTTTCTGCTAGTGCAATGTAGGGAGGGGTTGACTTTTGCCCTATAATCACCAGCAGTGATTGCAGCTGCAGCAACTCCTCTACCCCCTGCATTTGTATGCTTCATCCATCTCCAGCTTGTGCCCCGTGCCCACTCCCCCAAACCAAGACCCACAGCATGTGTGTTTCCATAAGGTGCCAGGCTGCAAACAAACCTCTGCCACAAGGAACAGGCACAGTATGTCTCAAGAGCACAGAAGACTTGCCCAGTGCCATGGACTCAGAAATACAAGATCCTAACGTTCCCCATGATGACTAAGGCAGCATTAGCACAACCCCAGGACGTCCTGGTTCCCTGTGTACCTTCAAATCCTGTACCAATTGTCAACATTTAATCAATGCCACATGCTCAGATGCAAGCTCTCTGCAAATCCTGCTTGTTTTCTGTGGAAAATCCTTTACCTGCTCTAACAAACTACTCTGCTTCCTCTCCTGTTGTATTTTACACATGAAAAAAAATAAAATAAAAGAAAACCAAAAGAAAAACTGCCAGGCTCTGCCTGTGTGTATTTCTTGCTGCTTGGGTGAGAAGGAAAGTAATCAGCACTGAAGGTGGGTTTTTTGTGGTTTTTTTTTTCTTTCTTGGGTAAATAGTTCTTGTGAAACCAACCTAAGTAAGGTGATTTGCAGTATGGATTTTTCCCATCTAAGTTATTAGAATAAGTTCAGTCAGCACATTCAACCCTGGTCTCTAGTGGGTCATAAATTTAAGGCAGCACTCGACTCTCCTTCAGTATTTTTGGTGTATACTTGAGTTTTTCTTGGCACACAGAGAAGTGGCAGGTGGAATGATCAGAGACTTTTTTTCCTTTCAAAGTGAGATTAGGGGTTTTTTTTAGGCTCCTTTGTTCTGTAAAAGCCTTGGTCTAATTCACCACGAGCTATCCAGGACTGAGAATGCCTCTGCTTTACTAATTCATATGTTTGGTTTAAAGCTGTGCACTGATCTCAGTGGAGTTTCTCTATTTTTAGAATCCTGCTAGGAATTTGTAACCAAAGGGGCTTATGCACAAGAAGGGCAGGTTTTAGTGGGATTGCTTTCTTCTTGCATGACACTATCAAATTGTTTCCTCTTTCTTCTCCCTGATAACTTCTTATCTCAGCAAGAGAAAGTGGGACACTCAGGCTAGCTTGAGGCAATGGAAACCCACCAGCATCTGTCCAGGACAAGACTGAGCCCAGGCTGAGGTGGGTAGGTTAAGGTTAAAATCTCACAGTGCATGTGAGGCAGAGTGCCTGGAGAGGAGAAACAGGAGAAGGAGGTACAGCACTGAGCTGTCTTCTCCAGGAACACAGTAAATAGAATTCACCTGGCAAAGAGAAGGGGAGAATGCACGCAGCTTTCTTGGCAGGTGCAGAGAGAGCCTTTGACATGATTTAATGGTACTTTAAAAGGCAAGCACTAGAAACAAATGGGAGTGTGCTGGGATGAATTAGATGGATTAAGATTCAATGCGATAACCTAACAACCTCAGGAATAAGTAATGACCTACCCTAACAGAAATGTCTGCTGGGCAGGGAACGAGGCAAAGCTGTTCACTGTAATGATTTTGCTGGCACTGAAGCCTCTCATTTGGGATGTTCAGCAAGAGCAGCTTATAAAAAGTATTGGCTGAAGTCCTCAATTTGTGCAGATTGTGTGACCCTCTGCCCCACTGGAGCATCTGCCTCATTCTGGTAATAAGTCAGAGATCAATGCAGGCCTAAATGGGGATGATGTATTGATGGCTGAGATACTTTTGTGTATGGAAATGCTTTCACAATGCCAGAAACAGCACAGCCTAGGGTTTAACATCCAGAGGCACTAAAAACTGCCCCAAATGCTTTGTGTGTGAAGAAGGGGCAGCAATGGTTAAACCATGTGGTGTGCAGGCATTGCTCTGACACCCAGCACAGCTCCTTGCCAAGGGAAGGGGGATGCTTTGCTCCTGTGACCTCTGAAATGAGAAACGAACGATAGGCTACCCAAGAACTGTCCTGAAAATGAGTCCTTTGCCTCAAATCCTTGTCAGGTTGGTAACAGTTCACTTCAGCAGTTCCAAAGGAAAATTACCATGGCCTTGGCTGAGCAAATGAAAAAATCTCCCAGTGCATCAATTAACAAATGGTGCAAGAGCATTGCAATTCATTTGTTTAATTGAAGTCCCTATTTCTTAGCAGTGCCAGGCTGATTTAGTGTCTTGAAGGACACAGGTACTCTGCAGAAATGAAGAGAATGCATTGGTCACAGGATGAAAATTCCCTTTCTGCAGTCATTTATGGTATGAGAACACTGGGACAAGTGTCTATAAATCTCAGCTTGGCCACTTGACTTGCCAGCAAGTCAGAGCTAGAGAGAATCCACCTGCAAGGTGGAGGGCTCTTACCTATGTGCTGTGTTCATCACAGCTGTGAGTGGCTGTGGGGGCTCTCTCTGAGGAAAACTTGGAGATGTCCTGTGCAATGGGACTGCATGGTGCATATCACAGGAGCCTGCAGACATGACTTTCAATCTCTCTCACAGCTTTCCATGGGATCAAAGCAGCTCTTAGGGCTCTAAGGAGCAGCAGACAGCACCAGTCCCAAAGGATCAAGCATATATTCCAAATTCAGGTGGGGTGGGGGAAGATCAATTCCTTTTCCCACGTTCTTCTAATGGCTAAGCTCCGCACCAGCACTGGCTCACATTCCCTTGCACAACTCTCTTTCTATCTTACTGAAGAAATGAGACCAAGCAGCGAGGAGCTGCAGAGCCATCAAGCCTTGGTGGCAAAGCAACATCAGTGTGTGCAGATGTGGGTGTGTGGCCAGCTAATTGCAAACCATGACCGTGTATGGCACAAGCAATTTAATACAGCTGAAAGCTGAGAGCCTGACCTTCACAAGGGCTACATAAAAGTGCTTCCCGTGATCAGCCTCAGCTCATGATTTCAGCTGTGGCACCTCCGAGGCACTACCTTGAGTGTGGAAGATGTCTCTGTTCCGTGGNATATATTCCAAATTCAGGTGGGGTGGGGGAAGATCAATTCCTTTTCCCACGTTCTTCTAATGGCTAAGCTCTGCACCAGCACTGGCTCACATTCCCTTGCACAACTCTCTTTCTATCTTACTGAAGAAATGAGACCAAGCAGCGAGGAGCTGCAGAGCCATCAAGCCTTGGTGGCAAAGCAACATCAGTGTGTGCAGATGTGGGTGTGTGGCCAGCTAATTGCAAACCATGACCGTGTATGGCACAAGCAATTTAATACAGCTGAAAGCTGAGAGCCTGACCTTCACAAGGGCTACATAAAAGTGCTTCCCGTGATCAGCCTCAGCTCATGATTTCAGCTGTGGCACCTCCGAGGCACTACCTTGAGTGTGGAAGATGTCTCTGTTCCGTGGCAGGGCCCTGGGTGACATTGAGCTCTGTCAGCTGTTATCAGCTCCTTTAATTGCTAACAGGTACCTTAGAAAGCATCCAAATTGTAATCAGACTGAAATGGAGTTATAATGATATCTGATCGGGGAATTTAGTCCAAAGCTTTCCTTTTCCATGATGGTTTTCATTTCCTGTAATTTAGAGCTGGAAGCATTTATGGAATATCACATGGTTTTAGTTTACACAGGAAATCAGCTGCAGTTGCAGGAAGATACTGACTTAGGGGTTTTAGGGTTTGTTTTGCTGAGGTTTTTGGGTTTTTTTGGGGTTTTATTTAAGAAGTGAAGATTGCCTCAGAGGAAAACATTGCAGACTTCTACCTCTGCTGTTTGAAGCCTGCATTCTGCAAAGTGCTCCATGATTATATAGGAACAAGCAGTTTATTTCTGTTACATGGTAATCACTTAATGTGAATGAAGCAATAAATGCCTTTCCTTTTTAAAGTGAAGAGATAAACCAAGTGCAGGAAAAGCTGTGGAGGAGGGTGAGGGGAAGGGATGCTGGGCAGCTGCAGCAAGAAAAAGCTCTGAAGCAGGAAGTATCAAATAGAGTGTGTATGAAAAGCCTGAGATGACCAAATCAGATTAAAATGGGAAAAGGTGATTATGTTTCTGGAGTCACAGCCTGCCGTTTTAATCACCCCGTGCATGGCTCTTGGGGAGGGGTTGGGGGATGTCAGGGATCACACCACACGAGGCTGCACCACAAAGGATTCTCCATCCCTGCAGTGAAAAGCTGCTTCTCTGCATGGTGCCAGGCACGTTTCTTTTTTTGGCTTGGGGGTGAAAGTGATGAAGTTTCAGCCCTGGTGGGGCGAAAACACTTTTGAGCTGTATCTCCACTGGCAACACTTCTCAAGAAATGACTGCTCCAAAAGTACCAGCAGAGCAGCTCGGTGGGCTCTGGTGGAAGTGCAGGGCCTGGCAGGCTGGCATCCCTTGGGAGGCAGGCTGTGAGATGCCGTTTGGGAGACACCAAAGAGCAAAAAAAGCAGCAGGAAGTGGGGTGGAAGCCAGCAAAGTGCAATAAAAATTCATCTCTTCCCAAAGGCAGCCCTGCCCACTCTATGGGTCTCTTTGGTGGCAGAGCTGGGGGAGATGGTAGGCTGGAGAAGAAAGAGGTGGACCATGTAAGCCGGTACTGACTAAGGAGCCATGCTGGAAACACTGTCCAAGGCTAAGGGCTGGGTCTGCAGGACGGTGAGAGCAGAGCAGGGCTGCCTGCTCGCTTTTTTGCACACAGAGGTACATTATGATTTTAAATGGATCCAGAACAGCTGAGGCATTTGTGGACTAAAAGCCAACATAACCATGACCACCTTCATCCTCCTCTTGTAAAATGAGCAGCCATACGCGTGAAATCAGCCCATACATTTTATGGCATATCTGCTGTATGCTGGACAAGTACTTGGACTGAGGTTTATTTTCTCAGGACTTCAACTCCTGAAATATAAACCATGTAACCTTTCTCTTCATAAAACCAGACCTGAGAGAGGGGAGGGGGAATTCCCCCAAGCTTTGCACTGCATGGCATTGCCTCTCACGTGTCGTTGCGCTTGACAAAGTCTGGTGCTGCGGTGGGCACTGTAAACAACAATTCCTTTACCATCCTGGGTGAACAGTCCTTGTCCCGACAGGGAAGGGCATTTGCACACAAGTTATGGCTTATAATATTTGTTAGCAAGATCAAAATATTTATGTGCACAGTATTTCTTTGCCAGGCTTTTTAAAAGGCTGAGGTTAATCAAGAGGAGCCTGTTCCTTGTCTTAAACAAAATCTCGCCTGGAGATGCCTGCTCCTTAATCCTCAGAAAGCAATATTGTATTTCCTTACCGGCTGCTTCTCGGCTAATTGATTCAATATCAGAGGCAGTGTTACACTGCAGCAGGATTTCTCAGGGCAGGAATGGCCCTCCCTCATCATGCCTCTGGTTCTGCAAGGTTTGGTGCATGTGCTCGACCATCTGTTCTGGAGTCATGCCTCGGGCCACCACAGCACCCTTTGTGTGCCTTGTTACGCGCCCGCACAGGGCTTTGCAGCGCTGTGCTCTGACTATATTTTGTGTGGCACCATGTCCTGTGATATATCATCTTGTCACTGGCTTCTTGTCACGAGTTCCTCCCAGAGACAACTGCTGGAAGCAGGGTGGCTCATGATGGCCACAGAGCACTCCTTGTGTCTGTGCTCTTACCTTGTTCCACTTTCTTGTTCCATTCTGGTTCTTCAGTGGTTCCAAAGACTTCAGGCTCACTTTGTTCTCCCTTCCCCTTTGAGGATCTGTATGAAGGCCTGGAGAAGAGAAGGCTTCCAGGAGACCTTAGAGCAGCCTTCCAGTATCTGAAGGGGGCCTGCAGGAAGGCTGGGGAGGGACTATTGACAAGGTCTTGCAATGACAGGACAAGGGGCAATGGATTTGAACTGGCAGAGGGGAGATTGAAACTGGATGTTAGGAGGAAGTTCTTTACAGTGAGGGTGGTGAGACACTGGCACAGGTTGCCCAGGGAGGTTGTGGCTGCTCCCTCCCTGGAGGTGTTCAAGGCCAGGTTGGAGGAGGCCTTGAGTGAGCTGTGCTAGTGGGAGGTGTCCCTGCCTATGGCATGGGGTTGGAACTGGATGATTCTTGAGGTCCCTTCCAACCTTACCATTCTATGATTCTATGATTCTAAATGCCATGCCTGTCCCACTACCTCCCACCTGCTGCATTTATATTACCTGGCCCTTACTGAGACAGCCCCAGAGGTCTGCCCTAGATGGAAGGTGAGGGCGGCGTGCAGGATTTGGTGCTTCAGATGCAGGCACAACAGAGGAAGGAGGAATATTTGGGAGCAGAAAGTCAGTCTGTCTTGGTTGTTTTGCTCAAACCCCAGAGGATTCCCCTCTCCTTCAGTTTTTCTAATTCTCTTCACACAGAAATCTCTGCGTCTGGCTGTACAGGGCCACAGTCTATTTTTCCACCATTGCAAGGCATGAACAGTAGGTTGGGTTTCCTTGGCCACTTTCCTGACCTGCCTGTGGAGTGATATAAAAGACTGTGGTGGCCCAGAGTGGGAAGAAGCAAGGTCATCTAACAGTGTGAGGGAGCCCCACAAGCATGGCCCCAAGAGGGGAATAAGGCAACAAAAAGTAGCCTACACCAAGCCATGAATGGTACTGGAAGGCAAATGTGGTCAAGAGGAGAAGATCACACAGCCTGCATGGGAGAAGATGGGATTTGGCACCAATTAGTTGGAGGAAAAGGCTGCTTTTGTTAGGGAAAGCGTGAGCAACTGTCTACGTGGGAACAGGGCTTGGGGGGCAGATTGATTTAGAAGAACAGATATTGACTTTGGAAATCAGAAGAGAAATGGTTCTGCACTTGTGGACAGTGAAGAGGAACAGCCTGCAGCATGAGAAAGCCACTGACTGACTCACTCCCTCCAGAGAAGACATTTTTCTTCCTAGGGGCGGCTAGATAAAAAAAAAATCCTACTGAAACAAAGATTTGCTTTTGAGCAACAAGCAGAACATTATTTAAGCAAGAGAGAGGAGCTGGTCCAGAAGCCTGTGATTTAACTGATGGGGGATTTTTGAGAGATGTTGGAGCCTCCAGATGTGCTGGACGTGGGCTTGCAGCAGCAGCTGCCTGTGGCACTGTGTGTACCTGCCCTGCACCAGCCCAGGGGCAGAGCTTGGCAGGGCAGAGACGAACTGCTTATGCTAGGAAATAAGTCACAGGATGAAGACCAATATTATTTTGATCTGAATTTCAGTTTTTATTTGTCTGAAGGAGATTTCTTGGACGCTGCAAGCAAAGATAAACTCATCACAACTTCTCCAGAACACGAATTGTCCCCATTTCACTCTCTCCCCTTCCCCTCCTCTTGGGATCAAGCTCCAAGCTGGAGCCAAGAATCCAGCCAGAACCTCTGTGCTCCTGCCTCTTTCTCCAAGCCCTGTCAAAAGGCCTTATCTTTGAGCAGCCTCCCTGCAAGCTGTCTGTTGGAACACGAATTTGTGCAGATGTATTTACCATCCTGAACCAGACTTTGCACAAATTGACATTTTAATATGCATTTATTCCTGTCGCATTAAAAACCCTGCTGGTGTTATGCCAGGATGTGATATATAATGATGCTGTTTAGCGGCAACTCTGTCATTTGGTGCTGTTGACACTAAAATAAATTAACATCATAAACATAATTTGTTCAAAAACAGCTAAAGTAAAAACAGATGGTTAAAATATTTTGGCAGGACCCGTTCGCCCAGGTTTACATGTGTGTTTAGACATCAGTTCTGTTTGCAACATATGTTACATATTTTCTGGATCCCATTTAATATGCAAATACACACCCAGTTGGATAAACAGGTCCTCTGCAGCGTGAGCAATGGGGAGGGAGAAGGGAGTGGGTTTGTGTCGGGGTTTTTTTTGCTTGCTTTTCTGTGTCAGGACCAATTCTCAGCTGCGTAAATGGGAGAGGAGAGTAGCCATAGCACTGCAAGAAACAAACAGGAGGGAAGGTGGAGCACAACAACATATTTGTGTACTGACACAATGGATCTGTTACTGGCTGCCCATACCTCCTTGTGTAAGGCGCTGGTTTGCTCCTTGTTCTCCCAGCCACACCACAATGTGCTGTCCCCACCGGGCTCCACAGCCTCCTGCTTACCTAATTCTCATTGCACTGGCCTGATCCTCAGCAGGAGTAATGGTCACATCTACTCCCATCCCTTCCTCCCTCTTGTTTGGGAGGGCTAATAGGGGCAAAAGAGGAGAAAGCAACCTGCTCTTCTGAGGAACTTAAGGTTGGGATGGAGCAAGCTGGTGTTAAGTTCTTTGTGACTCTGAGCTGTGGCTGGACTGATGCAGGCACGTGAGTACTGTGACATTAGAATCATAGAATCATAGAATGGTAAGGTTGGAAGGGACCTCAAGGATCATCTAGTTCCAACCCCCTGCCATAGGCAGGGACACCTCCCACTAGTACAGGTTACTCAAGGCCTCATCCAACCTGGCCTTGAACACCTCCAGGGAGGGAGCATCCACGACCTCCCTGGGCAACCTGTTCCAGTGCCTCACCACCCTCACTGTAAAGAGCTTCCTCCTAACATCCAGTCTAAACCTCCCCTCTGCCAGTTTAAGCCCATTGCCCCTTGTCCTGTCATTGCAGGACCTTGTAAATAATCCTTCCCCAGCCTTCCTGTAGGCCCCCTTCAGATACTGGAAGGCTACTATCAGGTCCCCTCGAAGCCTTCTCTTCTCCAGGCTGAAGAGCCCCAACTCCCTCAGCCTGTCCTCATAGGAGAGCTGCTCCAGCCCTCTGATCATCTTTGTGGCCCTCCTCTGGACCCGCTCCAACACTTCCATGTCCTTCCTGTGCTGAGGGTTCCAGAACTGCACACAGTACTCCAGGTGGGGTCTGACGAGAGCAGAGTAAAGGGGCAGAATCCCCTCCCTTGCCCTGCTGGCCACGCTTCTCTTGATGCAGCCTAGGACTTGGTCGGCTGTCTGGGCTGCATGTTGGTTGGACATTCTTGGTTACATGTCTGCCAGGCAGTTTTTCCTTTCTCAAAAAGAATGGAAAGAAGGACCTCAGAAACTACTGACCTGGTAGCCTCCCCTGTGTGCCTGGGAAACCAAACCTCCTAGAAGCTATGTAGGACAGGGAGGCGAGTCCTGCCAGCCCAGCCTAGTGGCCTCCTGTGACAGTGACTATAGCAGTGAAAAGCAAACAGCTGTGGATGTCATCTGTCTGGCCTTCTGTAAGGCCTTTGTCTTGGTTCCTCTCTAAATTGGACATCTATTGGTTTGATGGATGCATTGATTAGTGGAGAAGAAAGTGGTTGGATGGTTGCATCTAGAAGGTAGTGGTGAATGGCTCAGTGTCCAGATGGAGATGAGTGCTAAGTGGTGTCCCTCAGGGACTGGGATCAGTGCTGTTCAGTATCTCCACCAGTGGCATGGGCAGCGATATGGAATGCACCCTCAGGAAGGCTGCAGGCTGCACCAAGCTGGGTGGTGTGGCTGACACGTCTGGGGGGGCAGGATGTTGTCCAGGGGGACACAGAAAAGTTTGAGAAGTGGGCTTGTGTGAAGCTCACGAGGTTCAAGAAGGCCAAGTGCAAGGTCCTGCATATGGATTGGGGTAACCCCTGGTATCAACAGAGGCTTGGAGATGAAGGGATTGACAGCAGGCCTGCAGAGAAGGCCTCGTGGGTCCTGGTGGATGAAAAGCTGGTGTTTTTGAAGCTAAATGGTTCTATGATCCTCAAGCAGATGAAAGCATCTTTGTGCTGCAAGAGAAGCTAGAGGCATCACACCTGGGTGCATCTTTACCATGCTGTATGTTCTCTATAAATCATATATACATTGCACAGATATCTCCCACTGCACCTTTGAAAGCATAGCCCCAGAATAGAAGGAGCATGGACACCTGGGCTTATGGACCACTGCTGCCTCTCAGCACTCAGCTGCTTCTGGAGGGCTTTGAGCCAGAAGGCAAAGGTCATCTCCAGTGCCCTCCTGAAAGAGTGGGATATGCTCACACCAGGCTGCACCACAGGGTGAGTTGTGTTAATGGGTGGAGTGAAGAAAAAAGGTGGTAGGGAAGGCAATGCCACTGGTGGGAGCTCTTTAAGTCAGTAGTAAACTGTGTACAGCTCAGGGTTTAGTGCATATACAAGCTGCAGTACCTGGTGTCCTTAGGCTCTCTACCTGGCTTTGTAAGCCTCCTTCCAACCTCACATCTGCAGAGAGAGAAAACCTGTTCACTTTGTCTTCCCCACTCATCTTCCCAACACCCTGGGGAAGGCTTTCTGCTTCCAGAGCAGAAGGGACTGAGAGAGTTAGTGCAATCACCTCTCACCCTGGCCATGGTGGGCCTTAAGGCAGTGACTTGCAACACCCACAGGAGCAGCAGCCAGGGCCTCATGCTGCAGGGAGGGCTCTGGATGAATTCTATGATGCCTGGGAAGCAGGGGCTGCTCTGCAGGGAGGTGATGCTGTCCATCACTGCAGAAATACATGGCACAAGGGAGTGTTTCCAGAGGCACCTCAAAGTGTCACCGTCCCTTCCCTGCGTGACTCTGCCACGTATCTAATATAAAATATTATTTGTGAAACTTCCTTTTAATTGCTGTTTAATGGCTCCTATTACATCTCAAATAGGCATCTGCAAGTTCGTTTTGACATTTATTAGAAGCCATTAGATACCAATTTAATGGTGATTTTATGACAAATGTCTGACATCATTAAAAATGTGATGGTTTATAAATTATAATGTGATGTGCTTTTGAGCACGGGGGAATTAAGACTGTTTCCAAATGTGACTCTTTTTGATGTTGTAAATTAAATTTCCTTCCTAATTGATTTATGTTTGTGGGCTCTGAAAGTGAAGAGTATCAGAAGTTGAAGAGCTAGTGGTGAAGCAGATCCTGATGAGGGCAAACACAGACAGTGAAAGCAACCTGTGTCCTGATGGCTTGATTTGGGTGAAGGCAGATGGCATTTGGAATGACTTGCTCTTTAGAGGAACTGCTTTATCTCTCCTATCAGTGTTCCAGTAAGTACTTTCCCCTGCATTAGTCTGATTATTTGTTTACCACTTTTTTTACTGTTTCACAGAGTATCACTCATCCTGGACTATCTTTCCCTTGTGCCAGAGAAAGGACAAGCATTGGCCCTGCCCATGCAGTTTACAGGCAGGGCCAGGGCTGAGGGAACAGGAAGGCAGAATTAGCATCATAAACAGCAAGCAATGGTTTGTAGCTTTTCACAGACATGGCAGCAGAAGAGATTTTTAGAGACGGTTGGCAAACATTTCCAGAAGGCTATTCGTGAGCGTAAGAGGGTGAAGTGTAGGGACTGGAAATGGGTGCTGGAGGCTGCCAAGGGATCCTTAAGCTACAGGGCTCAGGCAGATCATGGATGTGGTTACCAAAGGAAAGTTCTGTCTCAGGTTGCATGGAAATTCCATCCACATTAACGTGCACAAAGCAATGGAACAGAACCATCTCGGATTTTAAAGTGGGCACAAGACCTGCAAACGTGGGGCAGGCTGCGTTCTCAGACTGGGCCCCTGGCTTTCTGGAAAACCAATTGCTAAGGCCACTCTGTATGCCTAGATGGACATCCTCATCCTCCAAGCCTGGGCTGTGAGCCTTACTCAGCTGTCTTGCAGCACAGCAAACAATCTACTTGCATTTTGGTGCCTCTCACAGGCCTGGAGTCAAGAACTCAGCTAGACTGCATTTCCCCAACTGGAATATTGAGTCGTGTGGCTTTCTAAACCCCACGATGTTTGCTCAATAAAATGCTCTTTTCTATAGGTCACAAGCATAAGCTGGGAGATCTCCATGAAGTAATTACACACTGGCAACAGCTCTGTTAAAGAGGAGTTTTTCAAATCCTCCCAGAGGGTGTTTTCCTTACACTGCAGAATCATTCTGCCCCCATTAACTTCTTTTCTTGTCTGTTTTTCCAGTTTTTAATTTTTCTTTTTCTCCTGGGTAAATGTTGTTTGGGTTTTTTTTGTTGTTGTTGTTGGTTCTTTTGTTTTTTGTTTTGGGTTTTTTTCTTAGGGGTGAGGAGTACTTGGGACAGGTCATGTTGGAACAAAGCAAGGAAAAAGAATACTTTGCATTTCTGCCACCACAGTGCCTCTGAGGGTTGTCAGGCTGGAGGAACCTGAACTTTGCTTTTCTCAACTAAGGACTTACCTCTGCCATGGGCACTGGACACAGGACTAAGGTGGGACTTCACAGCACCTTCATTTATGTCCCTGATACTGGGCACAAAGTGCCTGTATACAAGAGCCCTAAGAGCACCTCTGGGAGCAGTCATTCACAGATAGAGCAATCTACCTTGTATTTGAGCTGACCTGGGGACTTAGTTGAAGGGAGCTGGCACATGTTAAAAGTTGTGCTTTAGAGTACCCTGCCAAAGTTCCCTCCACTCCGGTAGATAAGTCCCAAAGTTTTAAATGGCTTATTCCAGGACACACAGAAAATAGAAGCAGCCCCAGGCTGAGCCTGAATTCCCTGACACCAAGCCATGGTACCCTGTGGCTGGCTGAGGCCCAGCCCCATGCTGCCAGCTCGCCAGTCTGCTCATTGCTCCACAGGCACAGAGCACCTCAGGGTCTTCTGCAGGCTCCCACAATTCTTCCTTGCCTTGTATGGAGGTCCTCTGCACAACAAAAATCATTTTGGTCATGCTTCTTTGGTCTTTTTCTCCCTCTCTCCCTCTCCCTTTTCCAGGAGAGAGAGAAAGGGAGCAGGCGAGCGGTGGTGAGCGAAGCCGCCCGCACCATTCCAGGAGAGGAAATGCCATTATACTGGCATCATGAATGAGAGGGATTCTAGTGCTGTATTTAAAGCAAAGCGTGAGCCTGGGCACATCTGGGTCCTGCTCTCAGTTGTGCTCTGGGTTTTCTCTGAAATTTGCCCTACTTACTCAGAGTCTCTCTGCTGCAGCCTCTCTGCCTGTGAAAGGAGGGCTGGAATATTTCCCCTGCAGCCTAAAGTATTGGGGTTGTGAAAGACTCCGATACTTGAGTGCAGCTGTAATTAAAATTGCAAGATAGGGTGGATTAATTATACTCCAGGTCTCTGGTAACAGAGGCCAAATGTCTTGTTCTGTGGTTTTATAAGGAAGACATATGTGTTTGCACTGTGCTGTGCCATCAGGCTCTCCTCCTTGCTGCTAACATACTGGGGGCTGAAGCAGGACTGGGCTGGGATGGCCTTGGGCTGGGATCTGAGTTCCCCAAGGCCTGCACTGGGCTTGCTGCTGCTGTGATTTCCTTGAGCCCTTGACTGATTTGTCAAGTTGTGAATACAGCTGGAGTTGCCAAGCAAGCAGGGTGCTGCCCCCAGCCTGGCTTTGTGAGCACCTTGGCATCAAAGAGCCTTGTTTGGGTGAAGGGGGCAGCTTTGGGGTTGTGGGCCATGCGTGGCCATCCTGCTCTCCCCGTGGCTGGCTGCGTGTGCATGACTGCAACAAGCATTCTTGGCTTGGCCAGTGTGCCTGGTGGTGAAATGTGAACTCAACCACAGCTTTGGCATCCTGGGGTTAACCTTTGACTCCCTGGCAGCTCGTGCAGCTCCAGCCATGTTCCTTGTTTCCAGTAGAGAAGGGGAAAAAAAGCAACTCACCAGACCAATTCTGTTTGCTTCTGTAACAGCAGCTGATCTGGACTGGATTTTATCCAAGTCTTCATGTGATTATACAGCCCAGTCCCCACAGTGTGCACACAAAGCTAGCACAAAAAGATGAGCTACCTAAAGACACAGTTCAGAAAGGCCTGCTTAAATTGTGAGAAAGAGTGAACTTCTGCCAGGGATTTTGATATTTGGGTGAACACTGAAACCCCCTTGCAAGACTTGCTACATTATTGAGCCATTCTAAGTGTCCCTAACTAAATAATGGATAAACTAACCCCCCAAAAAACCCAATAAAAAAAACTCAACAACAACAACAACAAAACAAACAACCCACCCCAACAAACCAACAAAACTCAAACGGTTTTACTGCTCTTCTGCTGGTGAGCTGTCAAGTGAAAATAAAAGATAATTTGGCAGTGTGTGAGCAGTGAAGCAGAGTTCCTGCAGCAGGGGACAAGCCCCTAAGCAGATTGATGGCCGTGGTGCTTCTCTCTCTTGCAGAAGCATGACAAGGTAGAGAGAAGAGAGGACAGAGGGGCTCCCTCGTGGTGTGCCCGAGAACTGCCTGAGCAGCACAGACCTTCCTTTCTCTGGGTAATTTTTTCCTAAGCGAGAAAATGCCTGCTACAGAAACGGCAAAAGTTTTCCAAGCAGGGTTCCAGGTAGAGAGGGTAGACTTTCATAGCTGAGAAATCACTTAAACTGCAAACTTCCTGAGCAGATGTCAGTGTTGGACATTATTAAAGAAGCAGGTGGCACCTTGGCACTATGGACTCAGCTCCGGGCAGCGATGGGCACTGCCCAGGGACTCAGTATCTCATCCCTCCTCCCGAAGCTCCAGTCATGCTCGGTGAGGAAAGCCTTTCTAAGATGCAACCCCCAAAATACAGACTTTTAGTAAAAAATTTAGTAAAAATTCCATGTGAACTCCAATAAAAAGCACCATAACAGCACTGCTGTTCCTGTGCTTCACGTGTAACAGAAGCCACACCAGATCTTTCAGGTCAGCTTAGGCCAAGGCTAGGAGACTGTGAAACTCTAAAGAAGAAAGATTTAGAATTGCAGTTTTGTTTCCAAGCTCCTGTTTTCTTGCTGCTCCCAGATTTCCCCATGTGCCTTCTCCTTTTCAACAGCTTCCAGCAGCCAGGACCTTGCCATCTAATACATTTTCAGAGTGTCTTGAGTCCAAGTGACCAGTATTCAATGACTAAAACGTGCTGGGCCAACAAATGCTTTGCAAGGCCTCCTCTCTAAGCCTGGCCTGATCCTGCAATCCGTCCAGCACCCTCAGCTGCCCCCTGTCACTGGCACACTGCTGCAGGTGGATCTTTGAATCATAGCATGGTTTGGGTTGAAAGGTTCCTTTGAAGATCATCTAGCCCAACCCTCCTGCCACAGGCAGGGACATCTTTCACTAGATAGGTTGCTTAAGGCTCCACCCAACATGACTCTGAATGCTTCCACTGGTGAGGTGTTCACAGCTCTTCCACTGTCTCGCCACCTCCATCATATCAAATGTCACCCTTACGGCCAGTTTAAACCTACCCTCTTCCCATTTCAAACTGTTGCCCATTTTCCTGACACTCCAGGTCACTTTTCTCCACTAGCAGCAGTTTTTTCTTTCAGTTGCCTCTCCACAATAACAGGGAAGGGAGAGTGTCAGAAGGTAACGCTCAAAGGAGCCTTAATTCTTTTTCCATGGGCCCCCAGGCTGCACTGCTGCTCCTCCTGACCACTGATGCTGGAGCTGGAGCAGGGCCAGGAAGCAGCTCTTTGCAATTCCTAGGCTGGGGGTTGGAATGATGATGCTACATCTCACACTTAACTCTCAGTGTCTGTAGAGCAGGACTTGGTGGGGGGGCTGATAGTTTTGTTGGCTTTGTTTGTGTTGGCTTTCTTTTAAGTGTGAGTACTTTATGTCTAGGGTACAAATGTTTGCAGAGCAACTGAGCTTGCAGAGGTACCACACCTACTTCTACCCAATGCTGGGTTAGATGTCAGCTTGCCCTCTTGCTGCCTGTGCAGGACACTGCTGCTTGACCCACCAGTGAAGATGGCCTAGGTGGGAGAAATGAGTGTGTGTGTGTGTGTGTGTGTGTGTGTGTGTGTGTGTGCTGAGCCAGCTTCATGCCAGGTGGCAACTAAAGGACTGGGACTGAGGCACTTTCCTCAGGATTTTTTGTGTCAGGCCCTTGGGCCAACAGATCTGGCAAGGATTGCTAGAGAAAGAATGCAAGGGGAAAGCTCTGGAAAGCACAGTAAGATCCCACAGGTTTAATCTGAACCCTCTCAAACTGTGTGAATTTGGCAGGTTGAGTTTCCAAGTTCATCTGGCTAAGACACTAAGGAATCAAAGAGAAAGAAATCTCCTTTTCGCTTCATTCCAGGTGGAGCAAGACAACTTGTTCTGGCAGCCATTCAGTGTCCCAGAAACGTGTAAAGATGTATGCTGAGGTGCATGCCCCTACCCTCTGGGGGAGAGTTCAGCATCTGCAATAAACTTGCATGGCCTAAACCATGCCCAGAACAAGAGGATGCTTTTCAAAAGAAGCTGGCAAGTTCTAACCATTTCTTTCAGCAGTTGCAGTTCAGCCAGCTGGTTTAATAAGGGACTTCTGAGCACATCCTGCTTCCAAAAATCCAGATTCCCCTTTATTATTCAGAAAGCAACAATCAACCCAGAGGATGGGGGAAAAAAGTTTGCAAATATGATAGCTTCCTTCAAACTGTCAGTGCTGCTGCTTTGCTGCTCAGCTGGCACTGTTGTGACACGTACATAGAATCACAGAATCATAGAATCAGCCAGGTTGGAAGAGACCTCCAGGCTCACCCAGCCCAACCTAGCACCCAGCCCTAGCCAACCAACCAGACTGTGGCACTAAGTGCCCCAGCCAGGCTTTGCTTCAACACTTCCAGGGATGGTGACTCCATCACCTCCCTGGGCAGCCCATTCCAATGCCAATCACTCTCTCTGGCAAGAACTTCCTCCTTACATCCAGCCTAGACCTCCCCTGGCACAACTTGAGACTGTGTCCCCTTCTGTTCCTGGTTGCCTGGCAAAAGAGCCCAACCCCACCTGGCTCCAACCTCCCTTCAGGTAGCTGCAGAGAGCAATGAGGTCTGCCCTGAGCCTCCTCTTCTGCAGGCTGCACACCCCCAGCTCCCTCAGCCTCTCCTCACAGGGCTGTGCTCCAGGCCCCTCCCCAGCCTTGTTGCCCTTCNTTCAGCTACTCTCTACCAGTACCCCCAGGTCCCTCTCTGCCTGGCTGCTCTCCAGCCACTCTGTCCCCAGCCTGGAGCACTGCTTGAGGTTCTTGTGGCCAAAGTGTAGAACCCTGCACTTAGCCTTGTTCAGTCTCATCCCATGTGAGCATCCTGCATGCTGACTAAATGCCTTGTGCCACAGGGGTGCTGGCCTCTTTTAGCACACACTTGTAAAGTCCCCAAGGAGCCAGGGCCTGTGCCCACACTGAAGCAGCACCATGTGGGGATCAACCATGGGGCAATGCCCACTGAGACTAAGCCGTGGCTGCTGCCAGTCCTCTCAGGTGTGTGTAGAGAATGAGAGCTGAAGGAGAAGCACAAACTGCTTGTTTGTCACTGGGGGAAGCCCAGGGAAATAACAATTCCTCAGCAATACGCTGGGGCTGCCTGGCAGTGCTGCCAGTCACCTGCACTTCCACACAGAATAAACTATCACAGGGATTTATTACATGAGAAACCTCCTGATTGCATTTAACGAGCTTCCACGATATCACATTATTACAAGAGGGAGACAGTCCTCATTAAAATAGTTTCCAGAATGAAACTGGAAATGTTATTAGACATATTTGGGGATCCAAAAGTCTCATCTCTAGGAAAGGCTGAACGTGAAAGCACAAAGATCCTTTCAAACGTGAGGAAGGAGACAGAAAGTAGTTTTCCAAACAGAAATGCTAGTTCTGCTCAGTGCTTATTTCCAGGTTCTGCACTATCTGTGGGAACAGTTTTCTCTTCCCATTAAGAAAATAAAAGGTTTGGAAGCGACTAAACAAAGAAGGACTGAATTTGCAGCAGCTGCTGACTCAGTCGTGCAGCCTGAAAACAAGGGGCGGGAGGGCTTTGTCCCAGGGAAGCAGAGTGACAGCTCTGTGCTCAGCTTACAGATCACCTCGGGCTCCTCTCGGAACGATTTATTCTTCGCTTCCCTCTGTATTTATTAAACGGTTTGTGCGATGCATTGTAAGAGCTGGAAACGCAGCAGCGAAATCCATTTTGGTGGCGTCCTGCCGCTGAGCAGCGCCAGCGAAGCCTTGGCAGAGGCTGCGGGCAGAGCAGGGCTGAGTGTCAGCCGCACGTTTCTTGCCTGACTCACGCAAGAAGGGAAAACTTACTGCAACCTTCGTGTGTTTGGGTTGGACCGAGCGGCCTGACAGCTCTGCTTAATGACACCAGAGGAGTTCGGTGTAATTTAAAGCTCCTCGAGGCACTAATCTGGCCATAAAGAAAGTTGTGGGCTCTTTCTACTGCCCCAGCTCCCACCGGCTTCATTGTCTGTTGGCGTCAATAGGAAGGAGCGCCCTGGGTCTGCAGAGCTGAGTCTGACATTTTAATGAGCCCCAGCACAGGATCTGAGCAGCTCTGAATGCCTCAGCCTCTAGAGATTACACAGATTTAGGGGAGTGGGAGAGGGAGAGAGAGAAACAGAGGGAGTGAAAAAAAAAACAAACCTTTTCTGTCAGTGACTGGAGTGGAAAGAGGCATCAGCAGGTGATAGGACTGCATCCAAGTCTTGACTTTTTTCTTTAAAAAGGACTGTAAAAGCCAGAGCCTGTGAAGGGTCTGAATAAAACATGAGATGAAAAACTGTGCCTCAGTTCCACTGTGAAGAAAAACTAAGGGTGGAACAGGAGTGCCCTTTCCTCGGCTCTATTGTCCCTGCAGCCCCAGGACTTAACTACAGCTTGGCCACTGGGTGCCTGGGGCAGCAGGCGCTCCAGATGTGTTGCATGGAAAAAATATTTCTTTATTTGTTTAACAGTGGATGTTTGTACTTTATTGGTTAGACTGTCATGCTGTGGTACAGCTCAGGGCACCTGAAACTGAGCACCTGAGTTGCCTGTGTGGTCTCAGGACCACAAATGACACCCAAGGAGTGAGCCAGGACATCAAAGACATGCTGGAAGGCAAGAGGTGTGATTCCAGCTTCTCTGTCAATGAAAGTCGGAGGAGGAGGGACCTATGCTCCTCTCAGGAGCCACCTCACCATTTGTCAGACGAAGCAAATCTCTGAAACTACTTTTTTCTCTTTTCTCTTTTCTCTCTCCTCTCTTCTCTCTCTTCTCTCACTCCTCTCTTCTCTCTCTTCTCTCTCCTCTCTTCTCTCTCTTCTCTCTCCTCTCCTCTCCACTTTTTTTTATTTTTTGTTCATTTTGCTGGCCAGAGGGGCCTGAAGTGCTGGAACATCTTGTAACTGACAGCAGTGTGCAAGGTAGGCTTGCAGCCATGTAGGATGGACCTCTAAAGAGAGCAGAGTTTGTGTCTCCTGCCTCTCTAAACTGGTCCAGCCATGCTGGGAAAAGCTCTGGGCTGAAGATCTCTTTCCCTCCGTGAATGGGAAGGTGCCCAACCAGCCCCTGCTCTCTGCAGGAACACAGCTGCAAACTCAGTTCTTATGCCACAGACCCCAGAATGGAAGCTCCTTCTGGAAATGTACAAAGTCAGTTTGCCTCATTTCCCAGATGGAATCAACTGCCATGGGACAAGAGAATTATTTTGCACTGTCCCCCGACTGAACTTGATTTTCATTTCCAGGGAGAATGTAGTGTGCAGTGTGTGATGCTGCCAGTGAACACAGGTCAGCTGGCTGCAGCTAGCTATCCTTTTTTTAATGTCCTCTTGGCTATCTTCAACAAAACTGACACAAAATAGGCTGTCACATCTCCCTTGCTGTACTAGCAGGGAAAGTTCTAGGTTATGAGGAGTCTTGTCACCTATTTTCCTACTCAGGTTGCTTCTGATGGGAATTTTAAGCAAGGTGTTGAACAGAAGCTTTTCCTTCTACACAACAGCAAGCCTCACAGTGAAAGACCTGAAAGGTGGAGGAGCTACCTCATCTACTTCTGCTGCACTGGACTGCTACAAAAGCACATGGCCTTGTTTTCTTCTCACTACCTGGAGCAGTTATGTATACACCAAGGAGCATTCAACCCTGCTTTGGGAAATTCTACCACTTTCTCTTGTACCCTTGCTTTGTACCTGCTTCCTTGCATAAACCACCTTTTCCCTGTTCATAAGTTCATCCATTACATCTAATCTTATCCCAAATGAGCCACCCTTGGTGTTTATAGCCTTCAAATACTTGCAGAGGGTTATCATATCCTCCTCCTTTAGTCATCATTTGGAAAAGCTGTTTATGCCAAATTCTTTCAGGCTTTCCTCATGCAGCCATTCCTTCCCACCTCTCATCTGTGGTGGTGCTCTTTGAAAGCCCTCCAGCCTGTCTGCATCACCCCAGGCCTGAAGTGGACAGCAACGATTGCAAGAGCCCAGGTGCAGCTCCAGCAGAGCCCTTGCAGCCCTGGCACAGCCTCACCCTGCGGTGTGGCAGCTCAGTGGGCAGCCCCAGATCACCCAGGCCTGGCCAGGCTCAGCTGCAGCAGTGGCTGCTGACTGACTTGCCTGCTCTCCAGGCTTCTCTGTCCTACTCACTAGCAGTGTTCCACATCATACCCCACAATGCATTCACTTCAGTCAGCCCAATTTCCTGCTCTTCTGTGTAACCTCTCCAGTTTCCCCCATATTATTGCTACATTCTCCCTTGTTTGCTTTTACCTGCTTGGACCAAGTAACAGAGAAAGCAGAGATAGCCAGGATGTGTATCCAGGCTCTCTGCCAAGCCACAGGACCCTACCTCTCACAAGTCACAGTGACAACCTGTGAGGCAGCAAATGGCTTTTCTTTCTCCAGCCTACCTGGTTACACAGGCAGGACTGGGAACAGTCATCAGCTGACCCCACAGGCACAGGGGCCTGAAGGTTTCCAGCTCCTACAGGGACCTGTGAGGTGCTCCTGGGTCCTTAGGGCTGATCATCAGGTGTTACTTCCAAGCAGTTATTTGAGGTTAGCTACAAAACTGAATGTGTCCTGAAAGGTTGTGGAGTCTCCTTCTCTGGAGACTTTCAAAATCTGCCTGGATGCATCCCTGTGTGGCCAGCCCTAGGTGATCCTGCTTTGGCAGGGAGAGTTGGACTCAATGATCTCTGGGGGTCCCTTCCAAGCCCTAACCTTCTGTGATTCTGTGATTCAGATGTTTAGTTTCCATCAGTGATTTTGGCCACTGTGCCACCTAAAACATGAAGCTCTGGGTGTGATTTGACTGACAGCAGAATGACTTTCAGCAGTTTTGGAATCATTTACATGCATATGTGCTCTGGTTTTGGAGGCCAGAGGGACCTTAGTACTCACCAAGAGCACATGGACTGAAGGGATGATGACAAGGACCACTGGAAGCCTGTGGCCTTCCTTGGGCTTCCTTAGCCAGCAAGCTGTTGCATATTTTCCCTCTTCAGAAATAGCCTGAATCACCTCACACCTCCCTAAGCTGCTTTCCAGGAGGTGACCTGCTTTCCTGAATCCAACCATTTAATCAAGCTGGCTTTAGTTCTTTCTGGGAAGCTACTTTCAGCAGCTGTTCAGGGCCTTTCATCATTGCACCTCTCACTTCCTCAGGGCTTTTTCCCACTCAGCAACTGAGGCACCATGTCTGCCAACATGGAGTGAGCTTTCCTGCCTTCACTGCTCTCAGCTTTTAGGAAAATGGCTCTTCATTAGGACACAGCTTACATTTCACTAGACTGAAAATGATTCTCCAAACACCCAAATCAGACTCAATGTAGAGCATTGCTGGTACTTACCCTGCCTGATAGCTGGGCAGGCAGGGCCAACTCTGTAAAGCACACCACAGCTGATCCACACCACTGAAGTGCCTGGTGGATGACACAGGAATCATCTGCCAAAGCTCCCCCTGCATGAGTCCAGCCCTCTCCCTGCCTCAGCACACTGACATTGGATGTCAGGAAGAGGACCTCTGCAGCCTCTCAGGCCAGACACCAACCCCATATCACTCCATAGCCCCAGTTACAGCATAGTGGGGTTAGTGGTGTTGATGCTGCCTCTGCCAGCTTACTGGCAGCTAGGTCTGGTATGCCTCATGTGGAGGTCATTACCGGGGACCCCTGTGCCTTGGAGTACCACAGGGAGGGGAGGAGGACCCCAAGCTCTTGCACAACTCTAGGTAGGAAGGTGAGAGGTACTGCTGCAATGGCAAGGGTTCAGGGCAGACCTTCTACACAAAGTCCTGGGTTACTGGGAGAAATTAAGCACCTCTAAGCAGTGATAATCCTCTCTTCTCACTCGATAGAGGAGCCAGACACCTTGTGCTCCTTTACCAGCGAGAAGGAAAATTCTTTTGCACACAATTCACATGACTTGATATACCTGCCTCTCCTTGGATGAGATGACTCCAGTCCTAGAAGCCAGCAGCTGATTCAAGCAGAGTTCTGCTGGCTGCAGATCTGCGCAATGGCGATTGCTTCCCCAAAATCTCATCTTATCCTCTGTGTGGAGTCAGGAGGTGGACACAGCTGCAAGATGCTCTGCAGGTCTGAAGGCTGAAAATGGACAAAAGGAAGAATGGGCAGGTAGGGCACTGCAGTGGCCACAGTGACAAAGCCATTTATAGCTACTTCCATGTCCTCCCTTAGTTTATCCATTCCTGGCCAGCTTCTCTCACAAGCAGGAACAACAACTGAGGAACTATGAGGGTTTCAGTTTTTAGGAAGTGCTACAAAAATTGAGGGAGACTTTCAACCATGTAGCTGTCCCAGTCCTCAAGTTGTCTGTGTTTGCCCAGTACCAGAACTAGAGGAAACTGTCCAGAGGCATCCCAGTTGGTGGGCTGGAAGTCAGCACAGGTCTCCAGAGGCATCCCAGTTGGTGGGCTGGGAGTCAGCACAGGTCCCCTGATGCCAGTGCAGTGTTGTGTCCAAGCTAACAAACTCAGGGCTTATTAGCTCAGGTGCAGAGCCAGGTGAATGTGTCCTGAGGACAACCTGCCTTGCTATTGAAAACTGAGGAGGCAAAGAAGGTGTTAAGCACCTCTGCCTTTTCCTCATCTCCAGTCACTACATTCGCCTCCTTGCCCAATAAAGAGTGGAGGTTAACTTTGCCCCTCTTTTTGTCATTAATATATTTATAGAAACACTTCTTGGTATCACTCTCAGCAGTGGCCAGTCTAAGTTCTAACCAGGCTTTTGCCTCTCTAATTTTCTTCCTATGTGACCTAGCAACATCCTTAAATTTTTCCTGAGTTACCACCGCTCTTTCCAAAGGTGATATGTCCTCTTTTTTTTTTCCTCCCCTTAATTCCTTCACAAGGAAACTACCCAGAGGCACCCCAGTTGGTGGGCTGGGAGTCAGCACAGGTCCCCTGATGTCAGTGCAGTGCTGTGCCCAAGCTAACAAACGCAGGGCTTATTAGCTCAGGTGCAGAGCCAGGCGAATGTGTCAGTGCTGCCACATCTGTGACTTGTCTTTACCAGCTCTCTGTGCACAGGCAGATATTGGCTGCGGCCTCGTTTGGAGTGCACAGGGCTGGTCACCACAACTTGCTTCAGCCCAAATGTGCGAGACCCACATCCCTCCTCCTTTTATATATATATATAAACACTGCAAAAGAGTCATTTCAAGTGAGAGAGAAGAAAGTCCAAGCCTGCTTCTGGTCACCCACTCGGAACTGTGCCTTGGAAATGAGCAAACTGCAGACAAGCACCCAGCAGGAGCACCTTCCCCTCACTCTGTCAGTTCCCACGTCCTGGACAATCGTCCTTCACTTCTCACTTGATGTCAGGGACTTCCAGGTATGAAGATGTGTCTCACAGGTTGAAATTGTTGTGGTCTCAAAATGCTTTCAGGAGACATGACGTATGCAGGTGACAACACACACTGTGGTTGGCGTAACGGGGCAGGAAGGCTGCTGTTGGTTAGTGCATTGAGCCCTTCCTAACAGTGTTCCCACGGCAAGGTAAAAACCACTTGTGTATGCTACACATAAAGTGCTTAAAAATAATAGGGTTTTTGTGAGTTCGGAGTGGGGGAGGCAGCTCCTCGCAAAGTGTTTGAGCAGTGGAATAAAAGCTCCTCTCCAACTCTCCTGTCCCGAGCACCCAAACAAGGGTGTGTGTATTCAGCACAAGCAGTGCTCTAAACCCCAGCCTCCAACGCTAGCAGGTGCTTCTCCCTCTCTTTTCATCTGCTGAGCGTAGCTGATGTCTCCTGCCAGTTTCAAAGGCAACTGAACACAATGGTGACAGGGGGCGAAGCAGCTGGAGGGGGCACAGAGGGGGGCCCTGCTTGGCAAGGTGAGTGGTGCCCGCCAGGCTGGCAGGCAGCCCTGCCAGCTCTCTTTGTGCAGCTCTGGCAGGAAAGGAGGGAAGGAAGAGACGACAGCAAGGGAGTGAATTCAAAGTTAAGCGTCTGGGGCCAGCAAGCTGCGACTGACCCGTGCCAGCTGCGAGCCACCGCTCCCTTAGTCAATGTGCCAATTCTTTTCTGGAGTGGGGAAGAAAAGGCCACCAGCCATGTGTGTGTGCATTCATGGCCCTTGGGGCTGGAGGAGAGTGCCGTGGATCTGCCTTACCCAGACCCACTGACGTGCAGCCGTCACAGATCTCCTAGCACCTGGCATTTGGGATGTGCTCCACCACGGGCAGCCACAGCCTGGCCGCTCCAAACTGCGGGGCGCCGGGGGACAGGGCAGGGGTGGCCATGCTCTCCACATCCATCCCAGTGCAGGGAACGCCGCAAAAGCAAACTTGCGCCTGTCAGGGAGTCGTTCTCCAAAGTACTGCAAGGGATGGGGCTCAGCGCTGGCTTAGACCAACTACCAGTCTGCCGGCAGGGAAAATGCTCGGCCCCAAGAGTGCCCCTGCTCAGGTGCTGGTGCCAGCATGCAGGGCAGTCCTACCCCCCCTCGCCTTGCACCCCTGGCCTGCAGCCCCCAAGGGGTCGCTTCAGTTCTCGTAGCTGGAGGATGGCTTTGCTCTGTCACCTCCCTTGGATGGAGTGTGGCTCATAGTGACCACAGCTACTGTCCCCAAACTGGGATCGGCACCGCCCGCGTGGGAAGGCAGTTGGGTCAGGCCAGCTCTAACACCTCCGCTGGGAGGTCAGGAGAGAAGTGCAGCTGCTTAAGGCTTTCGGTGATAGTGCTGTGCAATGTGGCCACGTCCTCAGCTAGCTGAGCGCCAGTGGCGCAGGGTGAGGGCCAGCGGCGGGCTGTGCACCGGGCAGCCTGGGGGCGGACAGGCGGGCACCCCAGCCCGGCGCCCGCAGCGATGCGAGCCGCCCAGCGAGCAGAATTCCTTGGGAAGGCGGCGGCAGCTGCAGGCTCCGGGATCGCTTCCTGGGCACTCCCTCAAGTACCTGACTGCTTTAAACTGACTCGGCCTGCCACAGCTACTCCGCAAGGCAGAGCTAACGGCGCTGCTCACAGCCAACTCATCCGAACCGCGGAGCGAAACGTTACAGCCTTCGCTAGGGCAAACGCCGCCCAGGCCTGCCCGCTCCACCGGCGTGTGCCGAGCACAGTCTCGCAGCGAGGCCCTCCACCGCGGGCAGGCCCAGCCCAGAGCCGCGCTCCGCGGCAGTCCGGGCCCGGTCGGCGGCGCAGGCGGCAGCACAGGCGGCGGCGCCACCTGCCGGCGGAGCGGCTCCATAGCGGCGGCCCGCGGAAGCGGCGCGGCGAGAGCGGGCTGGGGCTTGAGCCGGGGCGGCCGAGTCCGTGGCGAGATGCCGGAGTGCCGGGCACCGCCTCTCGCTGCAGGGCCGAGAGCCGCGGAGAGACTTCTTAACACGAAGGAGTGGAGGTGCTAGAGGCTGAAGAGGTCAGCAGGAGCCGGCACTACCTGCGCACAAGCCGGGCCAGTCGCGTCCCGGGCTGCATCGAGAGCAGCATGAGCTGCAGGTCGGGGGAGGTGGTTCTGCCTCTATGCTCTGGTAAGACCTCACCTGCAGTGCTGTGTCCAGCTCTGGAGCCCTCAGCATAGACCTACCTGCTCCAGTGTGTCCAGAGGAAGGTCACAAGAATGGTCCAAGGGCTGGAAGTCTTCTGCTGTGAGGACAGGCTGAGAGTTGGGCTTGCTCGGTGTGAACAGAAGGCTGGAGAAGACCTCATTGTGTCATTTCAGTACTTAGAGGTGCTGATAAGAAAGACCGGGACAGGCTTTTTAAGAGGGTCTGTTGCAACAGGACAAAGGGCGATGGTTTAAAATGAAAAGAGAGAAGATTCAGACTCGATCTAAGGAAGACATTTTTATGGCAAGGGTGGTGAAAACACTGGCCCGGGTTGCCCAGAGAGGTGGTAGAAGCCCCATGCCTGGAAGCATTCCGGGTCAGGCTGGACAGGGCTCTGAGCAACCTGATCTAGTGAAACATGTCCTGGCCCATGTCAGGGGGTTTGTGCTAGGTGAACTGTACAGGTCCCTTCCAACCCAAACCATTCTATGAAGGCTCTCCTGGGCACTCTGGCAGTGGTCAAGGTGAGGAGAGGCAAGGCTTGCCCCAGCTCTGCAGCCCTGGCTCTGGGGTACCCTTGGGGACACCGTGGCCCAAGGCACCAGACAGTGGCAGATTCACAGTCCTCTCCCTGAAGCTGGCACTGAGGAAGGACTTGGCAGCACCTGGCCTGAGCAAGCGGCCACTCATCCCTGCAAATGCTGACACACTGTGCTGCTAGGGGAAGCCCTCAGCCAGCCCCAGGAACAGACAACTCTCATCCCCTGCCTGACCTCTGCACCTTGGGATTTTCAACCATCAGCCTTGACGAAGGGCACCCGGTGAAGCCCCCTGAGGCAATGCAAGCAAGCGGCAGGAGGCAGCCCTGTGTGAGCAGGCTGTCCGTGCTAGCCAGCCCAGGTGGTAACAGTGCAGGAGCACGGTAACACCTGTGTTACCTGTGGCACTCCTGGGGAACAGAAAGCACAGTGCTCACCAGCTGTCTCTGGTATAGTGCAGCAGCCAGTCCTCTGCCCTCACAAGCTCCTGTGGCTGTGGCTCACAAGGTGGAGTGCACATGGAATAAAGACAAGCTCCTATTAAATGCAAAGAAAGCTGACAGCCCTCAGCCACTTCTTAATATAACATGAAAAGACATTTTAATCACTGCACTGGCATGTTCCCAACTGTTTTTCCTTATCCCTTCCCTTCCAAGAAGGCTCAATTGTTATCCCATCTACCAGGAGCACTTTCTCAGTAGCAAACATCCTCTGCCTGCCTTCCTGGGGCTCTGCCAGCCTCCCCACGCATGGGCCAGGCCTTGCTTTGGAAAACGCTGCTTTAAGGGTTCCAACATTTCTTAATGAGGTTGGCTAGGAAAGGGGAAGGTTTGGTCTTCAGGAAGAAACAAACCCACAAGAGAGCTCTCAGGAGACAGAGTGAGGAGGCCATATGTGCAAGTGTGTTTGCAGAAGCTCCCCTTTGGCACTCAGCTATGTCTGATAGAGGCCCTCTCACTCTAGAGCTACAATCTGGAAATCTGTCTCCTGCTACCAGGCTCTCATAGACCAGTGTCTGTTCTGTGTCACCAGAAATGAGGCAGCTGCAGTAAGATCCTGAAATACATTCTGTTAGCCCTTGGTCTTCCATAAACCTCACCTTCTGGAGTCATTGCACATTATTTTAAGGGCAGACTACAGATCTTCTTCCGTGGTATCTACACTGTCCAAACTGGTACCAGAGGATTCACCTTCACAGGCCATTTCTGAAGAGCTTGTCCCTCTGGTGCTCAGTCTCTGGGCACACAAAGCCCATCCCTGTTGCTGCTGTGTATAATGCTGGCTGGTTCTTCATGTTGCTTGCAGCTGTAAATGCTGCAGTAGCTTCTACAAAGTCTTACACAAATCTTTGCTCACCTAGCAATCAGATGTTGGCAGAACAGATGGCTCTATCTAACCCAAAAAGCATTGCAAAAATGGTCTATTTTGCTGGAAATGCAGATACTACAGTAAACCAGAGACTTCATTCAGAAGTCAACACTTCAGACTGCTTCTGTAGATTGCCTTTTGTGAAATGTGCTACATTTCTTACTGTTTAATCCACTGGTGTGGTGTGATTCTGCTTCTGGTCTGCAGCCAGACTTTGAAAAGCTTTTCTGACACACAGAATCATCTTTTCCCAGATCACTAATAAGCCACTTGGAAAGAATTGGGAGAAGAGGAAAAACACCCCACAACTGTGCAGCAGGGCACCAGCAGCCTTATTCCTGAAAGACAGAAGTTAGAATTGTTAAAAAACCCCAATAACCCACATTAAAAAAAATGTTAAGAGAACATCAAAATGAAGGTAGTAATCAGTGCTGGAAAACAAAAAATTCATTAGAACTAGCTGAGGTTTTACTTGGACACTACTGACATAAATGACTTGAGCTCAAAAAAAGCTATAGAAGTGAAAATGCTAAAGCACTGCCTGGGCCCCCATAAATAAACCAAGCCAAATCAATTACTTTACTGTCCATAAGTCATGAGCAATTCATAAAGCCCAGAGTGGACAAACAGAGGCTCTTGTAATAAAATGTCACCACTTCAGCAACTTTATTACATGCAGCATCCAGCACTTGGAGCTGGGGAGCAGCTGCCTTTCTTTGCAGCAAGCTGCCATTGCCAAGAGCAGCAATCATGTTGGGGCTACTGCATGTTTAGTGGCTGCATAAAGACATTCAACAGCCCCACACAAAGAGTTATCAGTTTTTACAGCACATTTCTAAACTGAAGGGATTAAATAATCAGAGTGCTGCTACTACAGCACAAGTGGCTCAGCAGTGGCCACTGGAAAACCAATGCGCTGCTTAGCACAGCCTGGAAGGCACAGGCTGCAGAGGGGGAGGCTGAGCTAACACCAGCCTTTGTGGGAGTTTAACATTGAAGCCATCTGGTATTGACAGGGAAGGTGGGGGCAGTGCTGTTGCCTATTCTGCTCTAGGACTTCTCTCTGGTTCAGTGACTTGGTGAGCAGTTCCATGGACCCTGTGGAGGGGAGCAGAACTTGGGGGTAACATTTGCAGCCAATCCAACCAAACTGGAAGGGGCCTTGAGAGGTTGTGTAGCCCAGCTGCCTACACCCTGGGACTGCCCAGCAGCAGCAACAGCTGCTAACTAATCCCTTTCATTCTGGGATTGGCTGCACTTACCCACAGGTATTTGGGCTGTACTACTGTTCCTGCAGAGGTTTTGCACTTGTTCACCTCCAAATTCAGAAGTCAGTGCCCAGAAAAATGCTGCTAGCAAGAAGCTAGTACAGCACACATGCTAAGGCTTAACCTGAGGAGAAAAATATGATTAAAATATTTTAGCTATATATTAGCTGGTTTGGCACACTAATGTATCCATGTTCCCAGTCCATTTCTCTGCTAACAAATCCTTACATGTGCAGGAATCTTTGTGCAACCAAAAGGCAATACTCTTAACAGTCAGGATTGAGTAGTTTTAAAACCACAGGAGAGAAGAATCATGCCTCATGCCCTGGAAGCTGTGAGATCAATGGAAAATGCAGAATGTCATGTTCTAGGTACTGCCTTTGTCACACACGGAGTCCCTGCCCCAGCTACTTTGCCTTTGAATTCACCCTAGACATTATGTTCTCAGGGGTCTAATTTGAAACAAGCAAACACCACCAAATAACTTAGTCAAACAAACTACTCCCTCCTCACACCCAGACAGAACCTGTTTCAGCTGCATTTCCCAGGAAAAGCTGTACAAAAAGTTCAAGACAACTTTTTAAATGTCTCTTTCCAATTTCAACCCATAAATGGCATCCCCACCGTGGAGAGGGAAGGTAGCAGAAAGGCAAAGGGTAACACACAGTACTGAGGCCCTGCATCCACCTGCTTTGTGTTGCCAGCTTTGCATTCCAGGAAAGCATTCTGACAAACAGCAAGCATGTTAAGGACAAGCAAATGCTCTGTTTTCTGCAAAGCTTTGAAGCATTCCTAGACAACCTTATGAGCAAAGCACTGAAGGAGGAAGTTGGGTTCTGTGTCCCGGTTCCTGGCACTAGGACATGAGATAGCAAATAGTAAAACGGATGAGAACTCAGAGCTGACAAGACTGAACTGTTTCACTGCCTGCAGCTCCACGTGCTGCTGGCTCCTCCTGTCTTTTAGCTGAGATCCAAAGGCTTTAAGGGTGAGTGGATGTTGCCCTTCAGCAGCACTTGGAGGACTGATGGTGTTTTCAAAACAGAAAAGCAAATGATACTACCCTGCCAGAGGGAAAAACAAGGTCAATCATGCTATGCAAATCAGCTCTCTTCTGGAGAGGAAAATCAAAACAGAGAAACCTGCTACCCCCACATTACAGCTTGAACATGAATAAATAAAACTAATTCTTGCTTGATTTTATCACCAGAGAGGGTGAAAGAGGAAATTATATGGATGTAAAAATACTTCAATGAATACAGCAGTGACTTTGGAAACCTCTGAGGGCTTGAAAATACAAACTTGTCACCATTCGGCCCTGCATTTACAAACTCTCAGTGTATCCCATGCAAAGAGACCTGAGCATCTGTGAGCAACTACCAGACATCTCAACATGCTTCTGCTGGAGGCCATGGAAGAAGTAACCTGGGGTGCACTAAGAAGAGAGTGTCCGGCAAATAGAGGGAGGTTCTCCCCCTCTACTCTGTCCTGCTGAGGCCTCACCTGGAATATTGCATCCAGTTCTGGGCTCCCCAGTTCAAGTGGGACAGGAAATGCTGGAGAGAGTTCAACAAAGGATTATAAGGATGTTGAAGGAACTGCAGCACTGCCTGATGAGGAAAAGGCTGAGAGCCCTGGGGCTGCTTGGTCTGGAGAGAAGACTGAGAGGGGATCTGATCAGTGTCTATAAATATCTGAGGGCTGGGGGTCAGGAAGGAAGGGACAGGGACAGCCTCTGCTCACTTGTGCCCTGGGATAGGCCAAGGGGCAAGGGATGGAAACTACAGCACAGGAAGTTCCACCTCAATATGAGGAAGAACTTGATTGTAAGGGTCCCAGAGCACTGGCACAGGCTGCCCAGAGAGGTTGCAGAGTCTCCTTTTCTGGAGCCTTCTGAAGACTGAAGACCCTATTCTTGAGTTATTTTTTTTAAGTTCTTGAAGAGAACAGTAATGAGAGGGAATACACCCGTGCTAAAAACTCACCTGGTTTAGCTCTGGTCAGGTCAATAGTACTGGGATATTTCCAGGCTTTTTGTTTACTTAAAGGCTACCTAACAACTTGTTAACTGATCTATCAAAAAAAAAACAACAACCAAACAAATAAGAATGTTAGCTATGGAGCAACATTTACTGCAGGTCTTAATGCACATTCAAAGCTCCTGCTTTGCTTCCCTGGGCCTAGGGGGATGACGAGAGCAGCACCAGGCACCACTGCAGGGCATCCCTTTTTGTGGAGGCAAGAGGAGCTCTGAAGGGCTGCAGGGCAGAAGAAAACTTAACGCTGGCAGGAATGAAAATGTGAAATCCACAAAGCTAGCAGAAGGGAACACTGCAAGTTGTTAACAGAAATGCCAAAGGCCTGAAAACCATTTCAAAACAGCAGCACATTTTCACTCCACTATTCGAAGTCCTAATTAGCCAAATGAAAACCAATTTTGACTCCGATGCTTCCTGAAAGAAACGGACACAATGCTGCACTTATTTTCAGTTCAAGTTTTACTTCCGATTGCACAAAGGTTGAAAAGATTCTTTTTCTCCAAAGCTTCAGAAAACCAGCATGGCAATTTTGGTTTCATGTATAAAACAGGGCAAAACCCCAAAAGGATACAGGAGCTGTGTGACTACTGCAACGTTCAGCAGCCAAGTGCTGCGCAACCTAACTGCGCCTCGTACGTTGCTGATTTCTCCACATGAATCCGCGTCGCAAATTCTAACTCTGTACAACACCCACAGGTAGCTAAAGGATAAAACAGCATGTTCTGGAAGGTTCCAGTGACACAGCACAGATTGCAGTACAAAATCATGAGAAGTCGAAGCATCGCTAAGAGTTTATTGGGAAGCTTTTACTTTGGGTTCTTATATCACAAAGGACATGTTTAATGTTTACAACAAGTATTAGAAACTGAGATGGGTTGGGTTTTGTTTTTTTTTTTTTTTTCTTCTTTTTATTTCTACTATTATAAAAGGAACAGAGGAGACCATTCTCAGCCACCTTCAAAACGCAGACCAATCTCTCTGTTTTGTTGCTGTTGTATACAAACTGTACACAGAAAAAAAAAAACCAAACCAAAAAACCAAGGCACTATACATTTTTGGGTAATGAAGTAGAAAGGTCGAGTCGCATAGTTTCTCGGGAAATCCATGCTGTAAATACAAATGCTTTGTTCAGTTTAGCACCTGAAGCAGCACTGAGAACAATTCATTAGCTATTGCAAAGAGAAACTTTTCAGAATGCTTTAGGAGATACATATTGGTGGTGCAGCTAATTTTGTAGGAGCAGTTGCTATCCAGCTCCTCTTTCTGTAGTTCTGGACATGAAAGTCTTGAAAGTGAATATATGTTGCATTGTTAAATACGTACTTGTTCTATGTGTTTATATAAATATAGATTCTTTGTCATCCACAAACTAACAAAATAACACTTTACAAAGAGAACTTCTTCAAAAAACCAAAGTGGCAAGTATTGGATCTAGCCAGAGGACACCTGCAGCAGTAGCTCAAGAAACTACTGTTTAAGTGCATAGGAGAGCAGAGTTTAAAACATTTCACCTTCGGGAGACAAAACCGAATTCCATTTCCAAAGAGTTCTCTTGGCCTTTCATAACATTCCACACCTCCAGACAGGTAGTCACTAGTAACTTCAGATTACTTCTATTTATTCTGTAAATGTGGGGGGGAACAATTCTTCTAAAGGGCATAGAAAGTGAAAATAAACATCCCTTTAGTGCTCACTCCAATAAACACAACTTAGAAAAGTCCTTTTGCCTTCTTCAGGTTAACCTGCTTCCACGATGGCAGTGCATTGTACTCTTCCCTCGTCATCTCCAGCGCAACCTGCGTATCGAACC
The DNA here is from genome assembly GCA_013396675.1 of Eubucco bourcierii. Lineage (NCBI taxonomy): Eukaryota > Metazoa > Chordata > Aves > Piciformes > Ramphastidae > Eubucco > Eubucco bourcierii. The sequence goes on along the minus strand of VWZE01009091.1, from coordinate 40,842 downwards.
AGAGGATATGCCCTTAGTAAAAACACAGGGAGCAAAACTTTCTGCTCTCAGGGTGACAGAGCACTGGAACAGGCTGTCCAGAGAGGCTGTGGAGTCTCCTTCACTGGAGACACTCAAAACCCATCTGGACCTGTTCCTGTGTGACCTGCCCTAGGGAGTCCTGCTCTGGCAGGGGGGCTGGACTGGATGAGCTTTTAGAATCATAGAATAGTAAGGTTGGAAGGGACCTCAAGGATCATCTAGTTCCAACCCCCTGCCATAGGCAGGGACACCTCCCACTAGCACAGGTCACTCAAGGACTCCTCCAACCTGACCTTGAACACCTCCAGGGAGGGAGCAGCCACAATCTCCCTGGGCAACCTGTTCCAGTGCCTCACAACTGTCACTGCAAAGAACTTCCTCCTAACATCCAGTCTAAATCTCCCCTCTGCCAGTTCAAATCCATTGCCCCTTGTCCTGGCATTACAAGACCTTGTCAATAGTCCCTCCCCAGCCTTCCTGTAGGCCCTTTCAGATACTGGAAGGCTACTCTAAGGTCTCCTCGAAGCCTTCTCTTCTCCAGGCTGCAGAGCCCCAACTCTCTCAGCCTGTCCTCAGAGCAGAGCTGCTGCAGCCCTCTGATCATCCTCGTGGCCTCCTCTGCACCTGCTCCAACAGTTCCATGTCCTTCCTGTGCTGAGGGCTCCAGAGCTGCACCCAGGACTGCAGGTGGGGTCTGATGAGAGCGGAGTAAAGGGGCAGAATCCCCTCCCTTACCCTGCTGGCCACGCTGCTCTTGATGCACCAAGGTCCCTTTTGAGGTCCCTTCCAACCCCTGACATTCTGTGATTCCGTGAACTGTCACATCCCTTCACAGCACGGTTAGACACACATGCAGAGACTAACAGTGCACCCATTCTCTCCTTACCTCAAAGTCCTGATCTGAGAGATAAATTTCAAGCTTCAGTGGATCAACTCCCTCAGGCAGAGGCCTGGCTAAGAGGTCTGCTAATGGGTACACGGTTTTGCACAGCTTGGCCAGCACGTCCTCCACAAGGATGATCTGGTTAGAGACGTCAGCATCCTGTGGGGAGAAAAGGAAAAGACGAGGTTCACAACACCAAAACCACCAACTGCAGTCTGCAGATGGCACAGGACCAACCTGCACTGCCCAGCCCAGAGCCTGCAGCTATCCATCCAGTTCCTCACGTAGCAGCACAGACCTGCCCTCCCACAATTTCACACCTGAAAAATGTCTGCACTTTGCAGAAGGCCATCCTGTACCCCCAGTTTAAGGCTGTGTTTAGTCAGGAAGTCATGAAGGATGGCTGCAGAAGACTTGCAGAACAGAAAATGCCTTTTGCCTTAAGATGGTTCTTCCTTCACTGAAGGCTTCTAAAGTATTCACATGTAATTTGGCTGTGGCTGGTGAGAAAGTCAGTGCTGGAGCTCTTGGAGCCAGTTGATCCTTTGAGAGGCATCCCCTGCACCCTCAGCCCAGACCAGAACTGTAAGTTGCTGCCTGTCCCACAGGACTGAAACCATCGTTCTGCTAAACTCTGGCAGGTCTCTTTCTAGAAAAGATGATTCGGATCACAACCTCCTTCTGTTTTGACCAAAAAGGAATATGAGAAATTACATGAGAAAACAAGCAGGAATGCCTCTGTTCTCCACATTGCCAGTCAGAACTCAGCTCTGTTGTCCATCACCCTGTGCAGACTCCTGAATTGTACTCTGTAAGCTCACCCTCTGATTTTGGGTGCTCTGCAGCACCACCAACCAACCACAAACGGCAATGGCGAGCGCCAAGGAACAGGCTGTGCAAGGAAAACATTTACCATTTCTGTGATCTCTGCGATGTCTTCCCTGTGCTCCCAACTTGGGAACATGTTAGTGAAGGTCAGAGGCTCTAGGCCAGCATGAATTAGATAGGATTTGGGGGGCTTCTTCACATTTTTTCCTAAAAAACAGTCAAAATACCAAAAAAAGAGGTGTTACAAGCAGTCCCATACTTTGCAGTCACTCACTCTCTCCAAAGCTACCTCATGTTCAATTGATTCTTTTCTGAGAAGCCCAAGTAACTCAAGGCAGTAGGAATACTTCTTACCAGGACTTTTTAAAATATGACACTTTAAAACATATTTTTCCAGGATTCTGATTCTGTAGCTAACCACAAAAATCAAATCACATATGCTGAAAATCCTCCCCAAACCAAGTTACTTCCTAACCCAAGGTATTTATTATCTTACAAAACCAGAGGTAGAATAGAGAAAGCAGAGTATGATGGTCTGAAACTAGTGAAAAATCAGGTAAATGAAGCCTTCTGGTATGCTCAGTAGAAGTGTTCTGCCAGCAGTGAATAAAGCTTGAGGTTAGAGGCTGAAGTTAGATACTGATGTCTAGCACAATCATTTTGTTATTCCAAACTCAAAGGAATGGGATCTGAAAGAATCACAGAATGGTAAGGTTGGAAGGGACCTCAAGAATCATCCAGTTCCAACCTCCTTCCATAGGCAGGGACACCTCCCACTAGCACAGCTCACTCAAGGCCTCCTCCAACCTGGCCTTGAACACCTCCAGGGAGGGAGCAGCCACAACCTCCCTGGGCAACCTGTGCCAGTGTCTCACCACCCTCACTGTAAACAACTTCCTCCTAACATCCAGTCTAAATCTTCCCTCTGCCAGTTCAAACCCACTGCCCCTTGCCCTGTCATTGCAAGACCTTGTCAATAGTCCTTCCACAGCCCTCCTGTAGGTCCCCTTCAGATATTGGAAGGCTACTCTAAGGTATCAGAGGTCACTGCAATAGCTGAGTGGCCTTTGCTAATGTTCCAGTATAGATAAGATGAATTTGTATGTAAAGATAAGATGAATTTGTATGTAAGTGGAGAAATTGCCATTGCATGAACTCTGCCCTCAGCACAAGCTCATCTCCTTCACTAAGAATCACTGAAGGGCAAACTGGATTCTTCCTTCTCCTAACAGCCTGCAGCTCAGCTCTCCAGACTGGTGATTGAGCAGATAAAACCACAGGAAAAAAACCCCACCAACTTCCAAGACATTTTTTACAAGTGAATTAAGAGGTACACACAAGGAGAACTGATCTATATATTCAGGGGATACACAGAGTTGCTAATCAATCTCCTTCAAACAATCACGTAGTTAAACACTACAAAGCACCAAAAGAAAAAAAGAAAGAAAGAGGTGCACCTGGGGAGAGGGAAATAGATGAGGAAAGAAACAGAGAAAAATCAGAGAGAAGTGTTTTAATCTTCTGATCACTCAGCTGTATTCTGGGAGCCACACTATTTGCAGCAGCACTGGTATCTCCTGAAATTCAATTTCTCCACCTTGCTAAGTAATAACACATAAAAGCTCCTCAGCCCTGACAGCCTGATGCAATGAAGTTTTGAAGTGGTTGACAGAATCCTAGATTCTGAAAGTGATAGACCACCAGAACAGCACAGTCTGAGCAGTAAAAACTGCTATGGAAGTTTACATCAGCTTTGGCACTGAAAAAGCCCAAGCAGCATCAGTCTTTGGCAGCAACAAACTTGCTCTGTACCTGTCCAACCTCACAACTTAAAGCTCTTGAGACCTGCCCCGTGGCAAAGAGGGTAAAGCCACAACTGCTGCAAAGTCATAACCACAGGTAAGGAAGTGAGCACCCAGTGGGAAAAACACTCATCCTACCATACATATGCTGAACTTTAGAGCCCTGAGGAGACACTGAAGAGCTTTCCATGTGCATCAGTCAGATGCAGCACATTCACAGTGCATAAGGTACTAATCCCTCTTCCCACCATTGACCTCGATGGTGTTTAAGAAATCCAGAAAAGTATCCAAACCTCGGCATGTGGATCTGGGTCTGATTCTATCTCTGCTGGGGCCAGAAAATAGGACCTTTAGAAACAGATGCTCACAGCACTGCATCAGGAACACTTCCATCTCTCAGTGGCCTTTGGAGCCAGTCTGAGCACTGCAGTGTGTGGGGCTCTGTCCCTCCACGCTGCCGCTGGCTGCTGCTCTGAAGCACATTGTAGAAGGCGTCGGGAAGAAATGCAGCTTACCACTCCTCTGAACTGCAAAAACTGTGGGTGGTGGAGAACAACCAACTGACCTCTCCTTTAGGAATTCAGCAGTCACTGCCAAAGACTGTTCCTAGCACCCCATTCCCAAACAAATGCTGCTGCTTAGCAGGGCAGTGCCAGGGATATCAGAGGGTGAATCACTCACAGCAATAACAGTGTCAAATCAAGGTCACATTTCAAAGCCTCCAGTAGTGTTTTTCAGCCGACTCCTGCCAGGTGTTACCACCTCCCGTCAGTGAGGTGAGACAACTGAGCAGAAAAGCAACACTTGCTCCTACTCCTCAGCTGCAGGCTGGTAAAGAGAGACTGGGTTAGCCTCCTAAGGGTGGAACACAAGGGCACTGCTGTCCCTCTTCATGTACATAATGGCTATGGGAGAAGATGACAGTCACCATCAGGTAAGTCACAGCTTGTAAAGGTTATTTTGCTGCTGAAATCACCAGTATCAAGGGGAGGGCTCAAGGAGTGATCAGGCTTTGCTTTCAAGAGGACACAGTTCACACCAATTAACCCCTAGAGGTTTATTCACAGTGGGAACCTGCTCTGAACTAACTGAACCCGACTGTTGCTATGCCCTTTTTCTGGATGCTAACTCCACACTTCTCTTTAGTCATCCTCCATGCAAAGTCTGATCCCAGCCTCATGTAAACTCAGATGAAGTGAGAAGAAAGCATTGCAATGTCTCAGGGAAACTCTCTTAGTGCTGAAAATAATCTGGTCAGTGGACTCCTTCATGCTCATCGAGTGCAGCATGAATCACTGCACACTGAATAGAATCACAGAATGGTAAGGTTGGAAGGGACCTCAAGGATCATCCAGTTCCAATCTCCTGCCATAGTCAGGGACACCTCCCACTAGTACAGGTCACTCAAGGCCTCCTCCAACCTGGCCTTGAACACCTCCAGGGAGGGAGCAGCCACAACCTCCCTGGGCAACCTGTGCCAGTGTCTCACCACCCTCACTGCAAACAACTTCCTCCTAACATCCACTTTCAATCTCCCCTCTGCCAGTTCAAACCCATTGCCCCTTGTCCTGTCATTACAAGACTTTGGCAACAGTCCCTCCCCAGCCTTCCTGTAGGTCCCCTTCAGATCCTGGAAGGCTACTCTAAGGTCTCCTGGAAGCCTTCTCTTCTCCAGGCTGCAGAGCCCCAACTCTCTCAGCCTGTCCTCACAGCAGAGCTGCTGCAGCCCTCTGAGCATCTTTGTGGCCTCCTCTGGACCTGCTCCAACACTTAGTACCTCTGCCTTGCAGAACTGCTCCAGCACTTCCAGTGGCCACATGTTCCTGTGCCAGCTGACTTCTTGATCTTCAAAGACTTTCTAGCTCCCCCACTCAATCAAAACCCAGTTACACCAGCAAACAGTGCCTTCATTCAGCCTTTTGACACACAGAAGCTTAGGGAATCGTAGAGAAGCCAGGCAGAAAAGCATCCAGGTGTAAGAGGTTGTGTTCTCTGAATTCATTTTTAGGAAGCTGATGGGAAAGGAAAGCCTTTTTCCTCTGAGAGCTGAGCTGGCAGAGTGACTTGGCAATTTGGCAACACTGGCACTGCTAGACAAATGATTTGCTAAGAGAGAGAGGAGAATGCACCTTCAGATACATTGATGTGTGTGTTGGGGTAGCACCTGAACACCTGTCAGACAGTAAGGCACAGGAGGCTTTGTGACACTCAGAGCAGCCAGGCACAGCGCAGTTACCTTTGCAGTACCGCAGCACAGTCTCCATGGCGCATTTTCTGTCTGTAGCCCACCTGATTCGAGCTGATCCAGCTATTTTGTTTTCCACAGGCCACCAGCCTTGCCACAGATACACTTCGTGGTGATTGTCCACAAGGAACAGTGCTACACAGCCAAAAAATAAATCCATCATCAGCCACTTATTAGCTCTCAGAATCCCCTGAACAAGCCCAGTCTCATATGCCGGACAAGAGCAGTGCTTTAGAATCATAGAATGGTAAGGTTGGAAGGGACCTCAAGAATCATCTAGTTCCAACCCCCTGCCATAGGCAGGGACACCTCCCACTAGCACAGGTCACTCAAGGCCTCCTCCAACCTGGCCTTGAACACCTCCAGGGAGGGAGCAGCCACAACTTCCTTGGGCAACCTGTGCCAGTGTCTCACCACCCTCACTGTAAAGAACTTCCTCCTAACATCCAGTCTAAATCTCCCCTCTGCCAGTTCAAACCCATTGCCCCTTGTCCTGGCATTGCAAGACCTTGTCAATAGTCCCTCCCCAGCCTTCCTGTAGCCCCCTTCAGATACTGGAAGGCTACTCTAAGCCTTCTCTTCTCCAGGCTGCAGAGCCCCAACTCTTGTAACCTGTCCTCATAGCAGAGCTGCTGCAGCCCTCTGAGCATCTTGGTGGCCTCCTCTGGACCCACTCCAACAGTTCTAAGTCCTTCCTGTGCTGGGGACTCCAGAACTGTACACAGTTTTAATTCCCTTTTGTTATTCATCCAGCTGAACCTCAGCTGAACTCAGACTCTCTGCTATAAACAAGGGATTTTTTTAGGAGGCTTTTGGGAAACATGTACATTTGGTGAGTTCTCAGTATCTTTCTCACAGAAAAACTACTGCTATTGCTTAATGCTGCATCACATTTTCCTGTGATAAATCAAGTTAAAGGTGATTAGTTACTGAATCACTGCCCAGGGCAGGATACAGTTACCTGTTTGTTCATCACTTAGGTATTTTAAAGCATATACCTGGCTGTGGGGCAGTGTAAAGATCCTCTTGCAAGAATGGCATGGAGTTGATGACAGCAGGGTCTCTGGAAGGGTAAACGTACTCGGTGGCTGAGAATTCTCCTGATGAACTACTGAGGCTGAACAGGCGGGGGGTGAAATTAAACTTTCCAGGATCTTTAAAGAACAAAAATGAAGAATATTTCCAACAGAAAATGCCAGAGATGAATGTTAAAAAAAAAAAAAAAAAAAAGAAATCAACTTTTTGAGTGACTGAATTCTCTGGTTTTAGAAAACTCAAGAAAGAACAAGCAGATGTCATGGGGGACTAGCAGCAGCTGTCAAGAACTGGAACTAAAAGGCCAGCAGCCATCAGTTTGAACCTGATCCTGGCTCAGGCTCTCAGCCATTTCATAACTGGCTGTTCTGCAGCTGAAGGGAAGCAAGCCCATCCGAGTTTTGTTTTCCACTTGGTACATCAATCCCCCTGCTACCTTTGTTGGCAGTTTCAAAGCAAAGACTGGACAGGAATGTCTGCAGAACTGCCTCCTAAATCCCTTCAGAAGAGAAGCAAAATGCGTTGGCAACAGCCTTAACTGTTGCTCTGTGCTGTAGGACTACAGAAGGGCTGCAGAAAGGGGAGAGGACGAAATGAAAAACATCAATTTCCAGCACTTCCTTTCTAAACAGTCTTACTGAACTAGGTAGGTTTTTGGAAGCATCTGTCTGAAGAGATCATCTCAACTACCAAGAAGTTCTTCGAAAGCCTTACATGAAACCTCACAATACCATAGACCAGTGAAATGGGAGTGCCAGGTGCAGGAGTGCAGGTCTACCTTGCAGCATGCAGTCATAGGCCTTTCGATCTCTCCTTCCTAATGCATCCCAGAATCCCAAGGGCTCTGATCCTTCATCACATTCATGTATGGTCACCTTGCTGCTGCTGTGGAGCCCTGCCTCCAGTGGACATCTACAAAGCACAAACAAACAGAGGGAGCTCAGCTTTCTGCCCTCCACACAGCTAGCTCAGCCCAAAAGCACCCTTTAGGCCTGCTGCACACTTCATGTCAGCAGGCTTTCGGAACACGATGACAAAAACAGTGAATAAGCAAGAGATGGAATTTCAGCAGCCACCCTCACACCACTTCTGATCCAGAGGGAGCAGATGCTGCCATGAGTGCTCAGGAGGGAATCTCCATGCCCGTTCTTGTAACTGCTGCTGTCCTCCTCGCAATGCTTTCCCAAACTAATTTGCTCTTCCTTATTCTCAAGGTTTGATTCCAGCCCTCCTACCAACTGAGATGTAGTTTGATACTCAGATAGAATCATAGAATTGTCTTGGTTGGAAAAGACATTTCAGATCATCAGGTCCAACCAGGAGTATCTCCCAAAGAGACTGGCTTTGTGCAACTGTGATTAGCAGTGCAGCAGGGGGAGTAAAAGCATTTGATCTTAAGTGACAGAGATTACAGAACAGGAGTTTTCCCCACTCCACCAAATCAACCACTCATCACTCCTCCTTTCCAAGCATGCACTACGCTGCAGTGCTACCCAGAGGACAGTTCTGTCACCTTTTCTTTGAGGCAGACTGTTTGAAGCCACTTGCTAGCCTGAATAAACATCTCCAAAACATAGGTCAGACACTCACTGTTCTTTTATTTTATTGGCTGCTGTTCTTCCTACGTCCTTGGTGTGAGATTGTGCCTTGCAGCCATGCCACAGGTAGATAAGAGCTTTGTTGATGTTGAGGACGATCATGGAGGTGCGGGAGCGCAGGCTGCTGCAGTGACAGGCTACCTCCAGCAAGTTCCCTTCACTGGGAACCTCTCCTCGCACACAGTAAAGCCTCCAGTCACCTGCAGCAGACAGGGAACAGTGCAGCAGTCCTACAGTCACACAGGATTGACAGTTCAAGACCTCTGCTCTGCAACAGCTCAAACTGGATGAGTGTCACATGCCACAGGTCTGTATGTCCCGGAATAAAGCTAGCTAAGCATCAGGTTTGGTGAACACTGCTTTGCAGGCAGATGTCCTTCTGAAACCTTGCTACAAGTATTAAGAGCTAAAGAGCCTCACTCAGCAAGAGCCCAGTTTCTACTTTGTGTCATACAGGAAAAAAAAAAAAAAGGGAAACTGAAGCTGTAGTCCTTCTATTCAGCTCCCTTCCTCTGTGCACCTTAGGCACAGGAAGCCACATTAAGATGCAGACTGGAACATATCCAAGCTACACCTGCACTGAAATTCTCCTGCCTCAACTGTAGCATTCAAGGACCATGTTGCAAAGACTAATGAATGGGTTACAAAAGCTTAGTGTTCTAGGACCATGTTGCAAAGACTAATGAATGGGTTACAAAAGCTTAGTGTTCTCTTTAGAGCAGAACTGCTCCTAGAAACACTCTCCTCTCTTGCCCACACTATGGAGAGAAGAACACACTTTAAAACAAATGGTCACAATTAAAACCAACTAGAACAATTACAATAAAGTCAGCTTGCTCCAGGGTGACAAAACCCATTCTGTGCTCAAAGAAGAAATAAGCTACCTTGAAACGAGCACTGCAAAGCTGTTTCATGGGTCTCATGGCATTCATTTCCTTTTTCTACAGAGTATGGAAGCTGAGACTGAATTCAAAGCCCTTCCCAACAGGTAAAAAAGGATTTGGGGGCAGAAGCTCTTAACTAACAGTAATTTACTTTGTGCGTTTTCTTCTTCTTCTTCCCTTCTTCCAGCATGCACAATCATTCCTCCTTGGAAGCACTGCAAGAAGCATGGTGGCTCTTTCCCTTGAAGCACTTGTACCTGGAAATGGAGAGCACCACTCTTCATTAAAGACACCAAGCAAGTATAGAGACTGAGGGAAATGAGTCTCTGTGGAGCATTAAAGGGGAGATCATTATTGCCATCCATGAAGATGACTTTCTCTCTGCTTCACAACTGCTGACTACAGTTGCAATTATCATACAGATCAGCATGCAATGGGTTTCATGTGACTTGCACATTACAAGACACCTCTAGCTGGAATCCAGCAATCAAGATGTTCATAGGATAAAAAAACCCAAATAACACCAAATAAACTTTAATTCAAATTAATTTAACCATTACTTGGATTCTTCACAGGACTGGGTCCTCCTGCCTGATATTTTTTAAAACTATCATGAAAGTAAAATAGGAACTGAACTAAGTTCAAAACATGGTTTATAGGACAACACACATGTGCTTGGTTCATCAAACATTGCATGGTGACTTTGAAAGTGCTTGGTTCATCAAACACTGCATGGTGACTTTGAAAGTGATTGGTTCACCAAACATTGCATGGTGACTTTGAAAGTGATTGGTTCACCAACATTGCATGGTGACTTTGAAAGTGATTGGTTCACCAACACTGCATGGTGACTTTGAAAGTGATTGGTTCACCAACACTGCATGGTGACTTTGAAAGTGATTGGTTCATCAAACACTGCATGGTGACTTTGAAAGTGATTGGTTCACCAACACTGCATGGTGACTTTGAAAGTGATTGGTTCACCAACACTGCATGGTGACTTTGAAAGTGATTGGTTCACAAACATTGCATGGTGACTTTGAAAGTGATTGGTTCACCAAACATTGCATGGTGACTTTGAAAGTGATTGGTTCACCAAACATTGCATGGTGACTTTGAAAGTGATTGGTTCACCAAACATTGCATGGTGACTTTGAAAGTGATTGGTTCACCAAACATTGCATGGTGACTTTGAAAGTGATTGGTTCACCAAACATTGCATGGTGACTTTGAAAGTGATTGGTTCACCAAACATTGCATGGTGACTTTGAAAGTGATTGGTTCACCAAACATTGCATGGTGACTTTGAAAGTGATTGGTTCACCAAACATTGCATGGTGACTTTGAAAGTGATTGGTTCACCAAACATTGCATGGTGACTTTGAAAGTGATTGGTTCACCAAACATTGCATGGTGACTTTGAAAGTGATTGGTTCACCAAACATTGCATGGTGACTTTGAAAGTGATTGGTTCACCAAACATTGCATGGTGACTTTGAAAGTGATTGGTTCACCAAACATTGCATGGTGACTTTGAAAGTGATTGGTTCACCAAACATTGCATGGTGACTTTGAAAGTGATTGGTTCACCAAACATTGCATGGTGACTTTGAAAGTGATTGGTTCACCAAACATTGCATGGTGACTTTGAAAGTGATTGGTTCATCAAACATTGCATGGTGACTTTGAAAGTGATTGGTTCACCAACACTGCATGGTGACTTTGAAAGTGATAATAGCCAATTGCTAAATGAGCTACGTGGCACAGAATGCCACACTCTGGATCAAGTGTAGTTTTGTGTCTCCTCTATGAGCTCCTCTCCTACTGGTCATGTCTATGCTGCTGTTAAACTAATCACAGCATTACCAAGAAGTAACAAGCTAGCCTGTCCTCTGTCAGAATTTCAAATTAGCTGAATCTGCAGCTGCTAAATTCTCTGCAAGCCAAGGCATGGTATGGAATTCCAGAGTAACCAAACTGAAAGTTCCCAGTGTGTTTCATGCCTTGGCCTGGTAGAAAGTGCTTCTCCTCTTCTCAGCACTAGGAAGACAGACCTGTTATCTGAACTTGTACTTAAAGTGAAGACACAAGTTTGTTTAACTGTGCTTCACCTATTCCTGCAGGGAGAGGAGAGAATCCATTCTTCTTCAGCCATTGACAGAAATACCATCTTTAGAAGTGGCATTTGGGAATGACAATCCACCAAGGAGCTTTTGTGTCTCTGGAAACTGGAATAAAGCCAAAAGTGATTTGGAGGGCTGCCTATTTGTACTGACAAGAACACCTCTGCAGAAAGAGAGCAAGCAAAAGATGATAATCCTCATTTACCATTAGTGACTACTTGAGCAGGAAAGTCTCACTCAGACTACTCACCTGTGCTCCTCTCTCTTCATCGAGTTCCACTGTCATCAGTGCCGATGTCCCTTTCTCACTCACTGTGGAGTGCCTTCCTTGCCAAAAGAAATACACACATTTCTCTTTTCCAACAGCTCTTACTTGTTGCTCTCCTTTTTGCCTGCTTCCAACTGCAAAACAGAAAGCACAAGCTGAATAAATTACTCTGGCTGTGGGTTGAAACTGCACGTGGCTGGATCTCATCTGCCAGCTCAGCACTATCCCATCCAGAACAAATGTCCACTTGGAGGAACATTGGGGTCTCCAACCCAGTATGTTCCCTGTGCAAAGCTGGCATTGTCTCATCAGGTGGATGTAAGCCCACAGGCAGAGATGCCTGAGCTGGCTATGGAAAGAGATGTAGAAAGAACTGATACTATCTGGAGACAAATAACTGACATGACTTGAGCCAACCTGCATGTGAAATGGTGTGTCCAGTCATGTTACCAGAAGTGTTACAGCTCGTTTTCCACATGACACTCTGTTCTCTGGCACCAGCAGAGGAGCTGGCTGCTGAGGGATACTGCAAACAGCAACAGCTGAGAAAGCTACAGGCACAAAAGTCTTTCTTGGTAAAGTGATATTGGAAAAGGAAACCTACAGATCAAAAAGAACACCAAGGCAGCATTCTGCAGTCAGAGAAAAGGAAAGTCAGGATTAGGCAAGCTTTATTTGTTCAGACTAACTCAGTGCTTCATGCTGGTCTGTAATGTGGGTTAGAAGCAACTTGCTTTGATTTGGTCTTGAGGATTGGTATTTAGTTGTTGTAAGTGTTTACAGCAAGTGAAGTTCAACAACTCAACCAGTTACAAAGTATTTTCCTCCCTCCAGTGCTGGCTAAAGAGGCACAATTAAATCAAAGATTAAAAAAACTAAAACCAAGCAAAAGCTTTAAACCAGATCCTCAAAAAAACCTATTAAACTTCCTGCCTTGATTTCAGCAATGCTGAGCAGCATCCAACCGAAATACTTAGGAGGAAGCATCCTGTGTTTTTCAAGCTAAGAATTCTCAAACCTCAGGTCACTTCTAAAGTTTATTGGTTTCACTCTGATCTGCATTCAGCCTCCTATATACAAGTTACTCTGAGTGGTTGAAAAGCCTTTCCTCCATTTGGATTGGGAGCCTGTTTACAGTTCTCTATTAGCATTACCCACTTCTCACAGGACTTGCAGAGCTTTTGTGCTTTTATTGGATTTGTCAGTATCTGAACTCAAGGATCCCCAGCAAAACCTGCCTACATTTCTTGGCTTAAAGCCCAAAGCTGAAGAGCTGTTACAGTGCTTCAACCAATTTTATTATTTCCCTGTTTGGAACAATTACTTTTAGACTATTTCTACTTTACTTACCACAAAAGCCACCTATTCTTAGTCTAGTGCCAGAAGGGAGAGTTCCAATGAGCATACTGAGCTGACTCATTCCCAGCATTTTACCTGCTGCTCTCAGGCTCTTTGTCAGAACACTGCTGAAGTTTTCCACTTGAGACTGAAACCCATAGCAAAGGGTTTGCAGAAACAGTAAAAAGGACAGCAAGGGCAATGAGTTGGCAAGGGCTTTTCCTGTCATTGTTGCTGTTCTCCATTACCCAGCAAAGGTTTTCCTTGTTACTAAGCCTACCTCTCTTGCAAGGCATTCAGTCCAGCTGCCTAGTTATTTTGGTGTTAAGCTGGAGGCACAACTCTGGCTTAATGAGCTGTCCTCTGAATGCAACAACACTTCGGCTGGGTGAAAGGAGAGATGGAGAGTGTCACATTTGACGTATAAGAAATAACTACAGTTTTGCTTTCTTAAAATATTTTTTTATATTGGTCTATTATATTTTATTGGTCTAGCAAGGCTAAATGAGCATTTATAACCTAAAGTGTGGCCAGCTGAAGGAGAGAGGTGGTTCTGCCATTCTTGCTCTGATGAGATCCCACCTGCAGCACTGCGTCCAGTTCTGGTGCCCCCAGCATAAGAGGGACGTGGAGCTGCTGGATTTGTCTCAGAGGAGGCCACAAACATGATTAGAGAGCTGGAAAACCTCTCCTGTGGGGACAGGCTGGGAGAGTTGGGGCTGTTCAGCCTGGAGAAAAGAAGGCTCTGGGGAGACCTTAGAGCCAGCAGCTGAAGGGGGCCTACAGAAAAGCTTTTGACAAGGACTTGTAGCAATAGCATGAGAGGCAATGGCTTTGAGCTCGAGAAGGGGAAATTTAGACCAGATAGTAAGAAGAAACTCTTTACAGTGAGACACTAAAACAGGTTGCTCATGGAGATTGTAGAAACCCCCTCCTCCCTGGAGGTGTCCAAAGCCAGGCTGGATAAGGCCTTGAATGATCTGGTCTAGTGTGAGGTGTCTCTGCCCATGGCAGGGGGGTTGGAACTGGATGATCTTTAAGGTCCCTTCCAACCTAAACCTCTCTACGAATCTATGAACGTTTAGAACAGTTTCACACCCAAGGAAGTGTGGGTCTGGACCTCACCAGTAACAGCAGCAGTTTCAGCAGGATGCCATGGGATTGGTCACTAACCTGTAGTGCTCACCATGTACTTCCACTTCACCACGTATGTGTCTCCCTCATGGAACTGCCCTATGCTTTGCTTTGGCAGTCTGCTGTAGTCGAATTCCAGGATGTGCCAGACATCCACAGATGCAGTGATGATTTCAAACTGCCTCCCATCTTCTCCTTCTACAAGTCCATAGCCCCTGCCAATGTTCATTCCATCCAAGACTGTGCCTACAGTTGTCTGGGGCACAGGTACCATCAGCATGACATCATATGGTTTAGAGTCAGATCTGGACTCTTCCTGTCAGAAAAACAAAACCAAACAAAACCACAAAAGAGACTTCTTTGAGCATTTGTTGTTTTTTCTCTTTATGCCACAATTCTGCTGAAAAAGTTTGAGCCCTGCATTATTTCAGCACTTTGATATCTTGTCAGCACTTGATGCCTTGTCAAAGCCACCCTGGCAGTATGCACTGAGCTGCTTGGCACTCATACAAAGTGCTTCTGCGGGCTCACGGCAGGAGGAGATATTCTGACCTCTAGGTCAAAGCCTGCATGATAAAGTGCTCTGGATCCTCAAGAACAAGCTTCCCTGGCTTCCACCCCAGCTGGGTCACCTAGTCTGAAATTCCTAGCGTCACACACACCTTCTGGTGAAGGGATTCACTAGAATTCTTCTCATTGAGTTTCTTCAGCTCCGTCCAATCAAGAAATTTCTCTTTGAACAATATAGTCTCATTGTGTTCTGTGAGCCTGCCAAACACAGCCCAGTCTGGGCGTCCTTGTCCCTTTCTGCACAAGGGGAGAAAAGAAATAAACCCAAATTAAACGCTGTGAAATGAAGGCAAAATGACCGCGTTTGCAAGGAGCCCAAACCTGCTTTGCATACCTGGGTATGAGGGGGTTGCATTCTCCTGGGTCCAGGGGATTTATGTCACAATTGGAGTAGTCAAAGGTGCCATTCCACAAGTGTTTTGCTAGCTGGAATGCCACTTTTCTTTGTGCTAAAGTAACTTCCTTTCCGTGCCACACATATACTTCACTGCCAAAATCAAATACCAGCACCTGAAAACCAAACCAACAGACACCCAACAACCTACCATTAGGTGAGGTGACAGCCTTTATACCTCAGTTTCCCAGTGCTGCAGGATGGCAGAGGGTTGGACACAAACTCCCCAAGATACCTGAGTTTCTGCAGTAGCACTAACAACCCCCACTGCAGTGTCAGCAGAGCCAGGGCAGTGATCTGCACTGTGACATCTAATGGTAGAGGACGACTGGAAGCAAGTATGGGGCATGCTGTGAGGTGTAGCTAGGTCTTTAGGTGGTAGCTAGGTCACCAGCAGATTAGAGAGGTCTTGCTACTAAAAATTGATTCTGTGACATGACTGATTGCTGTCCACTCCCTGGCATTTAGGTCTGACAGAAGGCTGCCAGAACACAGTGTGGGGAAACAGCTCAGCAAACGGGCAATAACTTGAATGTGTTCAGGAAAAGGCATGACACGAGATGTTTGTCACTTTGGAAATCCACTCTCATTTCTCCTTGGATGGGAAAAAGAGTTGTTTGAAGGAGAAAGTCTCCTAAGGAGAGAGATAAGGACTGAAAGAGAAAACAGTTGTGGGGTTTTTTTTGTTTTGTTTATCAAAGTGGTACCTGTTCTGTACTTCATGACTTGGCAGTGAGCCCCTGTTTACAAAAAGATTTACACCTCCTAAAATAGTTTCACTTTGAAAAAGAACATGATCTCATTTCTTGAGACCTGCAGCACACTCTACACAGCAGAGAGTTCAGAAGCTTCCCAGAAACAGAAGACCTTCTTTTCAGTGAGCCTTTCCATCAGCATCTGCAGTTCCTGAGTCAGCTGTGTGTCCCTGCACTCAGCAGAGGAGCATTAAGTGGCACAGTACCTCTTTGGGTTGCAGCAGGGTACATCTCGGCACCTTCCCCCAGTAGTCATCCTCAGGAATGAGCTTATCCTCTACCAGGCGGTAAATGCAGTTGGTTTCTATTATTGCAGCTTCATACATTTCATCTTCTTCAGGACTTCCAGCAGCTTAAGGAAGGTAACAAAACAAATTAACATCCAAATACCTTTACTGAAGAGAACAGACTGGACTATTGTACTGTGATAAAAGATCAGATACTGTAGCTGTAAGGATGCTTACACTGGTAATTTGTCTGTCCACCAAGGAGTTTCCAGAAGTCTTTGGCTGCATGGGTATGAGTATTTATTCCTTCTTCTATAGTCTGTATATAAGAAGCTCTGCAGCCAAGTTCCTTCTTTGTCTGAATTAAAGTTGCAAGTTCTGAAGCCTAAGAGATTAACAGTTATCTGAACAGGATTGCTTAAGTCTTTGGAATACTTGTTTATATCTTGCTCAGGGAGAAGGCAAAAGTAGAGAGGATATAACAGAGCAAATGGGAGGAGAAATGGTCACTTGCAGCACTGAGCAGACACCAGAGAACAGGTTACAGAAATACATTCGTTCTTTTATTTGCCTTGAAACAAGACTTGATCCTAACGAGCATGGGAACAAAAAGGACATCCTGCAATTCAGACTATTTTCTGTCGGAGTACCAAGCTGTTTCCTGAGGATATCCTCTTTTCTCTTGCAGCTTCACAGCCTGCACACTCCCACGTCAGCCTTCATTCAGTGCACAGGCTGCAACACATCTCCAGGAACCCTGCCCGTCTACCTGCCCCTGGCCAGCCGCCTTTTGAGACGGCTGGCACCAAGGCTCAGTGACATCAAAGAGACAGAGACTGCAACAAGTTCTAAAAATAAATGAATAAACTCTGAGCTGGTACTAACCTTTGCTTTTTCTATGACATTTGCAAACTCTCCTACCCACAAGAAACATAAATGGGGAGTTAACAACAGGAAACAGTCTCCGCTGTTCAGCGATGAGGCCCTCGGTTCCACTAATCTCGTCTGGACATGCCTTCTGCCTACAGAGAAAACAAAGCTAATTATATTCCTCTGACTGCTGCTAGCAAATGCCAGCATCTAATTTGTTTAGAATGACATACAAACAATTCCAGCATCTTTAGCAGACAGTTAAACAAGAGTTAAAAGACTACTACTGGGGGAAAAAGGAAAAGAAAGGAAAGGAAAGAAACAGATCAATGTATGTTGCCTCCTATCACCTAAGATATCTATTATTTCCCATCCTTGCTTGGACAGCTTTCTGGCCTTCTGGAAAGCAATGAATTAAGTAAATGGTAGATCTCAGAATCCTTTTGAAATCCTGGGATCCTTTACATTTGCTTAAGTGAAGCTATGGCACAGTTTCTGCAGGTAGTAAAAAGTTGTGAGGATTTTCCTTTGCCAAAAAAAGAAAGTAGCTATTGTTGTGCAGAACTGGATACATCAGTAGGCACTGGAAGGGGAAGCAGAGCAAGAACACAGCTGTGTCACTTCCGAGTTACACTGAGCACTGGAAGAACGGAACAGCTGAAACATTTCTACAGGAGGTGGCTAAAATTTCGGATGCATTCTGGTTTCCTCCCTTGCAAACGCACACCAGAGGGCACAGTGCAAACCTAGTTGTAAGCTTTTGTTATTTGTTACACAGTTCTCACTTGTCTTTCTAATGTTTTGGACATAAATCTTGAGCTGGAAACCAAGAACAAGCTGTGGCAGGACCTTCCTCTGGACCCGCTCCAGCACCTCCACGTCTCTCCTGTATTGCGGTGCCCCAGACTGAACACAACACTCGAGCTGTGGCCTCACCAAAGCCCACTCCAAGGGCACAATCACCTCCCTGCTCCTGCTGGACACAGCATTTTTAATCCAAGCCAGGATACCATTGGCCTTCTTGGCCACCTGGGCACACTGCTGGCTCCTATTCAGCTCCTGTCTATTCTAGCCCCCAAACTGCTTTCTGCCAGCAGCTCTCCAGCCACACTGCCCCAAGCCTGTAGTGTTGCTTGGGATTGTTGTATCCCAAGTGCAGGGCCTGGCACTGGGCCTCGTTGAAACTCATCCCCTTAACGCTGGCCCATCGATCCTATGCCAGCCCCTCTGAAGAGCCTCTCCACCCTCATTCGAATCAACACTGCCACCTCAGTTGGTGCCATCCACAAACTCACTGCTGACACTCTCTATGCCTGAATCAAGGTTGTCAATAAAGATGCTAAAAAGAAGTGATCCCAACACAGATCCCTGAGGAACACCACTAGCTGCCAACTGGATTTAACTCCATTGACTACCACTCTCTGGGCCCTCCTGTCCAGCCAGTGCTTTATCCAAGAGGCAGTGTGCTCAGCCAAGCCATCAGTAGTCAATTTGTCTACGAGAATTTTGTGGGGAACAGTACCAAAGGCTTTTCAAAAGTCTAGGAATACAACATCAGCCTTTCCCTCATCCAGCAGCCAGGTGATCTCAGTATAGAAGGAGATCAGGTTGGTCAGGCAGGACCTGCCCCTCATAAAGCCATTAGAATCAAGCCTGTCATGTATGGAAAGCAGAGGGAGTTGCAGCATACCTTTAACCTGCAGCAGCATGAGCTTCTTGTATGGCACAGCACTGTTGTTAGAGTTTTGCTCTGTGAGATTCACGCTCCGCAGGCTAATATTGCTGAAGTTCTCTTTGCTTGCCAAACCAGCAAGTGCTACTTCTGAGAAATTTGAGTTTGCAGACACTGGCACACAAAAAAGAAAACACAAAAAAATAAACAAAAATCACACAAAACCCTCTAACAAAATTATTTAAAAAAAAATAAAAAAATTGATTGTTGTATTACCAAAAAAAAATATTCAATTTCCCCCCACGATTTCCACTTTTTTCTCCTTCTCAACAGCAAAACCAGGCTGAACTCAGATTAACTGCTAGCCCAAAAAGGTAGCAGTTGTGGATTTAGTAGTACCTAAGTTTCTAAATATCATCCAGGAGTCAAGTGGCAGTGTCAGAGTGATGTTGTTTGGCAGAAAGAGCAACTCTGCTCGGAGGCAGAGTTTTGTAAAGCACTCTGCAGATCTTCAGTACCTTATAACTGATTCATGGCAAAAGAAAGCAGAGTGGCCAAGGGTTATAATTAACATTTCAGTGTCTTGGTCATGTTTTACTGTAAACTTCAACCTTAATTCTTGGCTGCTTTTGCTTATTTCTCAATCAAAGACAAAACATTTCATGAATTTCTAACTCGGGGAAATGCTTACAATCAAACCACAAAGATGAGCCAAAGGCTGCAGCGCCTCTGCTATGAGGACAGGCTGAGGGAGCTGGGGTTGTTCAGCCTGGAGAAGACTCCAGGGGGACTTTAGAGCTGCCTCCCAGCACCTGAAGGGATCCTATAGGAAGGCTGCAGGGAGATTTTTCATGTGTGTCTAGAGACAAGACAAGGGGGAGTGGTTTGGAGCTGAGGGAGAGTAGGTTTAGACTGGATCTTAGGAAGAAGTTCTTCAGTAGGAGGGTGGTAAGACTCTGGAATAGGTTGCCCAGGGAGGTAGTGGATACCTCCTCCCTGGGGATGTTCAAGGCCAGGCTGGATGAGGCCTTGAGTAGCTGAGTCTAGTGGAGAGGTGTCCCTGCCCAAGGTTGGAGTGGATCATCTCTAAGGATCCTTCCTCCCAACCTAATCCATTCCATGATTCCATGAGATGAAATCTGTGTTCACATTGCTACAGGCAACGTTTAAGGACAATCTCCTTTTATTCAAATGTAGCAAGGAAAACTTGTACTCAAAATGGTAAAGTGACCTGACAAACCTTTGAGTAAATTTTACAGTCCCAGCTCTTGCTGTCTGTCTGGTTGTCAGGAGAAAGCCAGGTCACAAGTAACACACAGCTCTGCCACAGAGCACTGACCCTTTATGGAAATTAAACCTTTGGAGTCAAGAAGGTCAGTTCCAGTTTCTGGGAGAAAAGTTAAGACCTCAGACTTGAGACCAGTATACCCAAACAAAAGGTTATCTCTTCTTGCCAGCTCCTCTCTGCAGCATAGCATAACACTGGCTGTGCTTTCCTTGACCTCCTGTCCTCACCCTGCAGGCACAGTGGCATTCCCCAGCTGCACAAGGTGACTGTGCTAAAAGTAATTAGTTATGTCTAAGCACAGGAGGTGGCTGTAGGTAACTTTTCCCTGAAGTCACACCTGCCCTTCAACCCAGACCTCCCAGACAGGCTACATTCAAGCCTTGTAACTCAATGTACTCCCTTTCAGAGTATATTCTGTTCCTTCAGTTGTGGAGTTTGGGATTGCTTTGTTTGTAATTCAAATAATGTCTTGTGGGGGAATAAAAAAAAGGCAAAGCTGTTAGCTCACTTTTTTCTACTTTCATTCTCTTTGATTCCATGAAGGCAACATTCAGTCTCTGCTCAGTGTACTCATGAAGAATGTCATCTCTTGCTGCCAGCATCTTCAGGGGGTTTCTGGAGGACTGGACTCTGCGTGTAGGCCTAACTGCTCGTTTGTGCTCTGCTACAGAAGATATTAACCTGAAAAACCAAGTTGGGTTTACAACGATCAGCAAACTTTCCCAGTCGGAATCACCTAACAGCAACAGATTTGCTTTGGTCTTGGGCCTGACATTTGCTAGCAAATCAGGGTCACTGTCTTGATTTACAGAGAACAGTGATTTCAAGAGTATGTAGAAGAAAAGACATCTCCCAGTACTAAGACATCCCCAAGAGGACTTGAAGCTGGGTATTTTGACCACCACCCCTATGTCTGCATTTGGGCACCGCAATACAGGAGAGACGTGGAGGTGCTGGGGCGGGTCCAGAGGAGGGCAACGAAGCTGGGGATGGGTCTGGAGAATAAATCTTACTGAGGAGTGACTGAGGGAGCTGGGGATGGTTAGTGTGAAAAAGAGGAGGCTGAAGGTAGACCTCATTGCTCTCTGAAGGGAAGTCATGGAGAGGTTGGTGCTGGTCTCTTCTCACAGGGAACTGGAGACAGAACAAGGGAGAATGGCCTCAAGCTGAGGTTGGGGATGTGTAGATTGGACATTAGGAAAATGTTTTTCACAGAGAGAGTGGTCAGGGACTGGAATGAGCTGCCCAGGGAGGTGTTGGAGTTGCTGACCCTGGATGTGTTTAAGGGTTGTTTGGATGTGGTGCTTAGGGCTATGGTTTAAGGTGAATCTTGTAGAGTAGGGTTCTGGGTTGGACTTGGTGATCCTGACTGTGATCACAGTATCACAGTATCACAGTATC
>VWZE01009091.1:2389-19134 GCA_013396675.1 Eubucco bourcierii | reverse complement strand
TCCTGCTGGCCACACTATTCCTGATGCAGGCCAGGATGCCATTGGCCTTCTTGGCCACCTGGGCACACTGCTAGCTCATGTTCAGGCGGGTGTCAATCAGCACCCCCAGATCTCTCTCTGTTTGGCTGCTCTCCAGCCACTCCGACCCCAGCCTGTAGCTCTGCATGGGGTTGTTGTGGCCAAAGTGCAGCACCTGGCACTTGGACTTGTTGAATGCCATCCCGTTGGACTCTGCCCATCTGTCCAGGCGGTCTAGGTCCTGCTGCAGAGCCCTTCTGCCCTCCAACCCAGCAACATCAGCCCCCAGCTTGGTGTCATCTGCGAACTTGCTGATGACTGACTCAATGCCCTCGTCCAGATCATCAATGAAGATGTTAAAGAGGATGGGGCCCAGCACTGATCCCTGGGGCACTCCACTAGTGACTGGCCTCCAGCTGGATGTGGCACCATTCATCAGGATCTGATGGTCCTGATGGACTTTGCCAACCTGGACGTTTCTGTGATTTACAACAATGGGGAAAAAAAGTCAAAACCAGCTCAACAGTTCTTACTTTGGTGCACAAGGATCAAAGATGGCATCAAAGTCCTCATCAAGGTCCAAAGGCACTGCAGAGGAAGGGAAATCCACGTGGCGATAAAATTTGGAGAAGGTTTCGTCGTCATCCAGCTTCATCACCTCCTTCACAGACCTTCCTGTAACTGTCAGCACTGTCTCTTGCATCCCAGCAACTGCAGGAAGAAGATACCTCACCCAATAAAACAAACACATCAAACTAGAGTTTCTCATTTTAGAACAAATAAAGATGGTTTCCTTGGTAGCTATTGAGGTCGTTCTTTTGGGGCAGCAGTTTTTCTTTTGGCCATTTTTTTTGTTTGGTTTTGGACAGTGGGTTTTGTTTGGGTTGGGTTTTTTGGGGTTTTTTGGGTTGGTTGGTTTTTGTTTGGTTTGTTCTGTTCATTGTTGTTTTTAATTGATGGAATTTGAAGGAGAGAGCAGTAAAGTCTGTTGGCAGAGAACACTAAAAGCAGAGCATAGTAATTGCTACTCGTGCAGTAATCTTTGTTACGAAATGGTTGGGTTGGGAAATCTGGCTGAAAAGAGAGTTGATTTGGGAGGACAATAAAAGCATTTTAATGTCTGGCACATTGCATCCTCCCTCCAGCCTTCCTTTGAAAAGACCTACTAGAACTACAAGTGCAAAAGTTACTTCTCCCAGCCTCCTCCTCTGCTGAAATGTGAATATGGTTGCTCCTGGTATTTGACACTCTATGAATTACAAAATTATTTTGGCCATATGAGAGGGAAACATCAGAGCTTCATAGGTGGGGGTCAGGCTCTTCTCCCAGGCAACTTGTTGACAAGACCAGAGGGTATGGCCTGAAGTTGTGCCAGGGGAGGGTTAGGTTGGATGTTAGGAAGCACTTGCCCAGGGTTAGGTTGGATGTTAGGAAGCACTTTATTACAGAAAGGGTAATGAGACACTGTAATGGACTGCCCAGGGAGGTGGTGGAGTCACTGTCCCTGCAGGTGTTTAAGGAAAGATTGGATGTGGCACTTGGTGACATGGTCTGGTCGACGTGGTGGTGTTAGGTCACAGGCTGGACTTGATCTCAGAGGTCTATTCCAGCCTCAATAACTCTGTGATTCTGTGAACAAGCTCCACAAGGAAGCAGGGAGATGCCTGAATTGTGCTTAGGAGTGGCTTAGTGCCCTATCTTGATTTTAATAGGGTTAAACTACATGTAAAGCTGTTTCACTGGATACAGCAAATATGGTTCAAACTGGCTGGTTGGCTTTAAGAAATTTTGCTTTCCACATCAGGTGTGGAGAAGGATGAAAGCAGTTTTGACATTTGTGATTTGTGTTATTGCACATTTCTAATGCAACAGCATAAGGCTTCTTTGTTACAATTTAGCAAAGATGGAACCACAAAAGTAAAGTGTGTGATTAAGTGAGTACATTCTGAACAAAGAAATATTTGGTTTCTGCTGCCAGAGACTTCAGGTAGGAGGTAGGGAAGGGATGCACTGAGCTTGCAGAGTGTGCACCTGTGGGAACTACCAACCTTTGTTATTCAGCCTTCCCAAGAACGACTCCAGCTTGTCCAGCTTCATGTCTGATTCCAACTGCATATCAGGCCTGGCTTCAATTTCTAATCAAACCAATCACAAAGTAAAACTTGTTAATTGGAGAGGATGTCAAGAAGCCTGAATGTATTTAATTCATTTTTATTCCTCACCTTCCAAGGGCTTTGTAACTGGAGTGGTCGACTTGTGCCGGTTACTGAAAGGGGATGCTACTGGTGTTAGGGCACTTGGAGAAGCCAGGCCTGCAAAGAACAGAGAACATAGGAAATGCAGTCCCAGGTCAGCCCACGTGTCCAGCAGAGATGACAGGAGAAGCTATTTAGGGAAAGCAGATGAGCCTGGCCACGTCTTATGGTGCCTCACACTTCCCCAGCCTCCACAACTGTTATATTAGAGATGGCAGAACACACTGCCCTGCCTGCTCCTCAGAACAGCAGGAAGTGTCTCATTCACAAGGAAAAAGCTGTTTCCAAGTGTCTGTAAGCAGCCTAACACAAGGTACAGGCTTTCTTTGGAACTCTCTCCTTTTGCTTCTTTTCAAGTTAACTTGGTCTGCATTTTCAAATCCAGTTCAACCACAAGCCACAGCTTAAAAACATCCAAGTGTTCTGAACAAAAAGATATGGGTAGCAGGGAAATCACCCTGGCTTGGCACCTTCACCACCACCACCACCCCCTCACTCCTTTTTTTTCATTTAAGCCCATCTCTATTAATACAGACAGCAGGATGCAGCTGAGCTGTGAGTGCTGTCCCCGCACTAAGCAGTAACACTTGGGCTCTGTTGTGTTTTCAATAGAAGTGGAAATGGAAGTCTGAGTCCCCACCACTACTCCCTCCTTTGGCTGTACACTTCTCCCTCCTATTCAGTAACTATCCTAAAGCAATTCATTCTGGACCCAGCAGATAAAATGAGATGATTTTTGTTTCACTTTTCATCCTGTGGATCTATGTTGCTCCAATACTAGAAACAGCTCCACAGGCTTCATGGTTTTCACTTGGTGAGGCAAAGAATTGTGTCTGTTACCTCTTGCTGCCTAAACTTTCAGTAAATGGGAAAACTTAGCTATTTCCCACTTAACTTACAAATTACTGAGCCACCCACACTTATTTTGATGGGATTAACCAGACAGTGCACTGTGAGGATAAGCACTAACCACGTTTTCACTGTCTTTACTGCGACCCCTAGCAAGTCACAACCGCTGAATATCAAGATAGATTTAGAATATAATCAAATAGCTTTTCCACAAACAGGTTTTTCTCCCCTGTCACCCAAGAGACTCAAAATTCCAGCAGGTTTTATGTCAACAGGTAAAGCCTTCATCAAGATGTGTTTGAGAGGACACAGCTCTTAAGCAGCTCTCCCAGGACTTAATCCGCCAGACCACATTGAGAACGGCTTCATCCGCTAGGAAATGATCACCTCCCAATTAAGAGTGAAACATTTGCAGCCCTAAGAAGCAATTAAAACACAGCATCTGTGCACATCTATAAAACAGGGATTTAATTTTGCATTGCTTTCTCATCAGCTCTTCAATTTAAAACTCGTAATGATAATTTATCCTTTTAGGTAATAAAAATAGAACCCATCTGAATAAAATCCCACTTGGGCTACTTTTGTTGATGCCACTGGCACTGGGTTACCTTGCTTCTCTGAAAGGATGACTGCAGCACCTGAAGAGATCCTTTCAAGGTAAGAGCAAATATTATCATTTTCTATTCCTTCCCAAAGATCAGCCTACTCGGTAGAGAAGACATCTCAAAAAGCAGGCTGTGGACAACTGAACCTTTTTCATGGCAAGCCTCCAAAACAGGTTAAACATTGGCCACTGGTCTTTAGAGCAGCAAATCAATCACAGAATCATAGAATGGTAAGGTTGGAAGGGACCTCAAGGATCATCTAGTTCCAACTCCCTGCCATAGGCAGGGACACCTCCCACTAGTACAGGTCACTCAAGGCCTCATCCAACCTGGCCTTGAACACCTCCAGGGAGGGAGCAGCCACAATCTCCCTGGGCAACCTGTGCCAGTGTCTCACCACCCTCACTGCAAACAACTTCCTCCTGACATCCAGTTTCAATCTCCCCTCTGCCAGTTCAAACCCATTGCCCCTTGTCCTGGCATTACAAGACCTTGTCAATAGTCCCTCCCCAGCCTTCCTGTAGTCCCCTTCAGATCCTGGAAGGCTACTCTAAGGTCTCCTGGCAGCCTTCTCTTCTCCAGGCTGCAGAGCCCCAACTCTCTCAGCCTGTCCTCAGAGCAGAGCTGCTGCAGCCCTCTGAGCATCTTCACGGCCTGCTCTCGACTGGCTCCAACAGTTCCATGTCCTTCCTGTGCTGGGGGCTCCAGAACTGCACCCAGGACTGCAGGTGGGGTCTGAGGAGAGCAGAGTAAAGGGGCAGAATCACCTCCCTTGCCCTGCTGGCCAGAGCAGGGCTGGCCAATGTAAGCAGCAGCTAAAATATATCACTAATAACTGTAATTCCTAATACCATGTATCTCTTTTACAGGCCATGAAAATGTGGCTTGGATTGCAAATGCCCTTCCCCTATGGGGCAATAATGCTCCCATCTCACAGTGATTTTTGTTGGGGGCTCTTAACTCGAGGTTCATTGTTGTGTTTAACATACAGGTTCTTGTAACAAAACTAAGGTTGGTCTTTATTAACCACAAGAGATCACTTTAGGTGCCTGCTTCCCAAAGAAGAACGGCTTAGGTTGGAAGGGACCTCAGAGATCATCCACTGCAACCCCTTGCTACATGCAGGGATGCCTCTCAACTAGACTTGGTTGCTCCAAGTTGCTCCTCAGCTAATCTGGCCCCAAACACCTCCAGGGAGGGGACATCCACAACCACTCTGGGCAGGCTCACTGCATGACCAGCTCTATTTCTACCATATTACAGCCTTCAGAGACTCCCCTGCAGAAGAATGGCTGCATCTGGAAATAGAGGCCGAATTCAAGAGATCCCAAACAACATCAACACTGCTTCTTTGTCATTTCTATTCCCTGATTCTATGCAGAAATGTGTTGAGTGATCTCTTCATGAAGCCAAACACAACTCAAGTTGTTTTGTTGTCCAAACCAGCATCCATAAAAATCACACGTGTCTGCTGAATACTCCCAGGGATCCTGGGAGCGAGAGAAGTGCCAGCAACACCAACAACTACATTTCACAACTTTTCTCTAGGCAGCCATCTGGTTTTTCAAAGGAAGAATAAATAAGAATGAATAACCCAACTGTGACCTCTGGGTTGTATTAGAAGGAAAAGCAAAACAAAGAGTGTTTGAGTGATTGACTACCATCAGTGAGACAGAGGCCAGCAATAGCTGCATGGTAGTGCAGCAGCGCAGAACAAAACGGATCAATGCCAGTGGCCACGAGAAGCTGGAGCTAACAGCCTCATGACATGACAGTCAGTGGAAGATAAACAGTCCTCCTCTTGCTAAACATGGATACTGTTTCTGCATAGCTTTAGCTTGGCTGTATTTTGACTAGACAGATAAGCAGTCACTTATTTATATTGGGATCATTTCATCACTGACCTTTTTTTACCATTCGGCCAGCAACAGTGAACTGTGTGGAGTCGTTGGCTGCTCCTTTACCCTTGGACTTCCAGGCTTCTTCTCGAGCTGTGATCAGGTGTTTCCTTTCTTCAATGGTCATTTGACTCTCTTGGTTATCTGCCATTCTCTGCTTTTTTGGGTTTTTTTTTGGGGGGGGTGGTGGAAAGAGAGAGAAAGAGATGTTTAAGAATAGATTAACCGACCAGGGTCTAGGAAAAGACTGGCTGAATATTTCGACTGCCAGCTGCAGAGGGAAGAGAACAGGGGAACAAGACACTGAAGTCACACATACAGCTTAATGAGCCTAACCCTGAGAAGCTTCATAGTCTTGCTGCCCCATTATAATGTGAAGATCAGGATTTGGTCTATGCTTTGTAACCTCCTCTTGAAATGAGTAGCTAAGGCAAACGTCTGCTAGTTTCAAGAAAAGGACTCAGCCAAGCAAATTGCTTCCTCTAACTTCCCAGAGCTTGTCCTTTTGAAGCATGACTTGCTACACTAGTGAGGTCACCAAATGGACTTTCAGAAGTTGTTTTCAAGTGTGCATATCTGCAGGTGGCACAGGCAATAACAAGGAAGAAATACAACTTCAGCTGGGGAGTTCTGAATCACTCTCTTACAGCAACTCGGTTCTCCAAGCAGGATTAGCAGCCTTTTCCCTCCAGAGGCTGCTCACTTCAGTTCCCCTGCCAGCTTGCTCTACTGAATATTTTCCCAATGACTATGAGCATTAAGCAGCTCTTGTTTATTTTTATGTTTTATTTTGTATTTTTTTTAAGGTTGTTCAGCTTTTTGTGCTTGCATTGAAGTGTAGCAGCCAATAGCTCAAGTGTCTAGAAACAGCTAGGAGCTCTTGGTGCCCTCCTACCAGAAAGGATTGATGATGGTACATTAAGTAGGAAAGAAACTGAACTTACATCCTCTGCTGCAGCTAGGTCAGGCTAAGGAAATACTGCTTCAATGCACTTTTGAAAAAGGAGCAACATTTCAGGGATTAGAGTGGATAGACATCCACTATGGAAGTACTTTTTAACGCACAGGACTGGTGACTCTAAAACTGCTTCCAAGTTGTTTCCCATTTGGCACTTCCCCCTCCATCTAGTTGCTAGAATTGACAAACCACATGAAAATCCAAAGCTTTAGTACAGCTCTAGCTCATACAGCCACAGGGGGGAAATGGAACAGTATGCTCAAGCCTCTGAACATAAACACTCTTCTCAAGATACAGAGATATAAACCCAGGTAGCCTAATTATTTTCTCCAAATGAAACGGATTAAATAAATCAGTCACTTTGCACAGAAACTACTGTGACTGCAGGGGCCACACTGAAACAGATTTCACAGCTGTTAGCATTTACCAGCAGCAGTATCCACAGCCTGAAGAGTGAAGACAAACCATGCAGTGGCTTGTACAAGGATTAAGCCATGAGAGCCCTTTCTGCTTCCTTTGGTTCCTTGTATCTCTGCAGCCTCCTGCAGTAAGGCTTGCTCTCAGTTTATTAGCAGAGATAGCTGGGCAGCCAGGCACTGTGACTGCAAGTCACAATAATCAAGATAAATCCCTCTGATTTGCCCCTAGAACTCTGAGACATTCAATAGAAATAAGATGCAGGCCTACTCAATATCACCTCCTCATCTGTAAAAGCTCCAAGTGCTTTGAAGCAAAGCACTGGCAATAATCTCTGCTCACTACCCACCGCAGTGTGAGCACAGGCACCTCTGGGAGGAACAGAAAACACCCACAGCAACATGCTGAGGGAGATCTTACCAGGAAATTAATAAAGACCTAATGAAACTGAAGTGAATTTCATTGGCAAAACAAATAGTTTTAAGGTAGTGAGGATGCTGACTTTCATTTCAGTGTGAGGGGAAGTGAGGGAGAGGCAGGAAGAAGCAGAGTCAGATGGGTTCTTTGATACTTATTTAAGTGACAGGAAGCTTAATTTGGAACTCTGTCCCCAGCAAATTAGACCTAAAGGCCCAGAGTCTGCAGACATCCTGGAAACTCTGAAGACACAGACCTGGAAGATGTGTTTGTTGAGCACTACACACAAATTGCTCTGGGGAGACCTTGGAGCTATATTTCAGTATCTGAATGGGATCTACAAGGAGGCTGCGGGGGGACTGATTAGAAGGGCTTGTAGTGATAGGATGAGGGGCAATGGCTTGAAACTGAAGGAGGGGAGATTTAGGTTGGACATAAGGAAGAGGTCCTTTCCAGTGAGAGTGGTGAAACACTGGGGCAGGCTGCCCAGGGCTGTGGTTGAGACATTGAAGATCAGTCTGGATGTGGCCCTGGGCAGCTTGCTCTAGCTGGAGGTGTCCCTGCTGACTGCAGGCAGGTTGGACAGGATGACCTTTGAGGGTCCTTTCCAACCCACTGAAAGATCTTGAGCAGTTCTGGAGCTGTGTCAGAGAGAGCAGCTGTCTAACAACAGAAACAAGCATCTTCTTCACATGGAAGACTTCAAGCTGCTCTATTAGGAAAAAACATCTTTTGAGTTCCTAAAATAATAACAAAAATCAGTCAGACTGGATGCATATGTTACAAAACTTGGAGTATTTCCATGTTAATCTCTTCCCAATGCTTGAAGGCTCCACCATCATCTATTAATGAACTAAAAATAAAATGCTAAACTGCTAAACACCAAACAACTCCTGACCCATTTAATTTGCCCCTAACAGTTCTGGTGAAACCCAAAACTATCTCTGTGTGATGATCAAAAGAAAGAGTAAGTTTTCTATAGCTGGCAAACTAACATGAGTCAATGTAACTGCCAGAAGAACTTCAGGAAAACATACACCTGGTAAACTGGGAATAGTTTGGAAAGCTTTCACAATTGCCAAATGGCAGCACTTAATGGGGAACTGAGTTGCTCAAAGCACATGCTGGTTGGGAGACAGTATGGCAAGGAAAGGAAAACCTGACAAGCTTTACAGTGCAAGGTTTATTTCCAATTGCAATAATTCTGATAAGAGGAGTTAAAGGTCCCAATTAAAAAAAACCAAACAGGAATTAGAGTATCAAGAACAAACAAATGCTTGAGAAGACAACAGCTTCAATGCATTTTTTTTCCATTAACCACACACAAAAAAAAAAAAAAGGGGGTTACAGCCAAGGAAATAGCCTCATTCATCATGAGAAACACATCTGTGGGTTCATTGATATCTCTTGCTTCAGACAAATGATAAATTCCTAACATGAAGTGAAACAGAAAAAGCCTCAGAAGAATTGGCGTCCAACAATGTGAGGCAACTGAAAGAGGAGATGCCTCAAACACAAGCAGTGACTTTATTAAAAAAAAAAAAAAGCCTTTAAAATGGGAAAATGTACAGGAGGGGAAATGTACAGGAGTGCTAAGGCACAGATGGGGACAATATTTAGAAGAAGTAAGAGTAAAATGTGCAAGTACAGGTCACACAAGCTGTGTGCTGTTCCAGATGCTCATGCAAAGGCTGCTCTAAGACAATCAATGAGGAATTAAAGCACAGGCACATAATTAATGCCATTCCACATGGCATTATGGAAAACAGGTTTAATCAAAATGGTAAGTTTGATGAGATCAAGTATGATTAAATATCTTAACACAGTTACTTCTGATTTCTGTAATATATTTGACTTAATCACAGGTGACATTCTGAGTTTTCTTGAGCAACAGAAAAACATCGGTGCAGCTTCCAGGCTGCAAACTAGTTAACTGACTGGGAAATTGCTTCTGAAGAGAAAAGAGCCATAAAGGGATCTGATTCATCTCAACTTAGATCAAAATGTTTCCATGCACATGGAATAAAGACACAGTTCTGCTGAGGAGCCCCTTGGGGTGACACCAACACACAGAAGAGTGATGCAGATAAAGAAATAATCACATAGAAAACCTTTTTTTAATGAGGAAAAAAAAATCTGGTAAACAAAGTGTTTAAGAGCAATGTTACTTGGCAAAAAAGGAACAAGTTAAAACCAGTCAGTTCAGAAGATGTGAAAGAGACGAGAAAAAAATCTCATGGTACAGTTGTTCTGAACAGATAACCCTAGAATGGTTTGGGTTGGAAGGGACCTCCACAGGCCATCCAGACCAGCACCCCCACAGTGAGCAGGGATGTCCTTCACTAGAGCAGGTTGCTCAAAGCCTTGCAAGCCCAGGCCTTCAACATCTCCAGGGATGGGGCTGTGAGCACCTCCCTGAGCAACCTATTCTGGTGTTCCACCACTCTCATGCTAGAGAACTTGTTCCTAACATTCTACCTAAATTTGCTCTTCTCTCATTTCAAACCATTGTCCCTTGTCCTGTTGCTGCAGGCCTTTGCAAACAGTTCCTCTGCAGCCTTCTTGTAGCCCCCTTCAGCTACTGGCAGGTTGCTAATTAGGTGTCCCTGAAGCCTTCTCTTCTCCAGGTTGAACACCCCCAGCTCCCTCAGCCTGTCCTCATAGGAGAGATGCTCCAGCTCCCTGATCATCTTTGTCACCCTCCTGTTGACCTGCTCCATCAGGTCCATGTCCTTCCTTGTCCTGAGGGCTCCAGAGCAGGACACAGTACTCCAGCTGAGGTCTCTCTGGAGCAGAGTGGCAGAACCTGTACTGCAACAGCTCACAGGTTCCTAGCTGCTACACCTCTATCCAGGATGCTGGCAACTTGGAAAAGTTTCAGAAAAGAGCTAAAATATTTTTAGAAGATTTGGAAAAAAAAAATAAAAAGAAAACTACCTCAGATTAAATGAGATCAGTATTTTTTAACTGATGAGAGGGTTAAGAGTTAAGTTGTGCCCAGTGAAAACGAGATCAGTATTTTTTAAACTGATGAGAGGCTTAACAGTTAAGTTGTACCCAGTGAGAATAATTACACTTGAAAAATTACTTCATGTCACAGTGAATTTTCTGCATGTTAACAGTTCACATTAAAGGAGGGTGCATCTTTCTAAAAGACAACTTGGTTATGCCTGTAATTTCCATTATCTACCAATTCCTTGTAAGCTCACGATAGAATTGCAGCGGTACGGGCAGGATTTTGAGGAGCACACCACATGAAGCTTCTCTACCATTTACTAGAACACAGCAGCACTCTATTCCCAAGCAAACACAAAGTTAACTGTTATCACAGGTTTTTTGGGAACGTGCATTTTAGATCTGAATGCAACTTTCTTTCTCACTCCTCCCTCCAACAACGAAATATGAAGTTTACACAGTGTTTCACCTTCCATCTCCAGGGATGACGATCATCAGAAATCAGAGAGCTTGATTCTTTCAAGCTAGCAGTACAGACCTTAAAGGAAGGAAGAAAAAAAAAACAAACAAAAAAAAACAAACAAAACAACAAAACAAACAAAAACAGAGAAGCAGGAAGATGGGACAGTCAGAGAATTGAAGCAGGATATGCCAAAGCAAAAATCCCTCAGACAAGGACTAAGGAAAAGTACTATGGGAAAGTCACCTCTGAACAAAAGCAGCTTGTTTTTACAGCCTATGAACTTGAGCATTTTATGTCTCAGACTGTAAATGTGCATGAGTTAAGAGAAGGTAGGGTACACAGCATCTTACTCTGAACTAACTGCTGTGCAATTACATACTGCTCCTTTCACACATCCCTTTGAACAACTTGCAAGCTTCCATCAATGCAATGATTGTCCCTTCATTGACTTCCTCACCTATAGAGTCTAACAGATGGAGAGTTTTCAGAGAAGCAACCATTCAGGCTAGCAGAATGTATACTGAAGTGTTATGGCACCATGCTGTGTACTCTGTTTCTTTAGAGCAGCATTTGCTAAGCTGCTAACTTAAGAGGATTATTAATTTCCTATTAAAAAGGAAAAAGAACAACTGTCAAATTGTGCTTACTTGAAATCGTGGAGCATTTTAATTGTGCAGACATTGGCTCACCTGATTAATAGGTAGAAAAGGATGAAATTTATGGAGAGCAGATATGACAGGAGAGTAAGTAGAAGCATATACAGGTTCCTATGACAAGGACAGAAGCAAAGCAAAGGAATTAGAAAAGAACTGGACTGTCAGACACGAAGGGGGAGGAAATAACTCATCTCTAATTTCTCAAAATGAAGTAAATTTGAATCTTTTACTCTTCTAGAAAACTTTTCCCTTTTGGACAGCCAGAAACAAACAAAAAAAGCTGTCACAATACAACCTCATGTTTCCCAAAGCCCATTCCATGCTTTAACAAGTTAGTATCACTACAACTCAACACAGAACAAAACAGCAGAGCCAGAAGATTCACTTTTCATAGGCTTGATAATTTTTACCTCTCCCTTTTCATGCGCCACTAAATTGATGAACCATGTGGTTCATCATGTGGTTCATCTGGTGAGACACTGGCACAGGTTGCCCAGGGAGGTTGTGGCTGCTCCCTCCCTGGTGGTGTTCAAGGCCAGATTGGATGAGGCCTTGAGTGACCTGTACTAGTGGGAGGTGTCCCTGCCTATGGCAGGGGGTTGGAACTAGATGATCCTTGAGGTCCCTTCCAACCTTACCATTCTATGATTCTATGTCAACCACAACAGGAATAATTCTGCTGCAAGTTTAATCAGTAGCAAGCAATCTATTTTCTAGATGAAAGACAAGAATGTGCACTAAACCAGCCATCTGGAGGGAACTGCTAAGCCCACGGCCCTCGGCAAAGGTGAGTTCACCATTCTAAACAAAGCCTCCAAATAACTCCTGCTTCAGAGCTGGGCTTACCCAAAGCTGATTAGACATGGCTTTATCATCTATAATTCCTCTCCCTTTCCACAGGTTACAGCACAGAATATAGGTGAGTATTTCAGGCACTGGAATGAGTTACCCAGGGAGGTGGTTGAGTCACCAACCGAGGATGTGTTTCAGGGTAGTTTGGGTGTGGTGGTTGGGGATATGGTTTGGGGTGAATCTTGTAGAGTAGGTTTATAGAATCACAGAATAGATATAGGTCAGACTTGGTGATCCTGACTGTGATCTGATGATCCTGATGGACTTTGCCAAGCTGGGTGTTTCTGTGATTCTGTGAAATGCAGCTTGTTAATGGCTCAAAATGAAGCCTGATCATTAGAGCTCCAGCTTTGATCACGGCACTTGGTGGATGCCATGTATCAAATGGATAAAGCTATTACCATGGCAAGAGACTAATACTTTGCCTAAAGGTCACTTTTGAGGGTGTGCTGGTTTGAGGCTAACTGGAATATTTTAATAGAAAAAATTGTACTATAGGTTGTGAAAGGAAAACAATGGTGATGTCTGCTTCACTCATAGGCTTGCTGAGATGTTTAAGAAAAAGAAAGAAAACATTAGATAACTCTCTCTGGGGCACAGTGTCTCAGGTGGTCTAGCAGCTTCTGGCTCCTCTTTGCCAACTAATTTTCACTACCCACTTTTCTTCTAACCCCCCTGGCCGATCCTCCAAACTCACCTTGCACGTAAGGCAAACCTTGGGGTAAGGTATAGGGGTGGGGAGAAGGTGGAAAGGTGGTTGGGAGCCCCTCCTGGGGTCTCTGATATCTGGGAGGGGAGTTGTGTTGTTGTATTACCTTTAACTTGTCTATGTCTGTAACTATTCCTGTCTATTGTGTATATCTCTGCTTGTACATTGTGCTGAGCTGTAAATAGAGCTTCAGCCCTTAACTTCCAGCTGGCTGAGTTCTAGTCTGGGTCATTTTCACAAAGTGTGGGGGGCAGGGAACTCCCAAACCATCCCAGTGGGCTTGCCCCCTTTAAAGGTTTTTACCCACTTCATCTCTGAGTAACTGAATGGTCTGCTCAGCCCCAGCCTTTAACACTAGTGCTGAGCTGCAGTCTGAACTTGCTGTAAGAATGAAGCACATTTCAAATGTCATTCACTGCTTTAATGTGACTGCAGTGCAGCTGGTAATCACATTAATCAGGGGCTCTTAAAAGGCTGACTATAAAATAGCAATTTTCATTCCAGTAAATCTTGCTGTTTTGATACCAAGGAAAGATTTTTTTGAGTTAGGTAATTCTTCTACACATCAAAAAATCCCTAAACTGGAAGTCTTCCATCCAACCCAGGATAATGAATACCAACATACTAAATCCAAAATATTTTTCACAAATAAAATGTTTTTGGTTTTGTTTTTTTTTTTTTAATCCTGTAAGACATTCCTCAGTGTACAGTTGCTCCCCTGCCATTAGAGCTATTCTTTTGGTTGTCCAAGTATGTTTTACCCTACATATAAATAATTTAAGAAGCCTCACAGCTTCCAACAATTATTTCCTCCTATGTGAAGCAATCACCAAAACAGATGCTATAACTCCAGGAGAACCTCAGCTTCCACCTCATCTGTATCTCCCTGAGTTAATTCCTTAGTCCTTTTTTCACCCCATTTGAGATTGCTTCACCAGCTTTTCCAAAACTTGTGGGGTTTATACAGTTTAACCTCCATAAAAATGATCGTAACACATTTGGAGAGATCTCTGACCATGCAGGCAACTGTGCAGAAGCATTCTGACTAGAAGTGATGAAGCAGCACTGTTTCATAGCCTTACTGAATGGCTTGGGGTGGATCATCCACTCCAACCTCCCTGCCATGATCTGGGATGCTGGGATATGAGGACAGGCTGAGGGAGTTGGGGCTCTTGAGCCTGGAGAAGAGAAGGCTTCGAGGGGACCTGATAGTAGCCTTCCAGTATCTGAAGGGGGCCTACAGGAAGGCTGGGGAAGGATTATTTACAAGGTCCTGCAATGACAGGACAAGGGGCAATGGGCTTAAACTGGCAGAGGGGAGATTTAGACTGGATGTTAGGAGGAAGTTCTTTACAGTAAGGGTGGTGAGGCACTGGAACAGGTTGCCCAGGGAGGTTGTGGCTGCTCCCTCCCTGGATGTGTTCAAGGCCAGACTGGATGAGGCCTTGAGTGACCTGTACTAGTGGGAGATGTCCCTGCCTATGGCAGGGGGTTGGAACTAGATGATCCTTGAGGTCCCTTCCAACCTTACCATTCTATGATTCTATGATTCTATGCCTCTTGACTAGACTTGGTTGCTGAAGGTCTCATCCATTCTGGTCCTAAACAGCTCCAGGGAGGTGACATCCACGCTCTAGGGCCATCCCAGAGCCTGACCAGCCTTTTACTGAAGAACTTGTTCTCAAGATCCAGTCTATCCCTACTCTCTCTCAGCTTCAAACCATTCCACCTTGTCCTATCTCTAGACACCGCTATCAAAGTCGCTCTGCAGCCTTCCTGTAGGTTCCCTTCAGGTAGGGGGAAGAGCAGCTCTAATGTGCTCCCCAAATCTTCCTGAAGGTCCTTTCCAAACCCAACCATTCCATGAATCAATGAAGCAATTTGATCTGAAGATTCTTGTCATCACTAGCAAAATCTGTAACACAAATTCTGTCTTCCCTTGCCCACTGTGAAAATACACTTTCAAAAAATGAAAGGCTTTGGAAACAGCCTATTTTAAAGTCCACATCAGTGATGTAGTTGGAACCAGTAGCCCATTTTGGAACTTCTCAGTCATCTTCACTTCCTGTGCTTTGGTTCACGTTGCAGAGTGCACAACCGTTTGGGTGAAGCCAAGTCCTGAAGTGCACTGCTGTAACACCACAGCTGCCAAGGGCATTAGACTAAATGCAGCCTGAAGGGTATAAGCAAGTGCAGCATGGATAGCAACTCCTCATCAGCAGCTGTCTTTCTTTGCAGGTCCATTGCTGCTAGGCAGCAATTCCCTCATGGATAGACACAGCCAGAGTGTGCTACCAATGTGGACTTTGCCTTCCTCTACACTTTCCTACCCATCTCCCACTCTATTCACTAACACTGAACAAGGCAGAAAATCCTTGTCCAGATGTGTTTGACTATTCACAAACACCAGAGATCATGCAAGACAACCAAAAGCCAACTGGCTCACAGATGCTCTGACATCTCATTTCCTCAGTGTTTTAGGATACAAAACTACTGCTCAAAGAAAGAATATGTACAGAGACAACAGAGTTTTAAGAATCTGAAATACTTAGTGTCTCATCCATACCAAAGTCTTAAGCTAATTTCAGTGTGTGGGGGGGAAGAGTCTTAAATCATTATATCCATAAATGCTCCAGAAGCCTTACAGGCCCACACACTGGTTCACAACCTGCTGTAATCAATACTCATGCCCTAAGACAGTGAAGATAGTTTCATTTAAAGAGCTAACAGGTTGGTTTTTTAACAAGCCTGACAACAAGGAGCAGCAGAGGCTAGTAGGTGATATTAGGCAAGGCTGTCTAGTTAGATGCATCTTCAAAAAGCTGAAGCATTTCAAGCAGGATGTTTTTCCCAAAGAAGGGGAGAGTTACCTTCTTCAACAGCTGCTCAACTTCTTGCACCTGCACACTCCGATCCGTGACAGACACTTTTGCATACTCCTGCTTTTTGCCCAGCCTGCTCTTCCAATCTTCTTCACCACTCTTCTTCAGTAATGCCAACCTAGAAGAAAATAAAACCATGCCAAAAGGTAGCCACTGTACTCCCCATTACCTTCAACCCTTTTTGTTCCACTAATGCTGCATTCAAGAGAAGATGAAATTAGGTCTTCTAACATTAACCATAGTTATTTACACTTCATGCACACAAATGAACACCAAGCCTTTGCTGCCTATGGTGAATGGGAGTCATCTGCCAAAACACAGACATCTAGATCTGAGACAGGCACTCCAGTGAATTTAATTAACTGCCAATACAGTCAAGGGAGACTGAGGTATAACACAGCTCATCCTAAAGCAGACATACCCATAGCTTGGTTAAATCACTGCTCTTTTCCCTCCCTTCCACTGATAAGGCACAGAGTGAGGCACACTCAGCCATGGGTGCTTGTGCTGCAGATGTCCAAAATCAGTGGGATGAATCCTACTTTGGGTCTTCACTGTACTCATTAATAAGAAAAAAAAAATATTAAACCCATAATTTTCTGTATGGCTCAAGAAGAAAGAGGTCTGCTCAACAGGTACCCACCAAATATCTTTCAATAACTTCTCTCTCATCAAGAGCAGCGTGGCCAGCAGAGCAAGGGAGGTGATTCTGCCACTTTACTCTGCTCTCGTCAGACCCCACCTGGAGTCCTGTGTGCAGTTCTGGAACCCTCAGCACAGGAAGGACATGGAAGTGTTGGAGCGGGTCCAG
>VWZE01009088.1:57489-84637 GCA_013396675.1 Eubucco bourcierii | reverse complement strand
TCTCCAGGCTAAACAATCCCAGCTCCCTCAGCCTCTCTTCATAGGACTTGGGCTTGAGGCCTCTCCCCAGCCTCGTTGCCCTTCTCTGGACACGCTCAAGCACCTCAATGTCCTTCTTAAATTGAGGGGCCCAGAAGTGGACACAGTATTCAAGGTATGGCCTAAGCAGTGCAGAGTCCAGGGGGAGAATGACCTCCCTGCTCCTGCTGGCCACACTATTCCTGATGCAGGCCAGGATGCCATTGGCCTTCTTGGCCACCCGGGCACACTGCTGCCTCATGTTCAGGCAGGTGTCAATCAGCACCCCCAGATCCCTTTCTGTTTGGCTGCTCTCCAGCCACTCTGACCCCAACCTGTAGCTCTGCATGGGGTTGTTGTGGCCAAAGTGCAGCACCTGGCACTTGGATTTGTTGAAGTGTTCATTTACAGATGTTAAAGGACAAAGAAACCACTTTTCTCTCCAACCTCATCAGCAGCTAATGACCCTCATTGCTGAAAAATGCAATTAAGCTCTGTTTCTAATATGAATTTGTCTGGCTTCAGTTTCCAGGCATTGCCTCTGGTTTCTGCTTCAGAACTCCAATACTTTATTCTTAGTAAGATGTTTATACTCTCTTATGAAGCCACCTTTCAGTTCTCTTGTTCTAAACTAATCAGGCAGCTCTTTAACTCTGGCTGTAAGGCATTTCCTGTAGCTCTTTGTTATTACTGTATCTGTATGAATTGTGTTGGTTGTATTTTTATAAAAAGATTTAAAAGAGAATTGCACTGTTAACATCTGCCTCCGCAGTGCAATACAACATGCTAAAATCAATTCTCTTGCTATTTTCCTTTTGATTTATTGAAGGATCGCTCTATGCCTCTTCATTTATGTCATCATCCTAGGACCTTAGATTCATGAACCTGCAAGCTCACTGGGAATTTTTTTACAGATGTTCCTCTCCAGAACACATAGAGTTCTACAGAATAGGTTAGAATATTTTACGTCCAGCTATAAAGTTTGTATTTGCCAGAATAAATTAATTTCACGTCAAGAAAGCCAAGTCATGAAATGATGAGTGAGTGCTTTGTCAGACAGAATTTTTCAGATTTTCTTCCTGTATTCATTGACAGATAGTGGTGAGAATGCTGAATTTGATTAGATTTGCAACTTGAGTGAAAACGTACTTTCACAATGGCAACTGTTTTTGTGTTTATATGCTTAGGGCTTAGTCTGTGTAGTGCTTTCTAATCAAAATGTTGAAAGTGAAACCTCCCTCAACTGTGTCACATACTTGCTTTTCTTTCTGTGGAGAGAAAAAAAAAAAAAAAAAGGTAGCTTGCCTTCCATGGCACTTATTTGGCTTTTCTGAAACCTTTCATAGGAACTTCGTGAAATACAAGGGAATCTGATAGCTGCAGTGTCTAAGGGTCTGGGATTTTTTTGTTTTACATAATACTNATTGGAAAGAACTTCCTCCTGACATCTAGTCTAAATCTTCCCTCTGCCAGTTTACACCCATTGCCCCTAGTGCTGTCATTGCAAGACCTTGTAAATAATCCCTCCCCGACCTTTCTGTAGGCCCCCTTCAGATACTGGAAGGCTACTATCAGGTTTCCTCAAAACCTTCTCTTCTCCAGGCTCCAGAACCCCAACTGTCTTAGTCTGTCCTCATAGGAGAGCTGCTCCAGCCCTCTGATCATCCTTGTGGCCCTCCTCTGGACCCACTCGAACACTTCCATGTCCTTCCTGTGCTGGGGGCTCCAGAACATAGTACTCCAGGTTACATGTTTGTGAGTTGCTGCTGGGGTGTTTGCTATATTTGCTAGGATTAGCTATACTACAACTGCTAATAACAAGACGCCAAGCAGCTACCTCGGGTGTTACATACAACAGTGTTTGTATCAAATTATTATTTGTTTTCATGGATTCTAATGCTGTTTTAAGCGCTGATTGCTGGAGATCGTATCTTGTGAGTATCTGCCAAACTGAAGTTCCCCTAATAAGTTTTCCTATCCAGATTTTACATATGCATGTTTTCCTGTTTTCTAGTTTCACTTGGTTATGTGCATCACACCCCCGTTGGTAACAAGCATAGTGATCCATATGCTTTTATGTTCAGAGTTATTGTTAACTTAAACAGTTGCGGTTGGAGACAATTATTTTGGGGGTTTTTCATTTGACAGCTATTGCTATAAATGCCTTTGGTCACCTGCATCATACTTTAGAGTCAATTTACATTGATTTCCATGGCAGTTAAGTGCCTCAATCCTTGGGGAAGATGGTAGCCATTGTGTATTTTATCTTCTGTTTTAAGGTCAGCATTTCTAAGAACAAATTTATTGTATAGTTTGATGAACTGGAAGCTGCCTTATCACTGTGTTTCTTGGTTATAATGGAAGAGGACTTTACAATATTCTTAAACAACCTCTGTAAAACATTTCAAATACTTTTCCTGCATTGCTGCTTACATCAGAGCTTATATTTAAGAATATCGCCTGAAGCTACTTTTGAATACTGGCTTGCAATAATTGCAGTGGATAATTGCCCTCACTTTAAGGACAAAAAGAAAACCTCGACTATTTTTGCTTCAAAACCTCAACTATTTTTGCTTCAAGTTTGTCCAACTTAGTCTTTAAGCTATTAGGTCTTATTTGACCTTCCTCTACTCTGTTAAGAGTTTATTTTGAAGCTTCAGTTCCCACAGGTACATACTTCCAGGCTGGAATTCAACTCAGTAACTTCCTTCTTGCTATAATAAATAAAGTTAGTGTTCTGATTTTTGGTAGTAAGATGCATTGTGTACAGTCTTACTAATCCTTAAGCTTGCTCTTTCTTTTTTTTTTTAGTGTTTTGAATTGTGCTTATTGATAGAGTCACAGGATTCTCTCTCTCCCTCTCTCTCCAGATGTAGAATTTTATATTCATCTTTGTGGTTTCATGCCTGATAGTTTATTCATTGAACATGTAATATGTTTATTTAACAACCAGGTTTAGTTTATATCTTTGACTGTTAAATCACGGGTATGTTGTTTTATTATGGCTCTGCTTTATTGCAGTGGTTTCTCTTAAAAAAAAAAAAATTGTTGTAAAGTGCAAAAATGCTTTTAGAAGAATTTTTAT
This sequence comes from Eubucco bourcierii, assembly GCA_013396675.1. Lineage (NCBI taxonomy): Eukaryota > Metazoa > Chordata > Aves > Piciformes > Ramphastidae > Eubucco > Eubucco bourcierii. The sequence goes on along the minus strand of VWZE01009088.1, from coordinate 81,534 downwards.
GGTGGTCCTGCCTTTTTTTTAGCCCTGCATATGAATAGAAATGCTTTTTAGGCTTCATAGATGTTTTTACTTTGCAGCATCTGTGGACACAAACTCTTCAGGTACAGAGTTATATTAAACCTAGAACATTCTACCTTTCTATGGCTTTTTTTTTTTTTTTTAATAGAGATTTTTATTGGTTAACTTGCAGTTTATAATAATTCTTATAGATTTTTAACTGATAAACTTTATAACTTTTTGGGTGGTTTTCTTTCAGTTTTAAAATTACTTGGTTGTAAGTCTCTACCATTGATTTCCAGCTGCACTGGAAAAGTGCACTACATTTAAAAAGTTGTTTATATACCAATGCATGCAGCATGGGTAATAGACAGGAGGAGTTGGAGGCCATTGTGCTACAGGGAAACTATGATGTAGCAGCCATCACGGAAACCTGGTAGGATGACTTCTACAGCTGGAGTGCTACAGTCAGTGAATACCAACTTTTCAGAAGGAATAGCCAAGGAAAAAGAGGTAATGGAGTGGCCCTCTGTGTTAGGAACACATGTGAAACTATACAAATTAATGAAGATGGTGATAGGGTTGAGTCCTTGTGGGTAAGAATCAGGAGTAAGGCCAGCAGGAGTGATATTGTGGTGGGGATCTGTTATAGACCATCCAACCAGGATGTAGAGGTTGATGAAAGTTGAGAGAGGTCTCACAATCGTTCCCCCTAGTTCTTGTGAGAGACTCCAACTTCCTGGCTGTCTGCTGGAAATACAATACAGCAGGGAGGGAGCAGTCCCAGAGTTTCCTGGAGTGTATGGAGGATAACTTCCTGATAACAACTGATGAGGAAGCCAACCCTGGACCTGTTTCTTGTGAACAGGGAAGAACTTATGGGGGAAGTGAAGGTTGGTGACAGTCTGGGGCTCAGTGATCATGGAATGATTAAGTTCTCTATCCTTGGGGAAACAAGGAGAGGGGTTAATAAAAACGCTACTTTGAACTTCCAGAGGGCAAACTTTGGGCTGTTAAGGAGACTAATAAAGTCCCTTGGGAGGCCACCCTGAAGGTTATAGGAGTATATGAGCTTCAGTATGGCCAAATGCCAGGTCCTACACTTGGGCCACAACAACCCCAAGCAATGCTACAGGCTTGAGGAACTGTGGCTGGAAAACTGTCTGGCAGAAAGGGACCTGGGAGTTGTAGTAGACAAACAACTCAATATAAGCAAGAAGTGTGCCCAGGTGGCAAGGAAAGCCAATGGCATCCTGGCTTGTATTAGAAATGCTGTGTCCAGCAGGAGTAGGGAGGTGATTGTCCCCTTGTACTCACCTCTGGTGAGGCCACACCTCGAGTATTCAGTTTTGGGCACTTCATGACAAGAAGGATGTGGAGGTCCTGGAGTGAGTGCAGAGGAGGGCTTGGAAAAGAAATCTTATGAGGAGTGACTGAGGGAGCTGAGGCTGTTTAGTTTGAAGAGGAGGAGGCTGAGGGGAGACCTTATCCTTGTCTACAACTACTTGAAGAAACATTGTGGAGAGGCTGCTGCTGTTTTCTTCTCACAGGTGAACAGTAAATGGCCTCAAGCTGTGACTGGGTAGGTTTCGACTGGACATTAGGAAACATTTTTTCGCAGCAAGAGTGGTCAGGCATTGGAATGGGCTGCTCAGGGGAGTCAGTGATGTGTTTAATAGTTGTTTGGATGCGGTGCTTGAGGATATAGTTTAAGGGCGAACTTTGTGGAGTAGGAATAATGGTTGGATTTGATGATCCTGAGGGTCTTCCAACTGGAATGTTTCAGTGATTCTGTGAGAGCAATAGATGCAAAATGAGTGGAGTGACTTCACACATCTTTTATCTCTCACATTTTATTTTTTTTAACCTGTTTTACAGTTTACTTGTAATTATATTCCACATTGATACTTCACTACTAATTGCTTTAGTAGTGGGAGTCACTTATGTGCTTCCATTTGAATCAATGTGGACTACTTTGACAGGTTTATTGTACAGAAAGCAAATATCTAAGTCATCCCACTCTCCTTTGAATGCACCAAAGAGGTATAGTAGGAAAATGCATTTTGTTCAGTTGACCCCAAACTTCATTTTTATCCTTGGTGCCTGTCTGGAGGGAGGGAATTAATGTTGCTAAGTCAGGAATTATAAAAATAAGAATTATTTTATTTTCCTGAAAACCCATGCCCAAATTATATACAGACCTAGTTTAGATTTACTTATGGGTTCTAATTTGGTTGGGAATTCTTCAACAGGATGTTATGGACAAATGTAGAGATTTAGGAGGTCAGGAAAGGGAAAAGGCTAAGCTATAAACACAGTTTTACTGCACTATCATTCAGGATGAGCAGAGAATTAAGGGAACAGCAGACTTTACTCGTGAAGGTGAGATAGGTATTTGGTGATGATCCCTTGTGGATTTCTCTGTGGCTTGGCTGCCTTCTGATGCAGCAAGCAATATCCTATAGTCTGGATCCATGTGGTAGAAGTCTGAGGCGGGTGGAAATGCCACCACAGTCAGAAATGTCTCAAGACACGACTTCCACAAGACAGAGATTTGTGGGGCAGCAGCAGAGGAGAGCTAAATTGCTTGGGTCTCCCCAGTACGGAATAGCAGCCAGGAAATCGGATGTAGTATGGCCCAAGAGTAGCTGGGTCCGGGTGCTGCTGGCAACTCTCTCAAAAGGACCCCAGCACTTGGCAAGCTTGCAAATTTACACAGAGCAGTGCAAATGTGGGGGGAAACCATCCAAAGGCAGGGATGGTGCAATACTGAGAGCCGTGTAAAAAGGTAGGAGCTGTCCAAAAGTGGGGATGATCCAAAATGGGAGCTCTGTGAAGGTGAGGGAGTCTTAAAGCAAGAACCACATGCCTTCTCTCTTGCTTTGTTTATCCTTTTCTAGACAAAGTGCCCATTTGCCAATTTATACTGGGTGTGAAGAACCCACCCAACCACCAGCCTGATTGCCAGCGTGGGCTTCCACGCAGGTCAGCACACATGTGGGGAAAGGTGCCTTTTGCTGTTCCCTCTTCAAGCCTGCAGGGTGTGGGGGGAAAACAGTTTTTGCACTGCCTTCTCCTCCCCATTCAAACCCGCAGGGGAAGGGGGAGAAGGAAGGAATTTGGAGTGCTCCAGAAGAGTGTCACAACTGGCCATACCTGTCTTTGGGATTCCTTCAGTCCCTTTTGCACCTACAGTTGAGCTTGTACACTCACGGATTTGATGCTCTTCCCTAACTTAGGGATGCAAAATAATGTGTTATTAGCATGCAGTGGCACATGAATGTGAAGAAACTGGAAGCTTTGTAAATATTTTTGTATAAAATGAAAGCCACAGGAAACATTTGACTGGCTAGCTTTCATTTTCTGCATCCTTTTTTTTTTTTTTCAGTTGGCCCCACTATTAAGCATGTTGTAATGTGTTACCAGATTTAGCATTTGATTAATGTGAAAGACTGTTTGCCTTAGGATTCAGCTGTCGCTTGCTGCTGGAGATGTGGGATCTGAATGCCTGTAGTTGGGTCATTCTTAAGTACCCTGGAAAAGCTCTGGGAATGAGAAAACTTTGTGTGAGAATAACTTCTACTCTATGGGTCCTCCTCGCAATTTCATAGAATCATAGAATGGTAAGGTTGGAAGTGACCTCAAGGATCATCTAGTTCCAACCCCCTGCCATAGGCAGGGACACCTCCCACTTGTGATAAATGTGATATTTGTGATAAATGTGGATATTTCTGTGACCATTTTGTTTTGTTATGGTGTGGCTTTCTTTGTGGGTTTTGTGGTTTGTGAGGTTGGGGTTGCTCTGTTTTTTGCTGGTAACTCCCGTGCTGTCATTGTCTGTAGTATCTGGAGGATAAACAACTCCCAGTTGGGAGCAAGAAGTCTACTAGATGCAGTGAGATATCATTCATAAATGTTCACAGAAAGCTTTTTTAGCTAGTTATTTGTAAACACTGGAATTACAGTTGTGTTTTAAAGGAAGAGTGTTTAAATTCTTATTTCTCAGATAATTATGATCCTGAATATGCTTCCAAAGCCCAAGCTCTGTGTGTTAATATGCACACAGTATTAGGGCATGGTATTTATTATGTTCTTCCTGGTCCTGAGGGGGAAGAAAGATGCAAAGTACATGTAGTGAAGGCTGTCTAAATGATTTCAGTGGTGGAGGGATGAGGGAACATTTTCATCTTAAAGGCTGTGGGTTGAACTTATGAGGAATGATTCTGGGAGGAAAGTAAGTATAGACTGAGATACGTAGGAATTCAAAGTTTTTTTAGTAAAAGCCATGTGGAGAAATAGCTAATTTGAGGATGATAGGTCAGCTCTGGCACTTCTTTACATCCTGACAAACTTGGTTTCTGCTAATGATACATGTTCCAATCATTTGAGAGAAATTTGATTGTTCTAGAAATTGCATTCAGTAAGAAAGAGATAGGGAATACAGAGTTTTAAAATTTATATATAGCAGCAAAAGATAAACCAGAGAATGTGATTCTATGGCAGTTTAAAATTGTATGCGAAGGTAGACAGTTTGAGCACAGTGACTTCACTTCAGACTCTGTTGGGATCTGTATGTCTCTTACGCCATTTCTGGGCATCAGGAGGGACATGCGTATTGTTTTCTGCAGTCTGCAAATTCCTCCTGAGTTCAGCTGAAGAAACTAGTTACACTGGCACAATTACTTACATGTTTATAAGAAGATACTTATAGAGGAAAGAAAACATTATTGGCAGCAAATCTCTTTGTGCTTTGGGGTACTCAAGCAGTAGAACTAGGGCCACGAAGATGATCAGAGGGCTGGAGCAGCTCTCCTATGAGGACAGTCTGAGAGAGTTAGGGCTCTTCAGCCTGGAGAAGAGAAGGCTTCCAGGATACCTGATAGTAGCCTTCCAGTATCTGAAGGGGGCCTACAGGAAGGCTGAGGAGGGACTATTTACAAGGTCTTGCAATGACAGGACAAGGGGCAATGGGCTTAAACTGGCAGAGGGGAGATTTAGACTGGATGTTAGGAGGAAGTTCTTTACAGTGAGGGTGGTGAGGCACTGGAACAGGTTGCCCAGGGAGGTTGTGGTTGCTCCCTCCCTGGAGGTGTCCAAGGCCAGATTGGATGAGCCTTTGAGTAACCTGTACTAGTGGGAGGTGTCCCTGCCTATGACAGGGGGTTGGAACTAGATGATCCTTGAAGTCCCTTCCAGCCTTACCATTCTATGATTCTAACTTCCAACACCACTAATCTAAAAATTTAGCAGAAGTTGTCTCACATGGCTTCAGTAGACTGGTCACTAAAGTATTTTGCTGGCCTGTTTAGAAAGGAAAGAAAAAAACAGATTTGTAGAGTTATGACAGAGGTGCAGGTACCAATCCTATGTGAAGCAGGAGTTGATTTATTAATGTAAGGGAAAACATTTAAAAATAAACTGTTTGAATTCTTTGGGTTTTGATTTTTACAAGATTACTTAAAAATTAATGACAGTAGGTAATTCTAAATCTCTTGGGTTAATGCCTTTTCATAGAATTGTAGAATTATTTGGGTTTTAAGAGACCTTAAAGATCATCTAGTTCCAACCCCTTTGCCATGGGCAGGGGCAGCTTTCACTAGATCAGGTTACTTAAGGCTCTGTCCAACCTGGTCATGAACACTTCTAGGGACGAGACATGGGCAATCTGTTCCAGTGTCTCACCCTCACTTTAACTCCTTCTCTAGAAGTTATCACCCATTAGCTAGGAGACATAGATGTGTGTCCGTACTTACCTACTACAATACTGGAGATTAGGTCACTGTAGTTAGAGGTGAGCAACCTAGCTGCTATGATAAGCTAACTGGCTCTTGGTGCAGCAGGAGTTTGCATACCCCTAGAGGATTGTGAACTATGCTGAGAGGGTGACTGTTCAGTCTGGGCAGTCTTGCTCCTTGGAGAAGGCAAGTGTCACCAGCTGTCAAATCTGTAGTCCTCCCAAACCGTGGGAAGCTGGTAGCAGGTTCGTCTCAAGCTGTGGTTCACAGTTCCTTCCTCTGAATGGCACATGGTGGGGATTGGGAGCACTTTATCACAATATGCTATTTGTAATAAGTCTTTTAAATTACTGAGATGTAATTTAAATGTCCGTGAAGCCAAGTGCAGAGCTTTGTAGTTCTGCAATTTTATCTTTCATCTAACTTCCTTACTTTTTCTTCTACCTTTCCTCCTTTCAAACAAAACAGAGTATGATGAACATAATTGAAAGAAATGTACTTTGGGAAATGGAAAGCAGATAGAAAGCTGGTTTTAAACAAACAAAAAAAATTTGTATTGTAAATAAAACATTGGATTAAAATGTTAACTTGTTTTTACAAAACATTGTCTTAAAGTTGTCCTCTTATCCAAGAACGTGATAGGCTTCCTCCATTACTGCTTCTTTTACCCATTGTCTTACTGAATTACAATTCCTCAGGTTTTGTTACTTCTCTTAATTCAAACTCATTTAAAAAAAAACAGTAAGTACACATCACACTTAAGAGTGAAAGTTCTTTTGCTTATATTGCTTATATCCTTTTTTTTTGGTCACGTATTTTAAGGGAGCAAACAGCAGAAAAGAGATTAAAAAAATGAAAACAGGGAAGCAATCAACTAAATCACAAAATTAATCAGATTGGAAAATACCTTTAAGGTCATCAAGTCCAACCTATTACCCAACACCATCTAATCAACTAAACCATGGCATCAAGTGTCACATCTGGTCTCTCTTTAACACTTGCTAACAGCCAACCTAAACCTCTCCTGGCACAGCTTGAGACTGTGTACCCTCATTCTGTTACTGGTTGCCTGGGAGGAGAGACTCGCCCCAACCCGGCTACAACCTCCTTCTAGGTAGTTGTAGACAGCGATAAGGTCCCTCCTTTTTAACGAGAAAATTTGAATTAAACACATTGTTTAACTGAATTATTGTTTAAACAAGTGTATTTTAAATGTTAAGAACAGGTAAACAAAAGTGAGACTAAAAGGAAGTATGTTTCATAAATGTGGATGAGAGTATAGTGAACCTATTAAGGAAGATAAATGCAGAGGAAGATAAATGCCTTAAAAAAAAAAGAGATGAAAAACTCTGGGTTTGTATAATGAAACTCTGAAGTAAATGTTTGAAGTGAAGAATAAAAGTCAAGCTGTTTTAAAGAATAAAAGACACATTTCAAGTGTGGGAAGTTTAAGTGTAATAGCATTAATGTACCAAAGAAGGGGCAAGACAGGAAGGGGCTACTTAAAACAAGAGTTACTACACTAATGTTAATTTAGATATATCTAATGCTGAGAATGTAATGAAACAAAAGCTAACTCTGGAGAGCTTGATGGCCAGCAAAAGCCTTTATTATTAAAGGTAGTAGTAGTAGAGTACCTGAACAAGTATATTAGAGATGAGCTAGAGTGTCTAAATTAGGCAGCTACATCTCATCTTAGCACAAGGAATGTTTAAAGGAGAGGAAGATACCCTTGCCTGTGTTACTGAGGAGAATGAAATCTTTACCTCAAACTCTTCTTGAAAAGCTGATATAAATTGCAATCATTAGATATTTTTTTTGTTTGTTTTTTTGGTAATTCATTATATGCGTCAATACTTTCCTATCTCTCTTGCAGTCTATGCCAATAGTTCTGACTTTTCAGCACTTTCCACTCAATCTAAATTTTGTTTGTGTTTTAGCCTTACCTTCTGCAGCTGCATTACATGGTAAGTAACATGTTTGAGAGCTTTCAAAGCTTCACCCTATCAAATTTGGTCTCCTCTTTGACAAGCCTAGAAATTTAAATGCCCTTCTTGGCTGTTTTAAGGCATGTTAGGTGTTTCTCATACATGTATCTGTGTAAAGTTGTGAATTCTTTGATCTCAGTAATGATCTTAAGCCAACTGGCTGCTCACTATATTGTGAAATGCTGTACTGGCGTGTTTCTGTGAGGAAATGTTATCTAACTTCTGCCTGTATTAATTATTTTTAATATGAATAGCATCAGAAACTTTAGTACTAAAGTCGTATAATCTTGTTCATTGATGCACTTTTAGACAGGTGGCATTGTTCTTCTTTTGACCAATACATTAGAAAAACTCTAAAGCCTAGTGAACGAGTACTGTGAGAAGAAATTTAGTCTAATTGTGTATGGGTAAATCCTGACACATGTGGCCTGTGAATGTGGGCTTTTTCCTGGTGCAGTAGTGTGTGTGTGTGTGTGTGTGTATATATGCTCAAGAGAAAAAAAAAAATATATATATATATAAGTAGATTTCTGTATTTACTCCCATTTCTCAAGGGCTGCCCCAGCTCGCCCACTCTAACCTTCACATGATAAAGGGTCCAACACATGCAGCTAATGCTCTGCACAGGATCTGGAGGAGAAAACAGAGAGGCGTGGAAAGAAACTAGCTCTTGTTTTGAGAGCTGACATCAGCAGTGGTTTCCAGCCATCCCTGTATGGCCTGCCTTTTCCAGGAACATGCCTGCAACTGTCTCCTCTTTAGCACTGTGTACCTGTGCCGTGCTTTATCAACACACAGCCTAAGCATGCACCAGTACAACATAAAATAACTTACTCGAGTTGCCTTTGGTTGACCTTAGGAGGTAGAGAAAAGGGAGATGCTTATTCCCTTTCACCATTAGATGGAGCAAAGTGCTGTTCTCCCTCTCTAAGCCTCAGAGCTGAGAGGTCTTTGCTTAATTAAGCTCCTCCTGTGAGCAATTGAAGCCTCGTGACTTAGAGAGCTGTGTGTTTACTTCAGTTCAGAAAGAAAAAAATGCCCAATGCAGAATCTAAATGTTTTTTTGCCATCTATGTAAAGTTGTAGACCTTAGCAGATGTAAATGAATGCCATCTGTAGTGAAGCAGCTTTTATGCAGGTGCTCATTCATATATGATTTCTACTTTGACCCTCTCAACTCACCTGAAAAGCTCAACCAAAATCATCAAATGGATAAATAATAAAAATACTTCTTAAGTGACCTTTTGTCATTGCAAGATGAGTATAACCAATGCCCAAGACTTATCTTATTATTTTATTATGTGGAAAAATACAGGTTTTGTGATTTGCAAATTATTTTCCGTTGGAGCATCTTTACAGGTTAATTTTATGAGGACACTTACTTGATCAAAATAGCATTTATTTCTGGCTATTTCCCCCTCCCCCTGAATTGTTTCTGGTAGATATGGAGTTATTTCTATTTTCGGTTTGGGGCTGAATGCCAGATTTGTTGCCTGGATCCTGGTGGAGCTTTTCCACTCTTGGTAATTTTCAATGTGTTCCTTCCAGTGCTTGTGTGAAGGTTTGGGAGTTCCCTGCCCCCCCACACTTTGTAAAATGACCCAGACTAGCACTCAGTCGGCTGGAAGTTAAATGATGAAGCTATATTTACAGCTTGCACAATGTACAAGCAGATATTTACACTATATACAGAATATTTACAGAAATATACAAGTTAAAGGTAATACAGCAACACAACTCCCCTCCCAGAAATCAGAGACCCCAGGAGGAGCTCCCAACAACCCTTCCACCTTCTCCCCACCCCTGTACCTTACCCCAAGGTTTGCCTTACGTGCAAGGTAAATTAGGAGGATCGGCCAAGGGGGTTAGAAGAAAAGTGGTTAGTGAGGATTAATCAGCAGAGGAGCCAGAGCCCAGAAGCTGCTAGATCCCACCAGCTCCTGTTCCAGCAAGCGACAGAGAGAGACTGAGTTATCTATTGTTTTGGTTAGTGTTCCCAAACAATTCTCCAGCAAACGTTTGAGTGAAGTAGACATCATGATGTTTTCCTTTCACAGTCTATAGTGTAATTTTCTCTATTAAAATATTCTAATTAGCCTCAAACCAGCACAGCTTGTCTTACCTGTTTGTGAGTTTGCTTTGGTTGTTTGTGTTTGGTGTGTTTTGGTGCTTCGCTTTTTGTTTGTTTGGGCGGTTTTGGTGGTTTTGCTTTTGGTTTTTTCCTCCTCTTTCCCCCCCCATTTCTCTGTGCCAAAGAAGTACTTGACAATGAGCGTTTGATTCTGCAAATAGTTACTGATTTTCATAGGAACCAGTCTCATGCCTACAGCACATCCTGCAGAAGAGCTGCTGTAAAACTGACTTAAGGTGTTCAGCATGAGAGTAAGGATCAAAAGTAAACCTTGCTGCATTCAGCTTCTCATACCTTATTTACAAGTGTTGTAGTCACACTTATTCTAATAATTCACTAGCTTATTTTTCTATTCATATTATGCAGCATTTATTGAGATAGTGTGACATCAGACATTCTATGCCTTCTGTGAGGTAAAAGGGCCATAATGATGGAAGAAGGCCATACATACAATTTTAAGGTGACTTGCCTTAATTTATAATTAAGTCACTATTCTTGGCTATCTAGTTAAGTGCAGTAAGAAAGGACATACCTACTTAAAAAAAAAAAAAAGTTATTTGTCTTTTCTTTGCAGTTTTAATGGGGATTGATCCTCTTTTGGGTTGTTACACATCTGTGGCAAGGTGGGTTCTTCTGTGGAGGAGACTATGCTGCTTGGTGAGCATACTGCTAATGCACAGAACTCTGCAAATTTGTACAAAGCAGTTGCAGTATGAAGGGTCTTCAGAAAATGAAGCAAAGTGACCTCATTGCTGTCTACAACTACCTGAAAGGAGGTTGTGGCCAGGTGGGGGATCAGTCTCTTCTCTCAGACAACCAGCAACAGAATGAGGGGACAGAGTCTCAAGCTGTGCCAGGGCAGGTATATGCTTGATATTAGGAGGAAATTCTTCACAGAGAGAGAGATTTACCATTGGAATGGGCTGCCCAGGCAGGTGGTGGAGCTGCTGTCTCTGGAGGTGTTGAAGAAAAGACTGGATGGGACACTTAGTGCCATGGTCTGGTTGATTGGATAGGGATGTGTGATAGGTTGGACTGGATGATCTTGGAGGTCTCTTCCAACCTGGCTGATTTTATGATTAAAACTCCAAGATGTTATGATGGGATTTTGTGCATATTTCAGTGCTTAAACATAATCTAGTTCATTATTGTGTTGACTAAGTACTGTATAAAGATCATTTCAGGTTTACCTGAAGTAATGCAATCTGTGGAAGGCAAATTCAGATTTGAAGTGATTTATCATTCTGCAGAGATTATTAAAGCTGCAACTCCTCCAGCTTTTTACAATGCTAAACATTTAAAGAACATTTAGGTTATTTGCTTATTCATAGGGACGAGTCAGTTGCCTATGATTCACTGTAGTGAATATTCAATCTAGTCTTTCTCTCCTCTTTGTTCTCCTTGAGGCTAGCTAATGTGTGGTTTATTTCACTTCAAAGTCTTTGCAGATCACTTCTATATCTGTAGCTGGCCTCTTCTAAGTAGCAGGAACATCTATTTGGTGATGAAACCAGAATATTATAGTTCTAGATGTGAAACAGTTCATAGAAAATTACTGAATATGTTTCTGATCTGATTATTTGTTTTTTATAAACAAAAAGCACTATCCACTACTAAAAACTGAAGGAAAAAAGGCATTGAAGTTGACAGAATTACTAGTGTTTGCTAATTAATTTTATCTTCTGTATTAAGAGAGGTGCAAGAAGTCTTTTGGTTTGGCATCTAAATGGAAAAGGTCTAATTTTATACACTTTAAAGCCAGAACTTAATTTTTATTTTTTCAGTTTTCCTGTCAGTGAAGATTTCAGACATTTTATGCTGTGGAAATGACAGAGTCTTGTTCCACACAGAGTATGGTGTGGTGGCCTAGGCAGTAATTTAGGAACTCCAAATTCATATCTGCTTTCCATCATGTTTAAAGAAGAAAATAGTAGTAAATAGCTATTGAGTGTTTTTTTGAGGGTGAGTGGGGTGGGTTTGCTTTTTTTGTGTGCTTGTTCTTTATTTGTTTATGTTGGTTTTGGAATCTTGTTTTGGGAGAGAGACTGAAAATTAATACTAGGTATGATCTTGAGAGATTTCCCTCTGCAAACCTCATGAAGTTAAACAAGGCCAAGTGCAAGTTCCTTTGCCTGAGTTGGGGCAATCCCAAGCACAGATATAGGCTGGATGATGAGTGAATTGATACAGATCTGTATAGAGGGACTTGAGGGTATTGGTGAATGAAAAAATGAGTATGAGCTGGCAGTGTGCACTAGCAGCACATAAAACCGATTACATCCTGGGCTACATCAAAAGAACTGTGGCCAGTGGGTTCAGGGAAGTGATTTTGCCCCTCTATTCTACTCCTTGAGTACTGTGTATAGCTCTGGGACCCCCAGCATAAGAAAGACATAGACCTACTCAAGTGGGTCTGGAGGAGGCCCACAAAGATAATCAGAGGGCTGGAACATGTCTCCTGTGAGGACAAGCTGAGGGAGTTTGGGCTATTCAGCCTGGAGAAGAGAAAACTTTCAGGAGAAGAGACCTTACAGCACTGCCTTCCGTTACTTAGAGGAAAGATGATGAGAGACTCTCTGTCAGGGATTTTAGTGACATGATGAGGGTAAAGGTTTTAAAATGAAAGAGGGTAGAATTAGACGAGATACAAGGAATAAGTTCTTTACTGTGAGGATGGTGAGGCAGAGGAACAGGTCGCTTGGACAGATTGTTGATGTGTCCTTCCTGAACGTGTTTAAGGCCAGGTTAAATGGGGCTTTGAGCAATGTGATCTCATAGAATCATAGAATGGTAAGGTTGGAAGGGACCTCAAGGATCATCTAGTTCCAACCCCCTGCCATAGGCACGGACACCTCCCACTAGTACAGGTTACTCAAAGCCTACTCCAGCCTGGCCTTGAACACCTCCAGGGAGGGAGCATCCACAACCTCCCTGGGCAACCTGTTCCAGTGCCTCGCCACCCTCACTGTAAAGAACTTCCTCCTAACATCCAGTCTAAATCTCCCCTCTGCCAGTTTAAGCCCATTGCCCCTTGTCCTGTCATTGCAGGACCTTGTAAATAGTCCCTCCCCAGCCTTCCTGTAGGCCCCCTTGAGATACTGGAAGGCTACTATCATCTCACTATATAGGAAGGCTACTATATAGGAAGGCTCCTGTATAGGAAGGCTACTATACATCTCATGGAAGATGTCTTTGCCCATGGCAGGCGAGTTAGGACTACATTATCTTTAAAGTCTCTTCTGAACGAAACCCTTCCGTGAAGGTGTTTTAACTTGATTTGGATTCATGAAAGCCTTTAGAGGGACTAAGATGCATATTTCTTCTAAAGTATGTGTCTAATATTTTTGTTGATAGAAAGGTCATTTTACTAACTAGGTTCCCAAGGCAGTTGATCATTCTTTACCATATAGGAATAAACCTGAGAATACTGAAATAATTTGCTTAAGTTACAAGCAATCCTTTGAAAAATTGTGTTTCTTACATATACAGACATGTTAATGTTTCCTTTCATGTTTTTGTTTATACATCCTTACTCATGTAATGAAAGCCTTGAAGCACCCACAAGCTGTCAGTGCACCTCTTGAACTGAAGAAGTTGGAAATTTAAAAGATTTACCCAGTTACGGGAATGCAACAGGGCCCTTAAGAAAGGGTTAACCTGTTAGGAAACATTACCAGGCCGTTTGTTATAATTAGTAGTGAGCTGGGAAAGTATTACCCTTGAGGTAAAGACTTCTGACATGATATTTGCTTGCAAACTGCTCCCAGTAGCCACTGGCCTTGTTCAGCCTGCTGAGTGAGGCTTGCCAGTGACTACAAGCATGTCACTGGGAAGAAGCAGTGTCTCTGATAAACGCAGATCAACTTCACTTTATCTGTAGAAGAAGATGCTCAGATGGCAGAGAATAGTTTTTGAGCAGTCTGGGGAAGCAGTGGTTTAGTGTTTGAGTTTAGGTAAAAGGTAATTTTGTTACTGCTTGCAGAACTGAACAGCAAAATGATGTGAGATGTTTGCCTTTTTTGGGCCCATTTCTGTCTGCATTCAAAAACTCCATTTATTTTTATATTGTGCATTTCTCAGTACATTTCCTGCATTAAAATTTGGAAAAAAATCTTAGCACTCTCATTTCGTCTTTCAGTCTCTATGCACTCTGTCTGCAGTAAGCAGAGACATCCCTAATAATTCCAAATTTCAACACTTCTTCTCATTTGCATCCAGTGCTATCTACAGGTACCATTGTTTGCTTTAATACAATAACCTGAAAAATCTGTCAGTTCTAAATAACAATGAAGTGGTTGTTTCTCTTCCGGGTTTCTGCTAGCCATGACAAACCAAAGTGGATGCAGGAGTGGAGGCAAGGCCAGGTACAGATGTCCAGACTGATAGCAGCCTGTCTCTGTTGGTCAGTGACAGGCTGATCACTAATGACAGCAGTGGATTAGCTGCACTGGTATTGTCCTGTGATAGAAGCCAGGTCCTTCCAGTTTTACAATACACAGAGATTATGTACACTGCAAACACTGCTGTGAAAGAATGAACATGGCTCTGATGAGAATGGTGAGCTTAAGTAGCTTTTTTACTATAATTTACTATTTTTACTATAATTGGTGTTTTACCTCTCTTGCTACTTAATATGGACTCTATTGTAAATCTTAATTCCAGAAACTACCAGTATAGATTTTTTTTTTTTTTCATATAGATTTCAGTTTTCCATATAGACTTCAATTTTTCATGATCCTATCTTTCTAAGACCTGTAGGTTGTGTACATTTTATCCCAGTAATTACAGAATCACAGAATATCAGGGCCTGGAAGGGACTTCAAAAGCTCATCCAGTCCAACCTCCCTGCCAGAGCAGGATCACCTATACCAGATCACAGAGGAATGCGTCCAGGCAGGTTTTGAATATCTCCATGGAGGGAGACTCCACAACCTGACCTGGGCAGCTTATTCCAATGTTCTGTCACCCTCACAGTGAAAAAATTCCTCCTCATGTTTACATGAAATTTCCTATACCTCAACTTCCACCCATTGCCCTTTGTCCTGTCATCAGACATCACTGATCAGAGCCTGGCTCCATCCTCCTGGCACTCACCCTTTAAATATTTATAAACATTAATCAGGTTACCTCTCAGTCTCCTCTTCTCCAAGCTAAAGAGCCCCAGCTCCCTCAGTCTCTTCTACTAAGAGAGATGTTCCATTCCCTTAATCCCCTTTGTGGCTCTCTGCTGGACTCACTCAAGCAGTGATATGTCTCTCTTGAACTGGGGGACCAGAACTGGCCACAGTACTCCAGGTGTGGCCTCACCAGGGCAGAGTAGAGGGGCAGAAGAACCTTTCTCAACCTACTAGCCACACCCTTTTTAATACACCCCAGAATGGCATTGCCTCTCCTGGCCACAAGAGCATACTGCTGGCTCATGGTCAACCTCCCATCAATGAGAGCCCTCAGATCCTTTTCCCCTTCACTGTTCTCCAACAGATCAGTCCCCAACCTATGCTGATACCTGGGGTTGTTCTCTCCTAGATGTAAGGCTCTACACTTGTCCTTGTTGAACTTCATTCAATTTATTCCTTCCCAACCCTCCAGCCTGTCCAAGTCTCACTGAATGGCAGCACAGCCTTCTGGTGTGGCAGCCACTCCCCCCAGTTTGGTGCTGACAGTGCCCTCTATGCCCTCATCCAGGTCACTGATGAATATATTGAACACAACTGGTCCCAGTACTGACCCCTGTGGGACTGCAGTAGTTACAGGCCTCCAACTAGACTCCATCCCATTGATCTCACTCTCTGGCTTCTTTCCTTCAACCAGTTCCCAATCCACCTCACTACCTGGTCATCCAGACCACACTGCCTCAGTTTAGCCAGAAGAATGCTGTGGGAGACAGTGTCAAATGCTGTACTGAAATCCAGATAAACCACATCCACTGCTCTACTGGTTGTGTCCTCATAAAAGGCTATCAGGTTGGTCAAACATGACTTTTCCCTTTGTAAAACCGTGATGATTGCTCCTGATGACCCCCTTGATATGCCAAAGGTCAAGGCCAAGGATTAGCTGCTCCATTACCTTTCTGGGTATGGAGGTGAGGCTGACCACTCTATAGTTGCCTGGGTCTTCCTTCTTACCCTTTTTGAAGCTTGAAGTGATATTTGCGCTCCTCTCCTGTCCGTCATGACTTACTGAAGATGGTGGAGAGTGGTCTGGCAATGAGCCTTGCCAGCTTCCTCAGCACCCATGGGTGCATGCCATCAGGACCTATGGGCTTATGGATGTCCAGATTACTCAGCTGTTCCTTTGTTCTATAATTTGTGCAGATAAAGATACAGAAAACTCCTGCTGTTCTTAAAATTAAGGAAATAGAGCACAATGCCTGCTCATCCGATTATTAAAGTACTAATTTTGATTTATCATTTTATAAAAGATTAGATACAAAGAATTAATATTTATTGATTAAATTTATGAGCTTTTATGTACATGTTTCTATAGGGACTTTCCAGAGGAAGGCCTTTATCCACAAGTGGTAGAACATTTAGGCCATTTGAGTTTTTTAATCAGTTGGTTCTCTGAGCTGTTGCCAATGGTTTATACACAAGGTAGGTCTCAGAACCCAGTGTTTCCTTTCTGCCTTCAGGGTTTGGTGTATGCATGAGAGGACAAAGGAGCTATTCTTTTATGCTGCTACCAGAATGAATTAATCTGAAATGTCATACAGATAAAATTATCTTTTAGCTTACCTCTTCCTCTCTTTCATCTGCTGGTATTTCATATGAGAGCTGTTGCCTACAGCTGGTCAGAGGTGCAAGAAAAGGAGACAGACTACTGATGTAACAGAAGCATAGGTTTACCATGCAGTTGACCTGAATTTTAGCATGCTTTCTGAGGAGCCTTGTCTTCCCACTCCTATTCCTCTATAGGCAATGCCATACATAATCTCTTCAGAGAAAATGCTAGTTCCTAAATTATTGTACATAGAGAGCAGCCTCATGGATTATAGTGTGGCTGGATTAGCTGTGAAGTGTTGAGGAACTGCAGAACAAAACCACAAAAGCAGGAGTTTGTTGTCCAAGAAGCAAAAACATTTGGTGGTGGATTTTTTTTTTTTTAAATTATTTTAAGATGGAGGGAGAGGGAAGATCCTGACACTGAAATTGGAAAAGCCTTCAATATGGTGATGTAAGTGATCTGCAGTGCACTCTTAGTGTAACGATTTCCAGACCTAACAGATGTAGTTAATGGAAGAAGCAGCAGATTTTTAATGTGAATGGATGGAGCCACCTACTACAGATATAAAATTCTGTAGGACATTTTTATTGCTGACCCCAAAGTGAAGTTCTGGAATATTACTGCAAATTGATGTAGTGATGCCCAGTCAAAGAAATCCTTCTGAACCACAAAGTGCTTAGAGGCATTTGGGTTGGGTTTGGGTTTTTTTTTTTTTCCCCTGCTAGTTTCTTTCCAAGGGCTTTAAGTGTGGCCTGTACCTTTGCAAAACAGCCACCAGCACCTTCCAGACCTGAAGGACTTTTACTCTTTAGGATGAGCTAATCTTGGAAACAGTGAGCACAGGTAGAGTCCTCATGAGAGGAGGTATTTGAATGGCTGAGCTGGAGCTGGCATGCAGCACTGATGCTGGCAGAGCTGGCTTAGCCCCATGCCTAGTGCTGGGGCATTCATCACAGAGTGAGGGAGCAGGAGCTGGAGTGCTGCCAGCTGAGGCTCTTTGGAGAGAACAACAGCCTTGCGAATAAACAGGAGCACCATGGAGGAGTTTTCTGTTTTTTTTTTTTTCTTTTTCCTTGTTGAACCTTTACCTCTATTGAACTCTCTTTGTATCTGGCCCAGCTGCAGAGATTTAAGCTGTTGGCATTGTGTTAGTCTTGAAAGCTAAGACAGGCAACATGACTGGTTGTGATTTGTTTGTTACATTACTTTGTTTGTAGTATTCCCTTCTGAAGCTCTGGGCACACGTACAGGCTGTGTTAACAGTGTGTGAACAAAATGTGCCTTGCAATACGTAGTTTTCCTTGGTCCACTTGTAACAAACCAGTCTGAAGAGAATGAGACAGCAATGAAATGAAGATAAAAGAGCTCAGGGTCAAGGCAGTGACCTTTCTAGGTGGTTAATGATAGTTCATAAGATGAACTTAGGATTCCTTCTGGGATTTCTAAATGCTCCCTTAGGAATTTGTATCTAAGATTTGTGTTCAAATTGTCTGAATTTTTCATGATGTGAGGAATAATGTCCTCTAAGTTTTTTCTAGTAAATGTAAAGTTTTTTTCTTCTACCTGAAACTTACTCTGGAGATTCCTTTTCAGGACATTATGTTTTGGTTTTGTTTTTTTTTTTTTCTTAGGTTGGTAACTCTTGAAGTGCAAGTTGTGTTAAGAATATTTAGAATTTTTTTTGAGAAAGAAAAGGAGACAATCTTGACTTTGTAAAGTCATTCTTGTTTCTAGAGCCCCTACTATCTCCCATGTCCCACTTTCAATTATATAGACAGCCTTCTTATTTCTTGGTTTGGTGAGATCAAATCTAATTGTTTGTGCAGCGCAGAGCTGGTGCTTTTCCACTTGCCATTAAGAAGGTTAGTTGTAGACCTGAAATCACGCAACTTTCTGCTTGGAGGACAGCCTTGCGTTTCCTCTACTCTTATTTTGTCTATCTGTATTAACTTCATGCTTGATTTTCATCAGCTTTCTCATCTGTTACTGAGTCTGGACATCTCCCCTGGCAGGGGGGAGATTTAGACTGGATGTTAGGAGGAAGTTCTTTGCAGTGAGGGTGGTGAGGCACTGGCACAGGTTGCCCAGGGAGGTTGTGGCTGCTCCCTCCCTGGAAGTGTTCAAGGCCAGGTTGGAGTAGGCCTTGAGTAACCTGTACTAGTGGGAGGTGTCCGTGCCTATGGCAGGGGGTTGGAACTAGATGATCCTTGAGGTCTCTTCCAGCCTTATCATTCTGTGATTCTATGATTTCAGCCTTCTACATTAAGAGCATGGCTTTCTCTTAATTGTCCTTAAAAAAGCAATACCCAACAACCAGAAAGTAAGAGAAATCTTGATCCGAACTGTGATACTAGTAGATGAAGAATAGAGACAGTGGTGTTTGTGCTGGAAGCAGCGCATGTGAACCTAGCATAGCTGTAGCTGAAGAACTGTACTAAGGAACTAAAAACAGTCCTATGTGATCCTGTGTCAGGGTAGCTGTGATGGTTTGGGAGTTCCCTGCCCCCCTTCACTTTATGAAATGACCCAGACTAGAACTCAGCCGGCTGGAAGTTAAGGACTGAAGCTCTATTTACAGCTCAGCACAATGTACAAGCAGAGATATACACTATAGACAGGAATAGTTACAGAAATAGACAAGTTAAAGGGAATACGGAAACACAACTCCCCTCCCAGAAATCAGAGACCCCAGGAGGGGCTCCCAATCACCCTTCCACCTTCTCCCCACCCCTATACCTTACCCCACAGTTTGCCTTACGTGCAAGGTGAATTAGGAGGATCAGCCAGGGGGGTTAGAAGAAACGTGGTTAGTGAAGATTAATCAGCAAAGAGGAGCCAGAAGCTAGACCGCCCAAGACACTGTTCCCCCAGAGAGAGACAGACTGATACTGCCTTATCTAATGTTTTGAGTTACGTTTCCCAAACAATCTCAGCAAGCCTATGAGTGAAATAGACATCACCATTGTTTTCCTTTCACAGCCTCTAGTGTAATTTTCTCTATTAAAATATTCCAATTATCCTCAAACCAACACAACAGCTCTGACACTAGTGAATCTGGTGTTTGGGTTTTCTTTTTTTTTTAATGGCATTGCTGTTTAAGAAGTGTCGGTAATCACCCTATCTTTCCATTTTTCATAATCTTTGTGTGATGAATCAAAGGAGTTCTGTCTCACTAACACACAGAAACTGAATGTTTTGTTTGGGAATCTGGTGGTCAGGTTGTGAAGTCTAGATCTGTCTGCAAATCGTGATCATGATGAAATTTAACTTCCCTGAACATAATGAAGCAACCTCGTATTTAACTTAGGGTAGAAGTAATAAGCTGAACACCAGATCTCATCAACTGGAAACAGTGATCTGTCTGTACAGGCTGGGGAGAAAAATATTGCAGTATTTCTTAAAATTCTGTGATCTCCGTCTGGAACATCTTGTCAGGAAACTGAATAGCTAGTATTTATTTTTCAAATTATATATATTCTTTGGTCTATTTGATCACAAAGTTACCTTCGGATTGGAAAAAAAGTTGTATTGTGTGATCTGTGTGGTTAGGGCTGATCATTATATGTTGCAGAAAAGTTAAGTAACTGTTCTTGTGAGTTTGCTCCCATCTCAGACATGAAGTACATCTTGCATTTCTCCCCAGTTATAAGGCCTGGGGAATTAAAACAAACATCCATTTTTTAATAATACAGGATCTTGCACTTTGAAGATAAATGCCAGCATATCATCAAATGTATAATAACAGGGCAATAACTCAGAATTGAAAATACTTTTGATTCTTAATTTCTACTGTTCCTTCCATGATTTTTTTTTTTTTGGTGTATTAGTAAGTTAATGGCTTTTATTATCTTCTTGTCATTTGGCATAACTCTGTAGTATTCATTTGATTCATTGATAAATCAACTCAACTGCAGAACTATAGGAAAAGTAAGATGAGATGTGAAATTGCAGGTTTTAGCTAAAGTTGAGGAGGAGAAAAGATGTATTTCATATTTACTCCTTTGTCTAAAGCTTACCAGGTGTCATGCAGAGCTTGGGAATAAATATGCAAAGAATACAATGCATACTGATATACCTGGGGAACTAAATAATTACTTCATGTTGTTATGGTTGTTTATTTGGTCAGTGTTGTTGTCTCAGTGATTTTCTTGATGGTTATTTTGATGGATGCTTGCTGGATTCAGATGACAGCTAGCAGGTATTTTTGCCAGAAGAAGTGACCAGCTGAATAGCTCCATTTTGGCAAGGCATAAAAACAAAGAAGAGGAAGAAGAAAGACTCCAGATAGTGCTAGTTGACTTCATCAAAGCCTGTTAAGCAAAATGCCAAATTTAGTTTTTTGCCATTGTTGTGAGTCATTGCTTACATATATCAGATTTCACCCTGACTGTCCCAGTTCAGAGTCACTGATAGTCACTATGAAAATATTTCATCCATAACCCTGAGTATTTATTTTCTTCAGTTGAGTGGTTTGTGATGCAGTTAGGTAAGCGTAGTGGGTTCATCAAACAGCTTTTTTTGTATACCATCTAAGGGATCTGTGCAGAGGGATGTGTTGTTCTGTTTGGGGAGGATTGTGCATGCACATAGAATTGTAAATAGAAGTTTGAAGAAAAATGTCATATGTCTAGTATGACTCAGACACTCATGAAGAATGTAAACCCCATTTGTAATCTATGTTCAGGTATGAAGTTTGTTTTTTTTCTACTCTTTATGATCAACAGTCATCCCTTAGGAAAGTAGGTTTGACAGTAATGACTTCTCAAAGGAGTACATTTTAATATACTGCTAATTAATACTTTTATATAGGAACTTAGGGACAGAAATTTATTATTTCCTTCCTTTGAAAATTATGGAAATAGATTCTTCTAATCTAGTTTCCTGTTACATGAATATAATGCCTTCACAGTTTCCTCTGGAAATCATTGCCATTTAGATGACTCTTCTAATTATACATCACAGTCACATATAGTCATCCTATTTCACAGTATACTCAGCCTCTTTAGAATGACATTTGTTCATATCTAGACTATTTATGTAAGTGCAGCAGTGTTGTCATTAAGTAAAAGTCAGACTTGTGTTTTTCGTGAACTGTGCTCACACAAATACCATGTTATGTTTTCATGTTCTTTTTTTCAGGTTTAGTGTGGAGGGTTGCATGTATTTTGGTGTCTTGCAGAGAAGATTGTTACCAAATACAGAAAATACTTTAAACCACATAAGTTCATACTATAAAACCTGAGAACCACGTGAAATTTTAAACAAAAGTTCGATGAAAGAATTAGAAGGAAAAGTTGAGAGATGTCAAGGAAAGCACTTTAAATAGTGTAGGACCGTGGAAAATAAGGACATGAAATATTTACAAAATGAACAAAGTTCGGATAGCAGTATTCAGAGAAACATAATTAATTAAAAATCCTTTATCATATATGAAATGGACGACCTCTAAACAAGTGGTAACTTCCTGTAAGTTTAAATACTTCACCTGCTGTTAGACCATATATCTGAGTTAGGATCTTGTGAGACACAAAGTGTTAGGTTTTGCTGTCTGCTGAAACAGGTGACAGGACCCAGAGGATGGGATGCCAGTCACTTATGGTACAGGGGCAGAGTTGGAAGCTGCTGGTGTTTTGGAATGCAAATGATGTTCCCATCCCATGAATGTGCTTGCTTTCTTTTAGAGGTCCCAAAAATTTTACTTAAAATAAAACATCACAGTAAAGAAAAAGATTATTTTTCTTCAACCTTTAAAGTATCTTAAATCTTTGTTTCAGTCTTCCTTCTTAGCTGTTTACCTTCCTACCTAGCTGTTTGCACAGATTTATCATCTTGGGTACCCATCCATTCCTCTGTCAGTCTGCATGTAAGTAGAGATAATGTATGATTTAATTTTTTGTTCTTGATCCTTGGCTCCTTTATTTTGCATACTGAGAACTAGCCTGTGTCAGATCATGTATCTGCTTCTCTTGTTCCCTTGCTGATCCTGGCCCCCTACACTGTAGATTGAGCTCTTCGCCTGCTTCCTCTGACTGTCACTTGTACCACCCTCAACTTGTGCACCAGGGGTTTGCCTGAGTAGAGGAAAGGACAAGGTAGGATTCCATAGCATTATGAGAAACTAGAATATTCTTTATGCTTAGTAAAAACCAAACAGTCTAGGAGCAGGGAGTTGTAAAACAGTGATGGTGTTACAGATTTTGAAGGGTAGTTCAATTTATGCCTTCAACCACAGAAGAAAACTAACCAAGTGTAACAACAGAAGAATCTTGCTCCCTCTTTTGCATCCTATGTTATTCCTCAATATTTGTTAGCAATTAAACTGTTAAATACTTTAGATTAAATATTTTTGTATAAATACTTGATCATATGTGCTAACAGTTTTTGGTCTGAAACATTCCAAAAGAAAATATTTGGGAATGCCAAGCTTCAAATGAACAGTAAGGACTCAGGGAAAGATGGTAAAGATGGTAAAACAGAAAACAGAATGAAGAATATATTTTAGTAATACCAGAATAAGTTTATTTGCAGTTTTCTTTAGTAAACTACTTGTTCCATAGTTGGTGCTGCTTAGTGAAAGGTGACAAGATGGAATAGGAATGAGAACGACTTTATGAGATGAGGGAATTCTCTCTTTAACATGTAAATCACCTTGTGATTGTGATGGTTACGTTAATAACTGATATGTCTCAACAAAGATAAGATCATCCTTAATGGACCCTCCTGATGTCATCCTGGTGTCATATCTGCCCACACAGACAGCAACTGTCCAGGGGGTGTGGTGGACAGTGGTTGGTAAAGAGGAGCAGAGGCTGCTTGGTGCCAGCCCCTGCAGGCACACAGGAAGACCTCGTGAAATGTGACAAGGGTGTGGGCCAGGCAGAGCTACAATGAATGAACCAGGAACGTAATGAATGCCCTGTACTTTCCCAGCTTACTGGGAGAACTTCACCTGCGACATCTCAGGCTGGAGGCAGCAACCCAGGATGTCTCTCAGTGCCCCACAAAAGGAGAACTATGGGGTGGTGATTCCCAGGGAGGTGGTGGAGTCAGCGTCCCTGGAGGTGTTCAAGGTGCGTTTGGACGTAGCACTTGGTGCCATGGTCTAGCCTTGAGGTCTGTGGTAACGGGTTGGACTTGATGATCTTTGAGGTCTCTTCCAACCCTGGTGATACTGTGATACTGTGATCTCTCCCTGCTCGTGCTTTCTCCATTCTCTCTCTCTTCCTTTCTCTGTTCTCTTTGTTCCATTCTCTCTCTGTTTAATAAATAGTCTTGACTTGATATATGACCTCGTTTGTGTCCTAATTTCACTTATGGCAGTGTTTAAAAGAACTGTGTCTCCTTCCCAACTTTCAGATTGAGACATGAGGTAAGAATGTCTGCATTACATTGTATCACAGTATCACCAAGGTTGGAAGAGATCTCAAAGATCATCAAGTCCAACCCATCACCACAGACCTCAAGACTAGAC
>VWZE01009088.1:1136-43035 GCA_013396675.1 Eubucco bourcierii | reverse complement strand
TGATCCTTGAGGTCCCTTCCAACTTTACCATTCTATGATTACTTTAAATTTTTTCCTAACATGAAGAAAAAAAATGTGTGTTTACTTCCTTTTTTTTTTTTTTTTTTACAGTTGTAGTGTTTTATGCTGTCTGACTAATATTTTAGCTATAAAAATTGGAGGAATATGAGCTTATGAGAAGATGTGTATTTTCTAGAGCTTAAAATTGTGTGGCCCTTGTTTTATCTCTTAGCTTATGAAAAGGCCTGCAATGATTCCTCCTCCTGTGACAAAACTAACAGTGGTCCTGGAGCTTCAACTAAGATGCATATACTTTGGACTAAGATGATACATGTAATCAAATTTTATTTCTTCTGTTGACTTTGGTCCAAAATGTGGGTGTTTTAGTGCATGTATTTGATCTGTGCAGTTAATGATATCAGCCTTGCAAAGCTTGATGTTCCACTGGTGATAACAGGCTGCTACTTTGAAGAGGTTAGGTGTGTGAAACAAAAACCTGTCATATATTACAGAGACTGAGTGATTATGTTCTTCTAAATGATAAGGAACTCTATGTTAATTCAGTTTTACTGTCATTTTTATTGATCTTGTTTTGATGGATTTCCCCCTGAATGAATATGAAAAGTAGTTTCGCATTCATACTGAATTCCATTTCACATGGTCCCTGTTGTGGCAGGTTCTCTTTAGATGCTATGAACCACATGGATTATAATGGATTATTACTTCACTGTGTTTGAAGGCCTGCACTGCTGAGTTACATTTTGAGAAAATAGCTGATATTATTGCAATAATCATTACTACTGTGTTTGTGGAGTGCTTTGCCTTCTAAATGGTGCTTGTGTGTTTACTATTATAAACCATTCTCTTTTTTTTTTTTCCCCCTTCTCTCTCTCTCATGTTTATGTGCTCTTCCAAATTAACTCAAGGGTACTTGTGAGAACTTAATTATGAGATGAATAAACTCTGAAACACATACTACACTAACCGAATCATCAGTAGGTAATAATAATGCAACTCATGCATCCAGGACTGGCTGAGAGGTACTTCTTTGTGAGCTTTACAGGTTGGGGTGCCTGAACCTCATGGTCAGATCAGAGTTAGCTGCATTTCCTTGTCTTTGAGTGGGCTGTAGTGCTCCTGTTTCCTACATCACCTGCAGACCTTGTAGAGTGCAGGTGGGACAAAAAGACTTTTCTCTCCTGTGCCTAGTTAGACAGACTCATGCTGAACCATTTGCTTATCTGGAGCTCAAGAGTTTTAGAAACAGACTGAGGATAGAGAATAAATTAGCATCTAGCCTGAGACAGTTTGGCTAGGTTTGTGTAGTACTCAGTTGAGTGAGGTATTAGCAAAGGATGATTTGTCACTTTTTTTATGTACACTGCCCATTGCTGCCTCTTCCTTTATTCTGAAAGGGAGCACAGACAGTTAGATTAAACAAAGTGAATCCCAGCCCCTTTGTACCTCTGTGCTCCTTCAGATGCATGCATTACCTTCCAGAAATGGTCACTCCTTACCTTTAAAGGTCTCGGAGAAATACAGCTGCAGATATAATCATAAGATAGGAGTGAGTACAGGACAAAGGTAAATCTTAGTTTGTACTTTGGTACATACAACAAGAGCCTTTCAGTAGGAAGGAAAATTCTGCCTCAAAGAGGCAATGGTACAAAAGTTGGTTAAATTAATTTGGCTCACCAATCTGTCCTGGCTCATTCTTTGCTAATCTTTGGAATAACCAAATAGTTCCTTGTTCTGGCTTTGTGTGGCATTGTTTTTAAGATTGGAATCATACTCTGTAGCTGAGACTCTAGATTTGTTGTTACTTGTTGTTTTTATTTATTTATTTTTTTATAATAAACCTGTTAATGTGAGAGGGGACAGTTAACTGGTTTTGGATTTGGGCTACTTATGAAGGGAAAACAAGAGAGATATTTTTGTTACGTTGGGATTTTATGATGAGCCAATGAAATAGAAGATGAAAATAAACAGATCTATATATAAGGGGAATGTGTGAGGGGAGGAGAGATGAGAAGAAATCTGGCAGCATAGCACAGTCCTGAAGAAACTGACTACAATTGCCTGCTGTTGAAAATTTCTGCTGCGTAAGGCCATGGGAGCTGGCAGAACAGCTGCTTGGCAGTCTGGGGTGCATGAGGCTGGGTGGCAGTTCTGTACAGAAATAGAAAGGTATAGTTGGTGTTTTTCACTTTGGCAATGTGGTCTGTAAAACTGCTGTCTAGAAAAAAGTTCTGAAAGAGGACAAATATGTCATGTGTCAATAGGAGCAACAGCATGCTTTTTGCATGAGCTGCAAAAGTTATCTAAGGAAGAGAAACTTGCTGAGATAACCAGGACTCTTTACTGAAGTCAGTTTTTTTTAATCAAGTATTGTGTACTGTTATCATGGGATGAGTGTCAGCAGAGTTCGGACTGGTGGTGACTGAAATGACCACATAGAACTATTCAGACTGGAGAGAGATCTCTGGAGGGTTCTAATTCAACCTCTTCCTCAAATCGAGATTAATACTGAATGTGAGATGCTCAGGCTCTGCTCCAGTTTGGGCAGCATGTTCCAATGCTTGAACACTCGTATAATGAATTTGTTGTTGTTATTGGGGTTGGTTTGTTTGGTTGGTTTTTTGATTAGAGTACCTGTAAGGAATAATGCTGTGGTGCACCTATTGATTTTGGCAATACCAGATAGTCCACAGCCATGCAATAGCCCAACTTCTGTAGCTCTGCCTGTGCAGAACGAGGATACAGCTGACATGGTAAATCCTAGGATCCCCCCAAGTAATATTATGGAACAGTTTCACAAAATAAAAGTCTCTGAAGTAAAAAACTTGCATCTGTGAACATAGATGTCATGTGCCTAAACCTTTTGAGGTAAGAGTGTCTTGGCAGAAAAGTTTCAGAATGTATATGGATTGATGTGGGTGTCAGCACGTTGCTTGGCGCCTGGGCTGTGGCTTGCTGCTGCCAGCCTGGCAAGGAGCAGAGTGAGCTGGGGCGCCATCGGAGCTGGGTGCTGATTTGGGACAGAAGCTTACATCTGGAAAAGTGAGAGCATCATCTGGAGTGTTTTTCCTAAATATAATTTTCAGAGAAAAATTATAAATATTCATTTAAATGTGCATCTCAAAAGGTTGGGTAGAGAATCACAGCTGGCGTAATGCCTTCAGGAAAAAGGCACAGTGCCATTTGTTTTTCTACACTCATCTTCTAGCTGACTTGTTAAAAAAAAAAGAAAAGAAAAAAAGGAAAAGGCCTTAATATGCAACCAGTTGTATAAATACTTCTTGAAAAGTTGTTGTCATCAGTATATTTGCATATCATCTTTATTTATACTGTGTGATTGCTGACAGCTTCAGTTTTCCTTCTGATATCTCCAGTGCATTAACTAAGATGTCTTTGTGTAACAAAGCTTCTCTTTTGTCCAGCATTCCTAGCTCTTGGGCAGCTGTAGCACAGGGCATGCAGAGAAAAAAAAGTCTGTATTAGTGCTATTTCCATTCTTTTTGCTACTTCATGTTGTAAATATTTCTCTTGAAAAACAGTGCTGCCTTTTATCCTTTATTTTGCTCTTCTGAGTACTTCCAAAGAGTAGTTAGTTTCACATCACGTTTATTTTGTTGGGTTTTTTTCTGTTGTGGATTTTTTTTTCATTTTTTTCCTATTAACTGTATGGTGACCTTCTCTAATCTGAGACTGAATGGCCACAACTCTTCATTTAGAGAACTCTTTATTCTCGATTTGTATTAACTCACTTCTTAGCCTTCTTTCTGACCAGCTAATGGGGTTATATGTTTTGGTTTGCTCATTGCAAAATGTGCTTTTCAGTCCCTTCAGTCACTCTTGTGCCTCTTGCCTGAACTCTCTTCAATATGTGTGCACCTAAATTGGATATTATTCTTTCATAGACTCTTCAGGGAGCTGCCACAACAGCACAGTCTTCTTTATTATTACAGTGTAGAGAGTCAAGATTAACGTCATTAATTAACCTGAAGATTTTGATAGGAACTTTGCTTAGCTGATTAGGTCTTATGATTCCTGAGTCTTGTTCAGAGGATTTTCAGACTGAAGTTCATCAATCTTTAAGTACAACATTTTTTTTTTGTTTTAAATTTTTTTTGTTTGGTTAGTAGGGCTTTTAGTTGAACTATTTATTTATTTAGAATCTCAGGCTGTTTACTTGAGCCTTGTTGTTTACTGAAGTCAAATACTGTCTCCAGTGATACATCCCACTGATTTTTTTTTAAAAAATTAATTATTTATTAACTGGTTTTGCATCATTGGATGGCTAAGTAGTAATTTTTTTTCCTAGTAATTTAATTAAAGCACTGGAGATCATAGTAGTTTGCTTGAGATATAGTCAATCAGAACTGATGTGTTGGTAATTACCACCGGAGAACTGTGCCAAACAAATTTCTAACATTGAGAAAAACTATCTGAGATTGAGTTGACATAATTTTTTTCTTTAAATCTGTACTATATTAACTATATTCTCCTGTGCTGGTTTGAGGCTAGTTAGAATATTTTAATAAAGGAAATTAACACTATAGGCTGTGAAAGGAAAGCATGGTCATGTCTGCTTCACTCATAGGCTTGCTGAGATTGTTTTGGGAAAAATAACCAAAACATAGATAAGTCAGTCACAGTGTGTCTTTCTTTCTGAGGCAGTCTAGCAGCTTCTGGTTCTGGCTCTGGCTCTGTGCCTATTAATCTTCACTAACCACTTTTCTTCTAACCCCCCTGGCTGATCCTCCAAACTCACCTTGTGCGTAAGGCAAACCTTGGGGTAAGGTACAGGGGTGGGGAGAAGGTGGAAGGGTGATTGGGAGCCCCTCCTGGGGTCTCTGATTTCTGGGAGGGGAGTTGTGTTTCTGTATTCCCTTTAACTTGTCTATTTCTGTAACTATTCCTGTCTATAGTGTGTATCTCTGCTTGTACCTTGTGCTGAACTGTAAATAGAGCTTCAGTCCTTAACTTCCAGCTGGCTGAGTTCGTCTGGGTGATTTTACAAAGTGTGGGGGGCAGGGAACTCCCGAACCATCACATCCCCTTGGATAGATTTTTTTTTTTTTTAAAAGAATTCTTTGTAGCAAATAATTTTAATGCATTAACACTGTGTTTTCAAAGTTAAAAAAAAAAAAAGGCATCTAAATGTACTACTTTTAGATTTTTTTTTTTTTTGGTGCTGTTATTATAGCTCCATCACTTACTAGTGAATTGGGTTTTGTACAAAACACTCCCCTTCCCATGTTTTCAGCCTCAGCAGCAGTTTCTGTTTTGGCCTCTGGAATACTTTTGAATTTAAAACTTTATGTATAACAGAAGGACATGTTGATGAGGCATCTGTTTATAGATGTCATGCTCGACTTAACACATAATTATTTTAAGTTTAGCAAAATTGGCATTTTGAAAGGATGAAGAAAACCTTTTCCTCTCTTTTCAAGCTGAGTTCTACTATGAATCCCTTTTTATACCTTTTGCATCAAGGCTTGTTTTTGTTTGTGTGGGTGTTTTGTTGTTGTTTTTTTTAACACCCCACAAACTATAATTTATAAAATAAACTTTTTCTTTTTTTCTTTTTATAAATGGCCTCAGGGGTATGAGTGTCTGTCCTTAAGTTCTCCCACTTTCAATACCTGAAGATGCTGTAACTTTCAATGATAATTACTGTCCTGTTGTTTACTGTTGCTTTTGTTGTTTGAAATAAACAGGAGATACACTGAACTTTTGTCAGCAGCACAGGTAATTATTTTCAAAGTTGTTAATTACTGAGGAAAAAAGTGATGATACTTTTACAAAGTTTCTTGCCTCTTGTGCACAGCCAATCCTAACAATTATAATGTAGTCATTGACTTCATTTTTCAAACATGAATCTTGTTTAGAGAATTTATAGTAACTAATTACCAAATCCCATTTCTACTTATGCACTGTGCAACCCCTTGGTATGAACTTCTATGCAATAAAGTAATTTCTTCTTCATAAATCCTATGAATGTCTTTGATGGTAATTTCTTCTTGGTAAGCGTAACAGAGTTCCATGTTGAGAAAACACTGTTGAGAAGGGTTTTTGTAGCACGTAACCTACACCTTTTGCCTTCCTCTTTGGCTTACAGCATGAAAGACATTTCAGAGTGGCACAGTTGGAAGTTGAGGGTTGTTGATTTTTCACTTTTTCACTCAGGAGTGTTTTGAGTTTCTGTGAGGCAGATAACAGAACTGTGTGGTTAGAATCCAGAGAGATAGTCACTGAGAGGTGACTTCCATTGCCACTTCTTGGGTATTAGTTGCAAGAAGGAAGTTTTCAGGGTGGGATTAAATTTCAAAAACTGAAAGCTGTGGGGTTGTGTTCTGGATGGTGCATTGTCTGCTCCAGTTGGAGTAGGGATCTGGCTTTCTCAATGAGGCATTTCTTGCCTTCATGTTTTGAGGGCATCTCCTGCCTCTTACCTCCTTGTGGATCAGTCACCTGAAGTGCATGGATGTCTTTAGAAACCTGAAAGGACTCATCTGTATCTTTCGTACAGAAAAGGGATCTCATCCCTTGTAGAAAAGATGCGTATCAGGCATGTAGAAGATTCATCTTTTCTTAATGTAAGTGCTATTGTTTGTTTTCTAGTTTTGAAGAAAGTGAATGAAACAGAAAATGTCTGTTGAATTATCTTTAGCTTAATATTTTAATTTTGACATCTTGACCTTTTGTCTTCAATTACTTTCTATGTTAGTGATGATCAGAAAAAATGTACTGAATGTACAGAATGGTTGACTTTGGTTGCCATTCCTAAGTCATTTTGCCATAATAAAAAGTACATTTTCAGCATTTTCATCTGCAGGTATTGAATGCGTCTATTGGCAGTTTCAGTAATGAATAAACACTTGTTGAATCCTCAGTGGGTAAAATTCTGTCTTGTTGAGGTAAGTGTGAGTTTTATGTTGAGTGTGTGACCTTTGAGCAATGTACATAATCCTTATAGCTTGGCAGTATCACAGTATCACCAAAGTTGGAAGAGTCCTCAAAGATCATCAAGTCCAACCCGATACCACAGACCTCAAGACTAGACCATGGCACCAAGTGCCACCTCCAAACCCGCCTTGAACACCTCCAGGGACACTGACTCCACCACCTCCCTGGGCAACCCATTCCAGTAGCCAATGACTCTCTCAGTGAACAACTTTCTCCTCACCTCCAGCCTAAACTTCCCCTGGCGCAGCTTGAGATTGTGTCCTCTTGTTCTGGTTCTGGTTGCCTGAGAGAAGAAAGTAGCCTCCTCCTGGCTACAACCACCCTTCAGGTAGTTGTAGACAGCAAGAAGGTCTCCCCTGAACCTCCTCTTCTCCAGTCTAAACAATCCCAGCTCCCTCAGCCNTGGCCACACTATTCCTGATGCAGGCCAGGATGCCATTGGCCTTCTTGGCCACCTGGGCACACTGCTGGCTCATGTTCAGGCGGGTGTCAATCAGCACCCCCAGATCCCT
Source organism: Eubucco bourcierii (assembly GCA_013396675.1). Taxonomy (NCBI): domain Eukaryota; kingdom Metazoa; phylum Chordata; class Aves; order Piciformes; family Ramphastidae; genus Eubucco; species Eubucco bourcierii. The sequence goes on along the minus strand of VWZE01009088.1, from coordinate 35,551 downwards.
TTCTGTTTGGCTGCTCTCCAGCCACTCTGACCCCAACCTGTAGCTCTGCATGGGGTTGTTGTGGCCAAAGTGCAGCACCTGGCACTTGGATTTATTGAATGCCATCCCGTTGGACTCTGCCCATCTGTCCAGGCGGTCGAGGTCCCACTGCAGAGCCCTTCTGCCCTCCAACTCATCAACATCTGCCCCAGCTTGGTGTCATCTGCAAATTTGCTGGTGACTGACTCGATGCCCTCGTCCAGATCATCAGTGAAGATGTTAAAGAGGATGGGACCCAGCACCGATCCCTGGGGGACACCGCTAGTGCCCGGTCTCCAGCTGGATGTGGCACCATTCACCACCACTCTCTGGGCTCGGCCTTCCAACCAGTTGCTAACCCAGTGCAGAGTGTTGGCATCCAAACCACGTATATAGCTCATGAAGGCAGCAAGCATATTACCTCTGTTCCGTGGAGACTCAAAGAGGAAGTAATTTACTGAAGGTCACATTGCAAGCTGTTGGGCAAGAGGAAAAACATCTCACAGCCGCCTGCTTATTCAAATTATCTGCAACCTTCACTCTTTACAGTGAGGATGGTGAGACACTGGAGCAGGTTGCCCGGGGAGGTCAAGAATGCCCCCTCCCTGGATGCCAGGCTGGATAAGGCCTTGAGCAATCTCATGGAGTAGAAGGTGTCCCTGCCTGTAGCACGGAGGCTAGAACTAGATGATCTTTAAAAACCCATTCCAACCTAAGCCTTTCTAGGAGTCTGTGAATCTTTGCATAATTTGAAGCTATGCTATTTCTAGTTAGATTTATTTGTAACTCTTTTGTACCTGGTAATAGATCCAGAAAAACTTTAAATTAAATTAAATTTAAAATGTATTCTCCCAGAGTTGCTTTTTGAAGAGTCTTTTCAGCAATAATGAGCGTAAGTGTCAGGGAATGACACTGGTGTCTGTTGCAGCTTAATTTCAAGTCTGTTTTGAAGAAGTAAATGGTGTGATTGACAGGGCAGGTAATATACTGAGCTGTAATTCACATTGTTGTATTTAAATAATGATTTCTGCTGTTTAGAAGGAGTTATTCGCTTCATTAATTTACATGGATTGACTGTGATGTCATGGCTGTGAATGTTAGTTATGTATCACATTTATTATTAGAGCTTTGTCATTTTTATTTTGACAATGGGAATGAGGCAGACTGAAGAGGTCAAGATAAAAGCCATAATGAACTCTCCAGAGAGTGCTTTTCATGATGTGGGAGTGCTTTTCAACCAGACACCCCATTGGCAATATGATATTTATTATGACTGTTTGTTTTTTTTTCAATCCAAGTCAGTCACTGAGCTGTTGGGAAAAAATGCCTGTTGTGGTGATAATAAGGTCTTTGCCTATCAACTGTTTCTTAAAGGTAAATGATTTATGAACTTTTGAAACAAACTAATTGAGTTGTTTGATATGGGAGGGAATGGGTCTTTGTGAATGCAATAAAAATATGTTTCTCTTAGCTCTCTGGGGTAACTGAGACTAGCTGTGTCTTGAAGACAGAAAGGTCACCAAGAGAGCTTTCAAACTCTGTGTCAGCTCTGCATGTCACTTTTTTGGAGCTGATTAGTAGACATCTGAAGGGGGCAGCGGGAAGGGGACTCAGGGTGCTGTGGAGGTCTGTGTTCAATGTAGTTGGCCAAAGAAAAAAACAAGTGTGGAAATCACACCCTCTGTGAGGATATCATGCAGTTACAAAGTGTGAACATTGCACTAAGTTTATGGAGGGCTTTATGTAGGCCATGAAAAATAATTATTTAGTTTTATTCAGCTTTGGTAAGACATAGAAAATATGTGGACCAATTTCAATCCAGAATGAAATGAGAGAAGCAAGCCTGGGGTATGAGTAACACTATCTTAAATTGGAGATCATAACATGGGAGAAGGCTGAGGAGGAGCATAAAGTTTTCAAATGTGTAGAAAATGCCATTTCATAATAGACTTATATTTTCCCTTTCCTGTGATTGTCTGATTTGGCATGGCCAGTATAAAACTAAACTACTTCACCAACTCTGTGTTTCAGCATTTCATCTTGTTACTCCCTGCTGGAGTGTTGATAGGAAAGGGATTATTGTCAGCCAAATAAATTGAACCTATTGCATGGCAACAGGCAGAGATTTCAAATGTCAGCCCTCCAGTGAGGCCTCTTTGAGCTCAAGGATCTATAGGAGGGGTTCCTTGGTTCTCTTCTTGTGGTGCACTTGCACTGGCTTTTCTGTATTGCCTGCCTTCTGCACAGGCAGCAGCTCTCCATGGCCAGTTGTCTGCTATGTGGCATTACATAGCAGAAGGGAAAGTGAAGTCTTCAGTTACTTGAAGAGAACAGCTGTACCTGTCCCAGCAAGTCCTAGTTTCAAGGCTCAAGCCCAGCCTTGGTGACTTGTCGTGGCAGAGCACAGGCAGCGTATGGCAGGATGGAGATTGTGGAGGTGGATAGCTTGCATGCAGGAATGGAGCAGGTGTAGAAAAGTAGGTGGTTCAAGACACAGGATAACTCAGAGCACTGAGAGTACTAAGGAAAGATCCCGATTTTGAATAATGTAGGAAGCTGGAGTACTGTAGAAGTAAGTATGAGTGATGTATTAATATATGACTGGAAATGGTTTAGAAGGGAAGGTAAGAGAGAAGGTGACAAATGTATCTGTTCTGATAAAATGAGCAAGCTGGAAGGAGCCAGGGCTATCAAAGGAGGGAGTCTGGGATGTAAGAGACCTGACAACTGAGAGCAGGCAGTGTCTGCTGGCTGATGAGGGTGTGAGTAGATAGGGAGCTTGCTCCTACAGAAAGGAAATCACAGCAGTGCCAGAGCTTGGATACATATTCGCTAAATCCTTTAACATGTTCTCTCACAAAATTATTTATTCTGTATTTCATAGAGGCATTTTCTCAGATTGGAGCAGGTGATTAGTCCTCTTGTTGGCAGATCTCTTAAAATACATGTTCTCTGATTTGATTTCTCCTTTGGTATTGTTCACTCAGATTACCTGGAACCACTCTGAACCCTGTTCTACTATGTGGTGACTGAGATGGATAAAATGGTTTGAGAAAGGTAGACTAGAAAAATAGTTCTGTATCAGGCATTAGTGGTTGAGTATCTCTGTTCACCTGTCTTCTCCCTTTAGGATTAAAAAGTACCAGGATTCCTCAAATAACAATTAGAGTAATGCTTCTGGAATGGATATCTTTTTTGAGCAGAATAAAGAGCAAAGGGAAATTTAGAAGATACTTCTAGCACAGTAATTTATGTTCTTGATCTTCATGAATGAGGTGGGAGTTTCTTGGCAACTTTTACAACTAATTAAAACTGTATTTAGCTCATAGGGAAAAGAACTATTAAAGATCTCAAGAGGTTAAAGTATTCTGTCCTCTTGTTGGAAGGCACAGCATTTTGAAAATTCTACATGTCAATAATTTTTATGAGAAAAACATCATATTCTCCCCAGCCGTGGTTTCTAAAAATTAGTTATTCTACTAGATCAAGATCTCTGGAAAACTCTCGAGGGAAGGACTGTATTTTTTTTTTTTTTTAATAATAAATGCTAGTCTTAGCTGTGTGATATTGCCAAAGCTAAGCAGTTACAGAGGATTGTTACAATGGGAAGCACAGAGCATTCCTGGCATAGGGAGAGGACTCTTGATTCCTGCTGAAATAGTTGGATGTAGATGTGAGTTTTGTTAGATAAGGCTCATTTCGGTGCTCTAAAGTTCTGTCTGTTTTACTAGATGTGAAGTAAAATTGTCCCTTGATTTCCATAGTAAATATTAAGGTCTAATACCTGTTTTCCTGTGCAGCCCCCAAATCCACTTCTACCTTCTGAAACTACCACTTTGCATGGTGGATCCAGAGAAGGAGAAAAGTCTCTTTTAGAGCTTAAGTAGTTCTTAACACTTCTGAAATCCATTTTAAAATAGTCTTGCCTGAGGTGGTTTGTTCATTTTGTTGTTTTGCTTGTTTTTGTTGTTGTGTTGTTTGGGGTTTGTTTGTGTTTTGTTACTTGTGTGTGCATTTAGTTTGTGCTTTTTTGTGTGTGTTTTTAGAGTTTTTGTGTGTATTGTTTTGTTTTTCTTTTGGTTGAGTGGGGTTTTTTTTGGTGATTTTTGTGGTGGTGGTGTTCTGTAGTGAGGTTTTAGTCTTTACAGTGCCCACTGCATTGACTAATTGTATCATAAAGGCTGATTACACCATAGAGCAGACACACCTGATGGGTAGAGTTGTGAGGCAAGTGACCAGGAGCTTAGTAAAGAGAGAAGACCAAGTGAAGGTAGCATCAGCAAGGTCTTTCTGGTGATGTGTAAAATATTCCCCATTTGCAGTGTAAGCAGAAGCTACTTGCAGGTAGATACTCTTCTCCCATTGTGTATCTGCTACTGTCCTTTCTCCTGGCAAGATTGATCTTTCAGCAGTTACTCAGTGCCAGGCAAGGTTATGGAACAGGTCATCTTGAGTGCCGTCACAAAGCACCTACAGGATGGCCAAGGGACCAGGCCCAACCAGGATGGGTTTAGGAAGGGCAGGTCCTGCCTGACCAACCTGATCTCCTTTTATGATCAGGTTACCCTCCTGGTGAATGCAGGGAAGGCTGTGGGTGTAGTCTACCTGGACTTCAGCAAAACTTTTGACACTGTCTGCCACAACTAGCTCCTGACAAAGCTGACAGCTTGTGGCTTGGACAGATTTACGGGTCAAGAACTGGCTGGAGGGCTGAACCCAGAGAGTGGTGGTGAATGGTGCCACACTCAGTTGGTACCTGTCACTAGTGGTGTCCCCCAGGGATCAGTGCTGGACCCAATCCTGTTCAGTATCTTTATTGATGATCTGGACCAGGGGATTGAGTCCAGCATCAGTAAGTTTGCAGATCACACCAAGTTAGGAGCAGGAGACGATCTGTTGGAGGGTAGGAGGGCTCTGCAGAGGGACTTGGATAGGCTGGATGGGTGGGCAGAGGCCAATGGGGTGAGATTTAACAAGGCTAAATGCAGGGTTCTACATTTTGGCCACAACAACCCCAAGCAGTGCTACAGGACAGGGACAGAGTGGCTGGTGAGCAGCCAGGCAGAAAGGGACCTGGGGGTGCTGGTAGATAGTAGCTGAACGAGAGCCAGCAGTGTGCCCAGGTGGCCAGGAGAGCCAATGGCATCCTGGCCTGGATCAGGAACAGTGTGGCCAGCAGGCCAACGGAAGTTATTCTTCCCCCTGTACTCAGCACTGGTCAAGCCACACCTTGAGTATTGTGTCCAGTTCTGGGCCCCTCAATTCAAAAGAGATGTTGAGGTACTGGAATGTGTCCAGAGAAAGGCGACGAGGCTGGTGAGAGACCTGGAGCACAGCCCTGTGAGCAGAGGCTGAGGTAGCTGGGGTTATTTAGCCTGGAGAAGAGGATGCTCAGGGGTGACCTCATTGCTGTCTACAGCTACCTGAAAGGAGGTTGTAGCCAGGTGGGGGTCAGTCTCTTCTCCCAGGCAACCAGCAATGGAACGAGGGGACACAGTCTCAAGTTGTGCCAATGGAGGTCTAGGCTGGATATTAGGAGGAGATTCTTCACATTGAGAGTAAATTGGCATTGGAATGGGCTGCCCAATGAGGTGGTGGTGTTACCATCCCTGAAGGTGATCAAGAAAAGACTGGAGCAGCTCTCCTGTGAGGACGGCCTGGAGAAGAGAAGGCTTCGAGGACACCTGATAGTAGCCTTCCAGTATCTGAAGGGGGCCTACAGGAAGGCTGGGGAGGGATTATTTACAAGGTCTTGCAATGACAGAACAAGGGGCAATGGGTTTAAACTGGCAGAGGGGAGATTTAGACTGGATGTCAGGAGGAAGTTCTTTGCAGTGAGGGTGGTGAGGCACTGGAACAGGTTGCCCAGGGAGATTGTGGCTGCTCCCTCCCTGGAGGTGTTCAAGGCCAGGTTGGATGAGGCCTTGAGTGAACTGTACTAGTGGCAGGTGTCCCTGCCTATGGCAGGGGGTTGGAACTAGATGATCCTTGAGGTCCCTTCCAACCTTACCATTCTCTGATTCTATGATTTTCTGTATAATTTTTTCTGTTTCTACCTTTTTAACCTCCATTCACTGTCTTGCTTGAAAAGGAAAGGATAAATATTGATAATTGGTTAGTATCTGCACCTACTAAACCCATTTCTTAAAGCAGCATAGAATCATAGAATCATAGAATGGTAAGGTTGGAAGGGACCTCAAGGATCATCTAGTTCCAACCCCCTGCCATAGGCAGGGACACCTCCCACTAGTACAGGTTACTCAAGGCCTCATCCAATCTGGCCTTGAACACATCCAGGGAGGGAGCATCCACAACCTCCCTGGGCAAACTGTTCCAGTGCCTCACCACCCTTACTGTAAAGTTAGAGAAAGTTGAAATAGTTAAACTGCTGGAATGGATGTGGTAAGACTTTTTTTGTAACTTCGGATTCAATAAAATAGGCCAGAATATGATCAGAAAATTTTAGGACCTCTCTCTTTAATATGAATGAATCTTTAACTTAGTATTTATATTTTTCTCCCAACATAGTTTATTGGGATGGTACATGCGTTTCCTGACATTTTAATTACATATTCGTCAAGGAAATGATTTGATGAAGTGCTTCAGAATAAGAGTAATTATAAGCTTGTGAGCAGACACATTGTCATTAGTTTTGTTTCAAGATTATGTACTTCCTGTGCTCGGTAGTTTTTTTAAATTTAAGGTGTGAAGCATTTTCACTTCACTGTTATTCTGTGTTGTTTTTTATTCTGGATAGAAAAGTTTGTGGAAATTAATCTCTCCCCCTGCCCCCCCCCCCCTTTTTTTTTTTTGTTTTAATTTTTTTGGGTGACTTTACCTGTTTTCTGCACTCTTCACCTGCCTAATGACACCACTGCCATAGAAAGACTTAGATGCCGTGCTCCTAAGCTAACAGGACATTTTAAAAAGTTGAATGTGTCAATTTGCTCCTGCAGTTTTAGCAAGATCTTTTAAGCAATTCTGTTTCAAACTCCTTGCCTCTAAAATCCCAACAGATTTTTTTTTTGTGATTTGTTGATTTTGGGGTTTTGTTTTTGAGTTGGTTGTTTTGCTTTTCAACAAGCTAATTTCAGTCACCTTAAAGGAAGCTTGACAGGATGAGAGGCACCATCTTGCTCACAAGAACAGCAGAAAAGACTAGATAGTCTGAAGGTAGTTCATGTCTCTGCTGTTCTCAGCTAGAGAACAAAAGCATTTGGGAAAGCAAATTTGTCTTCAGAGTTGAAAGGAGATTTCAGTTCGGAATTAATTTTTACTACAAAGAGACCTGGCTTTTGATCTTCCTAAGGGACCTCTTTAGAAGTAAGAGAGCTTTGAATTCTGATGGATGGCTGACAAGGAAGAAGAGGCATGATGAAGCTTGTGTTCTAGAGAAGCCTAGTCATCTGAAAGGTCAGTCGAATTGAGGGTAGGAGTAAACGTTTTCCTGCTAATGCCTTTTTAAAATATAAGGAACTTCAGCAAACAGTGCTGGAGAAACGGATGATGGATGTCTTGAGTTAACTCATGAGTCATTATCCGATGGCTCTTTCAAAGACACAGAGGCAGGAAAAAGAAATTATGCTGCTTGCCATGTTGCAAAATTCGTAAGATTAGATGATGCCAGGGAAGCGGCATAAACACTGATCGCAGCAAAATATTTTTCTGTCTCTTCCCTTTAGATAATTGGAAATGTTGCTTGAGAAGTTTTGGCACGTTTTTTGTCAGAGATGTTGCTGAGATGCTGAGTTTACAGATGCTGCATGATGAGGTGCTAGCAGATGAGCTGTGGCACTTAGACTGGACAATCTGAGATGGAGAGTTTCATGTGGCATCTACAGCAGTGATTCTTATCTTTCTTGTGCTTGTTTGAGGCTAATTGGAATATTTTAATAGAGAAAATTACACTATAGGCTGTGAAAGGAAAACAATGGTGATGTCTACTTCACTCATAGGCTTACTGAGATGTATAAGAAAGGAATTCAAAACAGATAAGTCAGTCTGTCTTCTTTGGGGCACAGAGCCTTGGGCTGTCTAGCTTCTGGCTCCTCTCTGCCGATTTATCTTCACTAACCACTTTTCTTCTAACCCCCCTGGCTGATCCTCCAAACTCACCTTGCGCTTAAGGCAAACCTTGGGGTAAGGTATAGGGGTGGGGAGAAGGTGGAAGGGTGGTTGGGAGCCCCTCCTGGGGTCTCTGATTTCTGGGAGGGGTGTTGTGTTTCTGTATTCCCTTTAACTTGTCTATTTCTGTAACTATTCCTGTCTATAGTGTATATCTCTGCTTGTACATTGTGCCGAACTGTAAATAGAGCTTCAGTCCTTAACTTCCAGCTGGCTGAGTTCTAGTCTGGGTAATTTTACAAAGTGTGGGGGGCAGGTAGCTCCCAAACCATCACATTCCTCCTCACCATCCACAGATTTTTTAGGTTGTCAGATGATCCAGCCTGTTATTTGCCATTATGATGAGGCTTTTATGTCACTTCTACCTCTAAACTGACTTCAGTTTATACTTGCAGTAAAACAAATGCTTTTTTGGTAAGGAAATTTGGCATGAAATACTAAAACTATTATAAACTTAGTCCAACGTAAAATATTCCTGGAAATGAGAGCAAATTCTGTCTGTTATCCACTTGAAGCACTCAGATTCAAGAAGTTAAGCAAGTTGGTCAGTGTGATGGCTATGTGAAAGACAAAATAAAATAGGGAAAGGAAGGAATGGATCTCCAGTTGCTTGTTGATTTTTTTGCATCTATAACAGAGCATGGTTTTCTTCTGCAGAGAATAGTTTATAGACTGTATTGTTTCTATATCTCACAATTCCTATACTTCTGGTTATATTACTCTACCTATCTCTTGAATAGAGAGTTCCTTCTCTCACCTGTGCTTTGAAATTGGTTGAGGTAGTTAAGTAGCTTTGGTTGTTTTGGCTATTTTAAAAGTATGGTACCTTGTTCTTTTTGCAAACTTCTCAGATGTCCAGTCTTACACAAAAGTGACTATTTCGTGGTGATGCTGCTGTTCCCTGACATTGTCTATGTGTATGTGGCCAAGTACAACCGAGTGAAAACCTGGCCTACTTTCCAAAGTCTTTTTTCAGGCTGTAATAAATGTGGCAAATTTGGAAGCTGAGAGGATTGTTCAGGATGCTTTTTTTGCATGCCAATATGTAGAATGCATTCACAGATCATTAGTGGTACCTAGCAGTGCTGGAGTTTACTGAGTGGCTTTGTGGCTGTGCTTGAGTATGCTCCTCCAGCTTCATCTGTTACTTTGTGAAAGCCACTGTCATAAGTGAACTGCAAATGCTTTCTGCATAGTCTTTGCACTTCATAAGTCAATTAATTGTTGGTTTTGGCCATATTTCCTTGCAGGACAGCAAAAGGATGTAGAATGTATATACTTCTTTTCATAGATAATATTTTAGAAAAAAAAAAAGATGTTAAAACATTTTATTCTGCTAGGGAAAAAAAAAAAGAAGTTTAGTTTGTCTTTAAGCAGTTAAACAATTTGACTTCAGATCAGATGCCCATGATATTGTTTTTTGCCGTATTTCCTTGCAGGACAACAAAAGGATGTAGAATGTATATACTTCTTTTCATAGATAATAATAATAAAAAAAAAAAGTTAAAACATTCTGTTAGGAAAAAATAAAGTTTGGTTTGTCTTTAAGCAGTTAAGCAGTTTGGCTTCAGATCAGATGCCCATGGGGCTAGAAATAAGTTCTAAGACAGATCCCCAATTCATGTTATTTATCACTGTTTGAATAAAGTGAATTAGGCTGATTGAAAATCTGGATTGCTCTGCATTCCCTGAATATATATATATATTTTTTTAATTTAAGTTACATGAAATCCAGCAAGCCTGTTTAGTGCTTTCAACATGGAGGAAGGATGGCATCTTTCAAAGTCCTGCAAAGGATTCTTCTGGTGTCAAAAGTTTCTAAGCGTCATCTCTGATGGATATGGTTATCTGAGATATCTTTTCCTGAATGCATAGTTGCGCATTTAAATATTAACTCTGCAGATCTGCTCTTTTAAGGAAGTGGGTCAGACCTATTTTTTGTTCTTAAATGGTGCTGAAAGGCTTCTAAAGAGTCTTCACAGTTTTTTAGACAAAAATTCCTATTATCAGGTACAGCTCATTTTAAAAGACTTTTTGGTTTAAAAAAAGGAGAGCCATTTTCATATTTATGATGTGTATCTAATGTAACAAAGGTGTGTTCTTCCTGGAATTAGCATACTGCCTTTACAAGCTTTGATTCCATTACGGGGTTTATGTTGATTGTTAGTATAGACACAATGCTGCATGTTAACTTCTTGACAGGTAATTTTAAAAAAAAAAAAAAATTCAGGGTTGAGTATTTGACAACATTAATCCTTAATTTAGGAATTTTCAATTTTAATAATTTATTTTTCTGCTTGGATTCAGTATTCAGTATATCTTTCCAGTATCTGAAGGGGGCCTACAGGAAGGCTGGGGAGGGACTATTGACAGGGTCTTGCAATGACAGGACAAGGGGCAATGGGAAGGTTTAGACTGGATGTCAGGAGGAAGTTCTTTGCAGTGAGGGTGGTGAGGCACTGGAAGAGGTTGCCCAGGGAGGTTGTGGATGCTCCTTCCCTGGAGGTGTTCAAGGCCAGGTTGGACGAGGCCTTGAGTGAGCTGTACTAGTGGGAGGTGTCCCTGCCTATGGCAGGGGGTTGGAACTAGATGATCCTTGAGGTCCCTTCCAACCTTACCATTCTATGATTTGCATGTCAGGTACACTCAGTGAATTGTGTCAAACTGTCAAGCAAAATCAATTATTGCCAAATCACAAAAAATAAATTACTTGAGATTTGATAGAAGTATGTTTGATAAGAAAAAAATTTGACCTCAACTCATTTTTTAGCTTAGTATAGACAGACTGGCTCTATTGGCAATGTTACAATTGCCTTTAGCTGTCAGTAAGTAAAATATCTCAGTATGTAAATATCCAGAGGGAATAACTCTCTGTGTTCCAAGTTTTTGGTTGCTCTCTGGTAGTTTTCTCTCTCCTTGTTTCTCCCTACACTTTCAACCTGCATCCTTACGACAGCAACTCCAGCTCCTTGGTATACTTTCCTGCTGCAATGCAAAGTTGTGAGAGCATGCCACTAGAGCTCAAAGTTCTTTTGGATTTAATTAAAAAAATAAGTGTTCTAAGAGCTGTCAATGATACTGGTTTTTGTGCTCAGGTGTAAGAATTAGTACATGTTAGAAATTAATCGATTTTCCACTCTTTTTAGGTGCTGTATAGATGGGATCCAGGCAGGACACTGTTCAGGCTCTCCCTGTGTGCTGAAAGATTTGATTTTATTTTGATTTTATATTCTTTTTATTTTAATCAACTCTGGTGGCCAACACTGTCTTGAGAAGAATGTTTTTCTTGGGATTTCCAGGTTTTGTAGAATAATAGAATTGTTTAGGTTGGAAAGTATCTCTAAGATCATTGACTTGAACTGTCAACCTAACACCACCATGGCCATTAAACCATGTCCCAGAGTTCCATGTCTGCACATTTTTTTTGACACTTCCAGTGATGGTAGCTCTGCCATCTCCTATTCCAGTGCCTGACCACCCTTTCTGTAAAGAAACTCCTCCTAATATGCAATCTAAATCTTCCCTGGCACCACTTGATGCTAGGGAGAAGAGACCACTGCCCACCTCACTTCAACCTCCATTCAATTAATTGGAAAGAGCAATGAGATCTCCTGAATATAGTGGTGTTTTTCTTGCAAATTTAAATCTCAGGAGCTAGAAAGTTACAATGGTGCACTTCAGTGTATGAGTCAGGCAGAGGGAAGGATACTTCAGAAGGAACTTTTGGTTATTATCATAGAATGGTAAGGTTGGAAGGGACCTCAAGGACCATCTAGTTCTGACCCCCTGCCATAGGCAGGGACACCTCCCACCAGTACAGGTTTCTCAAGACCTTGTCCAACCTGGCCTTGAACACCTCCAGGGAGGGAGCAGCCACAACCTCCCTGGGCAACGTGTTCCAGTGCCTCACCACCCTCACTGCAAAGAACTTCCTCCTAACATCCAGTCTAAATCTCCCCTCTGCCAGTTTAAACCCATTGCCCCTTGTCCTGTCATTGCAAGACCTTGTAAATAGTCCCTCCCCAGTCTTCCTGTAGGCCCCCTTCAGATATTGGAAGGCTACTATAAGGTGTCCTGGAAACCTTCCCTTCTCCAGGCTGAAAAACCCCAACTCTCTCAGCCTGTCCTCATAGCAGAGCTTCTTCAACCCTCTGATGTCCATTAGGTGGACATGCACAGGGAAGTCTTTGATCCCAGAATGTGTGAAGAAGGAACATCTGGTAATGATAATGACTGACACCCTTGGGACAAATTCTACAGGCATTCAAATGTCTGTTTACTGGCTTCTGTGGAAAGTATTTCAGTGTAGTTGAATCTTCTGTTATTTCAAGTAATTATAAAATATTTATTGTAGATACTGAATGCGTATGGATTCTAAACCTCAGTGTATTTTATACTGAAGCTCACTCTTTATTCCTGAAGGGTAGAATTGAAGGACTGTGTACTGCTATACAATTTTGAAAAACATAAGATTTTTCTTTTCCAAAGGTATTATTCAAGACATTGTAAGTAATCTAAATTCACTAATCTGTTCAATATATTTGGGGACTAGGAGCTGTGGATGTAAACTGCAGCATGGGAAGTTCCACATCAACACGAGGAAGAACTTCTTTACTGTAAGGGTCACGGAACACTGGAATAGGCTCCCCAGAGAGGTTGTGGAGTCCACTTCCTTAGGGATTTTTCAAAACCTGTCTGGATGTGTTGCTGTGTGACCCGCACTAGACTCTATGGTCCTGCTCTGGCAGGGGTGTTGGACTCAATGATATCCAGAAGTCCCTCGCAACCCCTAACATCCTGTGATCCTGTGAATTTCTAGCGGTAAGAAATTAAAGGATATATGAACCTCTGTTCAGAAGCATATTGCTGTTTTGAATGGCCCAAAACTGGAGCAGGGATTACCAAAAATTAGAGAAGAATATAGTAGACAACATGAGTGTAAGTTTTTGTTGCACTAAGACCAGAGAAATCCCTCAAAGCAGGAATTTCAATCTCAGAGTTTAATGCTTTGTTCAGCATGCACATGGAAATACTACAACTAGTTTATTTTTATTGGAAAAAGAAGGAAAAGTGCTGGTTCTGGATCTTGAGGAATGTGCTCAACAGCAACTCACCTTTCTTCTCCAAACATAAAGCAGTAAGAGCACTACAAATGGAACAGTCTTTCAGTGATCTTCAGAGCACAAAGATGAGCAGCTGTATACGCTGACTAAAAAGCTTTAATGGATCTGTAAGAGTCAGGGATATTGTTTTTTTCCTTTTTCATCTTGGAGCAGACAATAGAGTGTTACAACTATTAGAAAATGCTGTATAACAAAGCTTGTGATTATGCACTGTTTGCTAATTTTTGCTCTTTTACAAAGAACTGCTGCCCTTCACGATTACAAGTGCTTTACATTAGTACAATGATGTCTAGGTCTTCTTCCAAAGCTTTCAAATACTCCAGTGAGTGTTAAGTATGTCAGAGTACTCAGTGGAAGTGAAGAAGTCATTGCTTCTTCTAGGAGTCTCACAGTTTACCTTAAAAGCTTCTTAAAATGAATAAAATGAAAATACTTTGAAAAATGGCTCAGGCGCTGCTATTATGCACAGAGGAAGTAAAATGGATATGACAAAAGATAGCCTGCATCTAAAGTGTCTCAGTTTGGATCATTTCAGGATGTATGATAAAGGAAGTTACAGAATTAGATGATAGTGTAGATCATAAAGTCAAGTGATGTAGTTTACAGAATGTGGTACAAGGCCAACCAGGACATCTGTGAAGAAATGCACCCAAGATTTTGCAGCTTACCGGTAACTATACTCAAAGAGGATATTGACCAACCTTTACAGTTGTAGGTTACTGCAAATACCAAAGTGTATGTGGTGGTTGAAAGTCTGAGAAAGAGGTTCATATGTGGCACACATATGGTGGTAGCTCATGTATAAGAAGAGTTTGCTTTGGGTGGATCATATAACTTTTGGGAATCTCTCTTCTCACTAAATCCCTGAAGGTTGGTAAGGGCCAAGGAGAATGGGGCAAGAAAAAGAGCTGTTGTCTCTCACTCTCCTGTTCTCTTCCCCACCCCACCCCCCCCCCTTCTTTGAGGGGAGTGCAAGCTAAAGGAACCTTAGGCTAGTTGACTTCCTTTGAGAAAAATACTAGAGGAAAATAATTGTGTTATTCAAAGGCTCCTGGAAGAAAATAGGCTGAACAGGACAAAGCACATTAAACCAAGTCATGTTTTCAGAAGAAAATTAGATGCAGTAGATGCTTTCCTCCCCGAACTCCAAATATGACTTTAGATATAATGTAATGAATATAGCAGGGAAGGCTGTGTCGAGTGACACAAGATAAAGCAGAATACGTCTGGAAATCTTCCCTCCAGTTGTCACTGGCTTGCTTGCAAATTGGAAGTTTTGCCTAGGTCTGACATTGCTCTGCATTCCTGTGAGCAGTCCGAGTGATGTACATGTACTCTGTTACAGTTCCAGGTGATGTTTCATCCTTAAGGGCTTTTAAGGATAGGTTAGGACATTTGTCACAATGATGTAGGCAGAGCTGATCCTACCTTGATGAAATAGATGCAGCCAGTAAACTTCCCTAGTTCCAGCTGATTTCCGTGTGCTACCTGGCACCTGCCAGTTCTCTATAGGACAGCTCATGGGTGGGGAAGAGCTTTATTTGCTTTGTTTGTTTTTCAGTATGACATTTCCAGGGATGAGAAAACTTCTCCTGTGTTTCTGTTTCCAAACAGAGGGCAGCATCATTATGCTAATCTCTGCTCATTGGAACGTTACTAGAAGGGCCTTAGCTTCTGTCTAAGGTGGAATATTGCTTTTGGAAAGGTCTCCCGATTATCATGTGCATTCTAATGTCAAAGGCAATAGTTTTATGTAACTTGATCTAGTACTGGGCTTCTGTGCTAGAACACTGTGTTTTGTATGTCTGCGCCTTATAAATGGTTTGATGAGGTCTGGGCTACAAGAAACGTAATAAAAAAGCATAGATTTTGTTATAATTTGAACATGATATGGCTTGCATATGCCTTTTCTACAATCATCTAGAAAAGAAATAACTGTGTTTCAGTTGCCCGCTCCAACACAGTCAGTTATGGCTTCTTAGAAAGGCCATAAAATAAAAAAACTCATGGATGTTGCCTGTCTTCTTAAGGTCTTAAACCCCAGTAATCTCATGGGTGTTGTCTGCCTTTAAAGGCTATGAGGGAATTGGTATATCTTTCTTAATTTCTACAAATATTTTGGTCCTCGCTGTTTGAAATATAAGGGCAGCTCTTAGCAGATGCAGTGTACAGTGTAGAGTATACAGATACAGTTCCTTAGTCGGCTATTTCTCAACAAATATATACGAACATGTCAGAGTTATTCTTCCTAAGATGCATGCTTTGGTTTGGCTCATTCCATTGGGTCATAATAGCTTGAATTACAAGGTACAAGGTGACTTTTCTCCAGCTCTAAATAGATCCGCTGGCTTGGTTCCCTTCTTGCTGTGCTGTCCTGATTGAAGTCAGATGCAAGCTTGTATTTTATTTGTTATCAGATTGAAAGTTCAGAAACGATTCTAGTTAATGCACATTTTTTTCAGTAACGCTGGAGTATTGGCATAAAATAAACTGAAAAATGATAATTGCACGTTCTTTTAAAATATTAGTGAAATATCGATTATTTCGAAGGACACCTCTGTGCTCTCTTCCCATCTAGGTTTGCAGATTGCCAAATGGTATAAATAAGCATAAATTATTTGCTATCAGGCTAATAATAATCTTGTCATATTAATATCTCTCCTCTCCCCCTCCAAACTATCCTATTTTACAGAAAAAAAGCATCATGTGAGGAGCCTTCTGGTTTTATGAGGAAAAATTATTTTCTTAGAAGAAAAAATCGTACAAATTATTCCTTTTTTTTACCAATATGCAAGTGTCTTTGTTATATATGTCAGTATATTAATTTTCTCACTTAATTGAGAAAAAAACAATGGAAAGAGAATTGCTCAGCAGAAGCACAGCAGTTGATGCTTTGATGAATTCACATAGTATAATGAATAGTTATAGTTGTATTACAGCTGTCAACGCAACTGAGCAAAGTACACTTTGCAGTTCAGAAGCCTTTTATGCTATTTGTTCTGGTACTCGTTCGCAGTAATTTAATAATTCAATGTTGGTCTTACTAGCATGAATTGAGTTAATGAGGGTCCATTACCCTTTATTTTACAATCAAAAGCTGAATGGAAGGTGTGCCTCTTTCTCTGTCCTCCTGTGCTCTGTGCTACTGTTAAGTCTGGCAAAGTGTACATGAACATAAAATACACAGTAAAACACATTTCAGCTAAAATGAAAAGTGCCTCTGTTATCTGCTTTAACTAAAGGTGGCTTCTGTTTCAATTAGTCATCCTCTAACATACAGAATGAGTAGTGAAGCTGGGTCTGTAAGGCCTCATCTTGTGTAACCAGGAGATCTCCATGGTCCGTTAGCTGATCCGGCCCAGCGGTAAGCAGGAACTGGGAACTGCTGTCTCCCAAGAGTCTCTTTGACTGCTGAAGGGCCATTTGGCTCCAGAGAGCATGTCTGCCTCCTCTGCCCAGCTCCTCATGCTCAGTAGCAGCTTCTGGCCGCTGCACTGGTACCTGTATATGTGGTGGTATATGGATGCTATTGGCATGACACCTGTGTTGCTTCTTGGCTTTGGTGAGTAAAATCATAGAATCAACCATGTTGGAAGAGACCTCCAAGATCATTCAGTCCAAACTATCACCCAGTCCTATCCAATCAACTAGACCATGGCACCAAGTGCTTCACCCAGTCTTTTCCTGAACACCTCCAGGGATGGCGACTCCAGATGAGAGAAGGAGGAGGTGGTGGGAGAGTGGCAGAGGGAACTTCAAAGATGTGGAGAGCTCCCAAAAAAAGAAGAGACAGATCTAGATGAGAACAACTGAAGGGTAATTTTCTAAGGAAATAAGGTAGGAAACAAAGAGTGAGAAAAGAATGGTGTAAGATGCTGTATGAGCATTAAAGTGATGAGACTAGTTGAAACTTGAGAAAAGTCTGAAGGAGAGTGACAGC
This sequence comes from Eubucco bourcierii, assembly GCA_013396675.1. Taxonomy (NCBI): domain Eukaryota; kingdom Metazoa; phylum Chordata; class Aves; order Piciformes; family Ramphastidae; genus Eubucco; species Eubucco bourcierii. Next base: position 18,346 of record VWZE01009088.1, on the reverse strand, counting down.
TGGTCAGTGGATGAAGTCTGAACCTCTACTAACACAGAGTATAGGTGAGGAAATTGTGATATGAATAACTGAAGTGGATGTCACCTTGAAAACTTTTTAACTTAATCTCTGATTTTCTGGCTTGCAATTGAGAGCCACAACAGAATATAATGTACAGATTCCTGGATGCTTTTGGCTGAAATGAGGGGTAATCTTCATTATTAGATCAATTCTACCCTTAAATACATTTCAGCTGTTGAAAACCAGATGAAAAAATAAAATTATTAAAATTCCAGAAAACAGGGAAGAATTAAGGCAGCAGTAGCGGGGACATAGAAAGCAGAGAAGAGAGAAAGCGAGCAAGACACAAAAATGGACAAAGCAAGAGAGGAACCTGACTGGAGAAGGTGATGGGAGATGGAAAGACAGTAACAGTGTTTTCCTCCATCTTGTCATTAGTGTGGATGCTCTCAGTAGAGAGGCAATGGCAGATAGCCATTTCCCAACTGCCTCTTCCTGTTCTCCTAAGTGATGAGCCATCAAGTACTCTCTGCATTTGTGCAAGCAGTTTTGGGGATCTTATGAGTGGATGTGGTCAACTTTGCTGAAAATATGTTCCATTTCCCACCCACATCTATTTGTGATGTGGGAATTAGTTGAAAGGAAACCATGAAACTTCTTACAGACTGAAAGGTAGACTGTGATACGGGAGAAAACTCTTCCCCCAGTCATTAGATAACACAAAGATTTGAAACCTGCTTTACCCATTGCTCTTTGTCTCATAAGTAGCAGTTTCATAAAAGGATCTTAGTTCTGGTCTCTCATGACAAATTAATTGTTCTGGGCTGTCACACAATGCTACTGAAGTGAGCAAACCCAGTGCAAATACCACATAACAGAAAAAAATGTTCCAGTAGCTGTGCTTCCCAATCCTCTTCCTTTGTACTTTGGAGAGGAATGGAACGTGCTGGGGTGGAGGAAACACTCCCTGGAGGACAATGCCTGAAAAATTACTTTGTATTTATATACATTTCACTTTGTGTGGTTTTGTTCCAGAAAGTCTATAAACATGTATCACTGATATTTGTAACAGAAAAAAAGTGAAAACTAATTACAGAAAAATCTAGTGCAGGTCTTGAAGGAGAACGTCTGTGGTTACATACCCCTGAGAAACTTGGGATTTGGATTTGAGCCTGTTGGACATGGCAACTTGTTACAAGGAATTTAGACAAGGGAGATTGTCTGCACAAAGCAGGAACCAAAGATGGCTAATTGCCTTCTTGTTTGCTAGAGTCTCTTGAAAATCCTGACCCATTTTAATTAATAAAACAAAACAACAACAAAAACAAATTAGTTGTGGGGGAATATCCATGGCAGCCGTAAAGGCATTCAGTGCAAGGACAGTTCCTATTAGGATTGGATTTTATGGGATTGGACTTAGATTGAAAGGTTGCTGATCATCTTTATGTCAGAGCAAAGAGAGGCAAATTACATATTGGTGAAATATTGTATGTTTTAAATGTAGTCTGGGAGAACATGGTCTCTGTTGTTGTGCAGGATTGAGCCCATCAGCAGTGCCCAGAAGCACGAGGATTTGAACAGATGAATCTGACTAAGAGAATGGGAAAAGTTAAAGAGTTGAAGCTCAGATTAGGAAAGGTCATTTCAGCTTGGTTATAGTGAAAAAGTAATTCTCACACCTCCATATAACTGATCACAAGCTTTTTTGTCTCTTGTGTTTTACGGGCTTTAGTGTGTATCTACTCTGTGCCAGTTCAGTGTTGTACTGCACTTCAACTGCAGGTGTAATCATCTCTCCCCAGTTAAAGACAGGAGCCACCAGAGTTTGGACTCTTTCTTTGGACTCTTCCTTTAAAGAGGGAAAAAATACATTCACTGATTTGTTTTCAGAGGCTGAAGTATGAGGGATTGTTTGGGGAGGGGGGAGGATGTGGGACGTGATGCTTTAAAGAAACACGTAGATGAGATTCTGCACAGATGCTTAGCATCTAATCTGGTTAATTCTGAGATATACACAGACCACATAGACATATATATATACATAAACATGCATTGCTTTGCAAATCTGATTTGTTTCCCCCTGTCTTTTGCAATCTCACGCTAAAATAAAATAGATGTGCTTAAAAAGTGTTGCTTTATTTGGATATGATAGATTATATCATGCATAACTACTTTTCTGGGACATAGATGAAGGCATCTGCCATCTCCTTTTTACTGTTGCTGCAAGAAACATAATGCAGTATATACTTCTTTTAGTCATGATTTTGATTAAATTTTCTGCTCCCACAATTTATACGTGGCCATGTAAGGTGAATGAACTGATGTATTTCTAAGTACTAAATCTTCTGAAATAATACAATCCTCTCTCATTGTGCAGTCTTATATCTGAGAGTAACAATTGTTTAATCATTTTATCGTTACTTTTGATTGCTACTTAGTAGTAACTTCTCATTACCCTGGTTAAGGAACTCCATTGCGGTAGCCTCTGTACAATGCACAGAAGATGATCTGTCAAACCATTAAGAAGCTTGTGTGTGTTTAATAGATAATGTTTACATTATGGGATGGGACATCATCCTGAGGGACTTGGACAAGCTAGAGAAATAGGTCCAGGTGAACGTCCTGAGGTTCAGCAAGGCCAAGTGCAAGGTGCACTTGGGCCAGGACAATCCTTGTTATCAGTACAAGCTTAGGGATGATGTGGCCAAGAGAAACCTTGCAGAAGAAGATCTGGGTGTACTGCTGGACAAAACTGTTGGACATGATCCAACAATATAGATTTGCAGCCTAGAAAGCAAATTGTATCATGGGCTGTATCAAAAGGTTGAGAGAGGTAATTCTGTCGCTTTGCTCTGATGAGACCTCACCTGGAGTAGTGTGTCCAACTCTGGGACCTCAACACAACGACATGGACCTGATGGAAAGGGTCCAAAGGAGGATCACAAGAATGATCAGAGGGCTGGAACACCTCTCTTATAAATACAGACTGAGAGAGTTGGGGCTGTTCAGCCTGGGGAAGAGAAGGCTTCAGGCAAGCCTTATAGTGGCCTTCCAGTACCTGAAGTGGGACTGTGAGAAAGTTGGGGAGGGACTATTTGCAAAGGCGTGTAGCACTTGTACAAGAGATGGCAGTTTTAAACAAGAGCAGGAGAGATTTGGATTGGACGTTGGGAAGTTCTTTACTATAAGGATAGTGGAACATAGGAACAGGTTGCCCAGGGAGGTGGTAGAGGCCCTTTCCCTAGAGATAGTCAAGGCTAGGCTTGATGGAGCTCTGAGAAACCTAATCTAGTTGGGGATGTCCCTGCTTTCTGCAGGGTGAGTTGGACTAGATCACCTCTAGAAGCCACTTCCATGATAGAATCTATGATTCTATAACTATTAATGTAACACATGCCCTTAAAACTACAGAAAGTGGTAAACTATATGTCATAGAATCATAGAATGGTAAGGTTGGAAGGGACCTCAAGGATCATCTAGTTCCAACCCCCTGCCATAGGCAGGGACACCTCCCACTAGCACAGGTTACTCAAGGCCTCATCCAACCTGGCCTTAAACACCCCCAGGGAGGGAGTAGCCACAACCTGTTCCAGTCCCTCACCACCCTCACTGGAAAGAACTTTCTCCTAACATCTAGTCTAAATCTTCCCTCTGTCAATTTAAACCCATTGCCCCTTGTCCTGTCATTGCAAGACCTTGTAAATAATCCCTCCCCAACCTTCCTGTAGGCCCCCTTCAGATACTGGAAGGCTTCTATCAGGTCCCCTCAAAGCCTTCTCTTCTCCAGGCTGCAGAGCCCCAACTCTCTCAGCCTGTCCTCATAGGAGAGCTGCTCTAGCCCTCTGATCATCTTCATGGCTGTTTATGCTGTTTTAATTGAAAGCTGTATGTAGTACTGAGAGTGTTTCAAACGTGTAGTTAATAAAACCCAATCCCTCAACCAAATTTAAAGCTCATTTTCAAAAAGCAGAAACACTTACTGATCCTGGAGGTATTGTTATTTTTATAGATTTACTAATGTTCTTTCAGAGACCTGAATGCAGATGACCATGATAAAATATTACTGCTTTTCTCCTAGTTCACTTTGCATACCTCTTGCCATACTTTGTAGAGTCTTTACTGTCATGACTGTTGAATTTAATGTGATTGTCAGTGGAGCCATAAACCACCAAGAGATGGTGATATTTGTATTTCTAAGCCTCGCCTCTGCTGTTATGTCTATGAGCATAGCACTAACCTGTTTCCTTAAAAATGAAGTAAAAGTGACATGCAGTGACTAGATTTTTGAGTTATCCATTGCCATTTGCTTCAGGCAGAAACTATTTCACTCCTAACTGGTTTTAACTCTTGTAAGCAGTATTATTATTTTTTTATTTCCTCCTTTTGTTTCTCCTTCAGCAGTCCTTAAAGAATTGAAGCTTTGTTCTATGCAAATGTCCAGCCTTTTTTTCACATACCAAAATGGTTGCTTTGCAGTTCTGAAATACAAACAGGTTTTAGCCACATAACTGAGATAAGGCAAAAGACATGATGGGCAGGCATTTTCTCATTTGAGTCTATCTAGTTGCTCTTTTGTTGGCAGTTTTGTCTGGAAGGCAGCCTACCATCTTGACAGCAAAGCCAGAATGCAGCAGCGTTGGCCAGCATCACCAAAGGGTAGTAACCCTGTCGGAGAGGCTTGCTCCTGGTAGTGCTGAGGCTATATTGGGCTGGAGCAGGTTGCAAAGCAGATCTAGATTTTAGATGCTTATTTACATTAATATGTTGTTGTTTGGAGGAAGTTGCAAAGGAAACTACCCTTAGATAACTTGATGTTCATTTCTGTGTGATACATGGTTGTTTCAAATAAGCGTCGAATCACAGAATTGTCAGGGCTGAAAGGGACCTCAAGGATCATCTAGTTCGAACTCCCCTGTCGTGGGCAGGGACACCTCACACTAGATCAGGTTGCCCAGAGCCCCATCCAACCTGGCCTTAAAAACCTCTTGGCTTCTACCACCTCCCTTGGGCAAGCTGTTCCAGTGTCTCACCACCCTCATGGTGGAGAACATCTTCCTAAGATCCAGTCCAAATCTACCCACTTCTACTTTTACTGCAACCCCCTAGTCTTATCACTATCTGACATCCTAAAAAGTCCCTCAATAGCTTTCCTGGAGTCCCCCTTCAGATACTGGAAAGCTGCAATAAGGTCTCCTCAGAGCGTTGTCTTCTGCAGACTGAACAGCCCAAATTCTCTCAGTCTGTCTCCATAGGAGAGGTGCTTCAGGCCTCTGATCATCTTCATGGACCTTCTTTGGACATGTTCTGGCATGTCCATATCTTTTTTTGTAATAGGGACTCCAGAACTGGATGTGGAAGGGTGTGAGTATATAGACAACTACTGTAATGCATTTGAAATCCTGAACATTGCTCATGAATCTCACACCTCTTGTGACAGTAATTCTTCTCTGGTACGGGAAAATTAGTTATTTAATTTAACTTATTTAATCCTCATTTTCCATTTTAAAGGACATCATTTTCAATACATACCTTATACTTTTTTTCTTCAGTGAACAGATCCTAGGTGTGGTTAGGGGTTTATCGTAATATTTTGAATAGGAAATAGGTTTAGGTAAGTGTTTCAGGAAGTGATTAGTGAGCAAATACTTAATGGGATGTTAAGCAACTGTCAAAATGTTTTCTGTATGGAAACATTTGTCTATCACTGTTTTATTGTATCCACGGAAAGGCTAATTAAAGATCTTAAATTCAGAAGTCAGTGAGAATGTATTTATGAATAATATTTTGCTGTAAAGAAAAATAAATGTACTAGAGATGCTTTCATAGATATCAGTGTTTTCTAAATTTTTAAGATTTATTTTTAGAGAGTATATTTTTATTATGGTCTTTCACAATGACCATTTCATCTGATATTTAAACACTGAATGTTTTTACAGACTTATTTCCACTAATATGTTTAATGACTTGTTCTGTATTAAAGACTGTGTCAGAAAAAGGGTTAAAAAATAAGGTTCCTAAAATTAATATTTAAAAATAACTTTCTGTGGAGTATATGGAAAACAAAGCAGAGGTGATTGGTGGTAACCAGAAATGGCTTCACCAAGGGCAGATCTTGCCTGACAAATTTGGTGGCTTTTTATGATGAAGTCACAGCAACAGTGGACAAGGGAAGGGCAACTGATGTCATCTACCTGGACCTGAGTAAGACATTTGACTCTGTCCCACATGACATCCTGGTCACCAAACTGGAAAAAACATGGACTTGATGGGTGGACCACTCGCTGGGTAAGTGTTGCCTACCGTGTAGGCGTGGCAACCTGGTTCATAAACGACTCGTCGGCCAGCTAGTGGCCGTACGGTCCATCAGCGCGCAGACACCAATGTGGTGGACGGCAAATGGTGTTTATTGGTAGATGACACTGCTTTTTATAGCCCAAATCACGTCACTTCCGTCTGCTTAGATCATAACTAAGCACTACTGAGTCATAGGAAGGGGCTCTATCTTTCCGTACAACGCGAGATCTTCCGGTCGCCAGACCCTGACTACAACAGATAAGGAATTGACTGGATGGTCACACACAGAGAGTGGTGATCAACAGCACAATGTCCACCTGGAGACCAGTGACAAGTGGTGTCCCTCAGGGGTCAGTGCTGGGACCAGTGCTGTTTAACATCTTTGTCAGGGACATGGACAGAGGAATCAGTGCACCCTCAGCAAGTTTGCAGATGACACCAAGCTGTGTGGCACAGTCGACTTGCTAGAGGGCAGGGATGCCATCCAGAGGGACCTGGACAGGCTGGAGAGGTGGGCCCAGGCCAACCTCATGAAATTCAATAAGGCCAAGTGTAAGGTCCTGCACCTGGGTAGGCACAATCCCAAGCACAAATACAGGCTGGGTGGTGAATGGCTGGAGAGCAACCCTGAGGAAAAGGACCTTGGAGTCTGGGTTGATGAAAAGCTCAACATGAGCCTGCAGTGTGCACATGCAGCCCAGACAGCCAACCGAGTCCTAGGCTGCATCAAGAGAAGCGTGGCCAGCAGAGCAAGGGAGGTGATTCTGCCCCTTTACTCTGCTCTCGTCAGACCCCACCTGGAGTACTGTGTGCAGTTCTGGAACCCTCAGCACAGGAAGGACATGGAAGTGTTGGAGCGGGTCCAGAGGAGGGTCACGAAGATGATCAGAGGGCTGCAACAGCTCTCCTATGAGGACAGACTGAGGACAGAGTTGGGGCTCTTCAGCCTGGAGAAGAGAAGGCTTCCAGGACACCTGATAGTAGCCTTCCAGTATCTGAAGGGGACCTCCAGGAAGGCTGGGGAGGGACTATTGACAAGGTCTTCAATGACAGGACAAGGGGCAATGGGTTTAAAATGGCAGAGGGGAGATTTAGACTGGATGTTAGGAGGAAGTTCTTTGCAGTGAGGGTGGTGAGGCACTGGAACAGGTTGCCCAAGGAGGTTGTGGCTGCTCCCTCCCTGGAGGTGTTCAAGGCCAGATTGGATGAGGCCTTGAGTGAGCTGTACTAGTGGGAGGTGTCCCTGCCTATGGCAGGGGGTTGGAACTAGATGATCCTTGAGGTCTCTTCCATCCTTACCATTCTATGATTCTGTGATTTTCTGAGGTTACAGGCATACCAGTGAAGAATCAGTGATCTGTCTTCACGAAGACTACATTGGAAGTCCAGGAGATTTTAGAGCTTTTCTTTCTTGTCTTTTAAAAGTTATTTCAGAGATGACTTACCACTAGAGCAGAGAAAATTTTACTGATGCTGGATGAAGGTGTGATCTGTTCATGATGGTGTTTGGTGTTCCATAGTAACCTGCATGCTGATGTGAAGAAGCAACTGAAAAATTGCAAAGGGTATCTCATCGTTGCAGGAAGTGAGGAATAATTTTATCTGCTGAAATAACCTCTTTGCGATCTAAAAGTTTCCTTTTCATCAGTGTTTTGGTTTTTTTGCCACAATCCCAAATACTTTTCCTCAGTGGTGGGGCATTTCTTCAAATCAAACTAAAAATCAAAATCCAATGCTTAACTTGTAATTGCAGTGTCCTTTTGAGCATACAAAGTAAGTATGAATTTCTGTAGAATTTATTCAGGTAATTAGGCTGTGGCTTTTATATGATTGTTGAATAAACTTCGCTTGATTAAAAAAATAAAAAACTGTGATCAATTAATTTTAATAAATACAATTAGCAGCTTATCTGCGTATGTGTGCTAGGTTTGGGATTTTTTTAGGGCATGTACAGTGTTAAAGATCTAGTGATTTTAATTTAGGTTTTTTTCCCAAGGATAAGAATATCTTTATGATGATTTGATCAATCTTGTATGAGTGTAATTTATTAACATTTCAAGGTACAGGAATTGGAATCTTCTAATGGCAAAGATAATCACAAATGTATTGAAATTTCAGACCTCCAAGGCCTGGGTGCTGTGCCAAAGGGTGGGTCAGGACAGCATGTTTAAAAAACATTAGTTGTCCTGCAACTCCATCAGGGTTTATCTCTTTTGCTTACCTTCTGGGAGGTGGTAGTGCCCTTCCTCATACCACTTTTCTCCACATTGCTTCTTTTTTGGAGGTATTAAGTCTTTTCCCAGTAAAATGAATTGGAGACTACAGACAAGTTGAATATGTTCATTGATACAGAAATTCTGCAAAGGCTTGGGGACAGATGTCAGATCAGGAACCAGACTGTGTTTGCAGTGAAAAGAAGTCATCATGTGTGTGGAAGACTTGTTCCCTCTAGCTGTTTGTGCCCTTCACCTTTCTCTCCTCTTCCCGATGGGATGCATGAAATCAGCTGGAAAACTTTTGTTTAACAGGATGGAAATGTCTGGTTAATTCCTGCTGAATTCTCAGAACCTGACTGAATGAGTTATTAATTGAAATGTTATGAAAATAAGATCTGTTGTAATAGAAGACTAAACCATATTCCCTAAAGATTCAGAACTTAGCCTTATGTTACATGATACTTGCTACAATAATAAAATACTAAAGTAAGTGACAGGATATTATTTAGCTATAAAATTATAATAAGTGAGTACTGACAAGCAAGGTTTCTGGAGGGTGATTCTGTTCTGTGTTCTTATCTGAAGGACTCGAAAATATGTTCATATGTAATCATTGCCTCTCCTCCAACCCCTCCCTCCCCTCCCCCCTTCCTCCTTCAGAGAAAACCATTTCAGATACACAATTCTATAGATTTGGTTATGGATTTGAATTTGACACAGTGTTATAGAACAAAGGGAAGGGATGAAGTAAACCCACAAGAAATACTTCTGTCTGTGTCCTTCTGACATGAAATTATTGTATCTCTGTGGCTTCATTGTGATTGACTTATATTCTGCTTAAGAAGAGAAGATGTAGTAGAAAATAAAGTGTTGGTTCAATTTATTCCCTCTTTATTTTAAACAATATTGTAAAATGAACTCTTTTAGCATTCTAGTTAGGTTTGCTAGATTTTTCCTGATGATTTTGCTCATATCTGAAGAAAACCTTAGATTTTACAGTTTTGAGGCTCATCTGGTTTACTGAAGGGGTGGTAACAAGTATGTGCTTCATGATTTTGCTCAACCTTGTATGGAGACAGCATTCACACTTCTGATTGTTTCTTTTCAGTATTATTTCCATTCCTGATCTTCATGACCATTTTAAGGTGACAGTAGCATATGAAATTAATCATCAAAATCCAAAGCACAGATTGTGATGGATTTTGTCCTTGTGCTCTGTGCTGTCTTGAATGTTGTGTGAGCAGATGGTTACAATTTACCTTTCTGGGTGCTGTTTTAATAGTACCAAATTCTCGTATAATAAAAAAGAAAAAAAGAAAGGATGATTTGCTGCGTCTGTCTTAGTTCGGCTGCCTCAGCTGTATCCTTGTTTCCATTTGTGAGCTGGATTAGAGGGATGAAGTGTTAGGTAGAGGTGGATTTCTCTGTAAAGCAGGGTGCAGACTGAGGAGCAACACAGGGGCAGCATGGTGCCCATGTGAACAATTCCTCTTGATGTTAATGGCCATTAAGAATATAAAGTGAGGCTAGTATGCAGTCATTACACATGAAGAGACAAATTATTATTGTTAATGATAATGTGTATGTGTTTCAGGGAAGGGTGGATTGATTCTAATGGGTTGTCTTTTCAATTCCTTTGTTCAGTGTGAGGTACTTCTGGCTCCTGATTTCTTCATTTAGATAGGATTCTGCTATTCTGGTGTCTGAAACGTTATTCTCGGTTTCTCTCCATTGGTGTAAGAACTTTTGTTTCAGTTCTTCCTGGATTTGTTGTGTTAGGTTTGTTTTTTGTTTTGTTTTCAGTTTGCTTTGTTCTTCAATTGTCAAATAATTTTCATGTGCGTTATTACACCCTGTATAACCTATGTAAACTGAGGAAAGGCAGTACATTGAGCGAGCAGTTGGCAACTAATGCTGACTCAAAGGCAAGGGAACTAGGATTTTAGAGGAGGGAGGGAACAGGAGGGAAAACATTCCTGTTGCTGGGTCTGAGAAGGCCCAGATGATTATGAAGGTGTGACTTTGAGTGAGCTGTGCTGTGAAGGTTGGAGCTGGAAGGATTTTGATTGATGTCCTGGATAGTGCACGCACGCACACACACACACACACACACACACACACACACACACAATTCACCAGGTTCAGCAAAGGAACATTACCTGAAAGTACTGAAACTTGTTTTACACCCATTGTATTTTATTGACATACTGACATGTGGCTTCACCATATGTATGATATGATTTAGATATTTACTACTGGTGAAAGAAATTACTTAGGGTTTTTTCCTTCCTCTTTCTCCTTTTCCTTAGCTGCTGCCTGTGTTTTCTTAGACCAGTCTGTTGATTCAGTAGAAAACTAGCCCATCTCCCATCCGTCTTGGCTTTCCCTTCTGCACCCTGTGCTGACAGCCTGACCCCTCCCTTCAGTCACTGAGGGCACAGCTGCATGATTGCTAAATGTAGTGCAAGAGAAGGCTGCCCAAAGGCAGCATTCTTCTACAGTGAGTTTCAGAGTTGGGAAAAATTTAATACACAAGTCTGTGCCCTTAGCTTCGAGTACAACACACTACAGTGTCTGAGTTTGTTGCAGGGAGGGACTGCAGTGATGGATGGAATCTCAGAAGAATAGTGGAAGTTTGCTTAATGTCTATCAAAAATGTTTGTGAAATGAGTACAATCATCAGTGTTCCTCTCTGCCTTGGAAAGCTCCTCAGACCACTCAGGGAGACTGTTATGGGTTTAGGGCAAATTGCCTTACCATAGAGATAAAAGTCCTCCAGGGACCAGACAGTCTTGGGGGGACAGACAGGATATTATAAACTGTTGGTCTATTTACCTTTCTTGTACCACCCCCTACAACCAGACATCACAACCTATCCTCGCGCTCTCCCTTCTCTGCTCCCAGTGTGCTGCCGTTATCTCTCTGGTTTGTGGGGGAGGTTGAAGCCTTCTGCAGCCTTCTTGGCAAGCCAGTTTCTTGCTGTGCCACTGATCTGTTGGGGACCATTCAGGCCAGTCAAGGCCTGGTGCATCAAACCTTGGGCAACATCGAGACGTGGTAAACCTGTCTTTGTGTGTGTGAGGCAGTTCAGCCTGCTCCTGTGCCTGATGCGGCTGAAGCGGGGCTGACTCTAGGGGGAGGTTTTGGAAGACTTTGGAAGGTGTGGGGCTGGTAGGCCCAGGTGGAGAACTGGGTCTGGTTTGTGTATGTATACCTTTTCCCTCACACCGTTTGTATTTCTGTATATGTTTGTAAATAGTATTTGCATTTAACCTCCAGTTCTGTGCATTTGTTTTTGTTTTGCTCCTTTAGGGTAAAATACCTTCCTGTCCTTTTGCCTTGGGCAACTCATGGCTCAAAACTAGGACAGAAACCTTTAGCAATACACCGATGTGATGGTTTGGGAGTTCCCCGTCCCCCCACACTTTGTAAAATGACCCAGACTAGAATTCAGCTGGCTGGAAGTTAAGGACTGAAGCTCTATTTACAGCTCAGCACAATATACAAGCAGATATATACACTATAGACAGGAATATTTACGGAAATATACAAGTTAAAGGGACTACAGAAACACAACTCCCCTCCCAGAAATCAGAGACCCCAGGAGGGGCTCCCAACCACCCTTCCACCTTCTCTCCACCCCTATACCTTACCCCACAGTTTGCCTTATGTGCAAGGTGAGTTTGGAGGATCAGCCAGGGGAGTTAGTAAAAAAGTGGTTAGTGAGATTAATTGGCCGAGAGAAACCAGAAGCTAGACCGCCCAAGATGCTGTGCCCCTACAGACTGACTGTGTTATCTATGTTTTGAGTTCTTTACTTAAACATCTCAGCAAGCCTATGAGTGAAGTAGACATCGCCATTGTTTTCCTTTCACAGTCTATAGTATAATTTTCTCTATTAAAATATTCCAATTAGCCTCAAACCAGCACAACCGATAGATGACAGGTTTTATTTATGCCCTTCCTATCCTTTTGTTCCTCTCTGAGTATCTGTATTTGGCAATCCAACATGAAATAACCTCTTCAGTGCTTTCTGCCCCACCTTCTAATGATGTTAATGGTGAAACTTCATGACAGGTGATGTTTGGATGTTACCTTGCTCATGGTAAAGAGCATGAGCTGCCAAGCTTAAAACACTTGCCAGTAAAAAAAAAAATAAAAAAAAAATCTGAATGTTTCATCTGGAAACAAAGATTTAGTTATGATGTTATGGGACGTCATTTGCTGCAGAAAAGTGAAACTAAAAATAATGAGGTTGAGTTGTTTTGGTTTAGTCTTCACCATGGACAAAGTACCAATACACTAATTGCCATGGAAATGAAACTTGGTAAACTGCAGTTGATGGATCTCCATGGTGTGTATTGTTCAGCTTGTTAAATGGAGCTTCCAAAGTTAAAAATAACCAGAATGGTTAACCAGAAGGGGAAGGAAAAGAAAAAGAAAAAGAAAAAAAAAATTTAAAAAATGAGTGAAAATAGTTGTACATCCCTGAAAGCCTTCATAAAGAATACCCTTCCTCTTTTGAACAGTTAAAGTATTTTAACATTTTGTTGCTACTTGTTTGTTTAACTTCAGTCTGGAAACTTAATTGCAGGGTCAGACATGAGTAAACCCAGAGGGATTTGCTACAGGAGATGTTTCAGAGCAGCTTCATTGACTAAATTTATTTCCAATTTTTCAAAAGAGCTTCATTTAGAAATTAAGTGAGATTTCACTCTGGCAACTTTCGTTTTTGTAGTTTTGTGTAACCATCACTAGTCTATCAAGTCTATCTTTCTAAAAGATTTTTATTACAGCTTTAGTAAATAATTAAAGCTGTGTCTCAAGACTAATCCTGCCTTGGCAGGGAGGTTGGACTCAATGATCCCTGAAGGTCCCTTCCAACCTCTAAAGTTCTGTGATTCTGTTTCTTCTAATGGCCTTCAGGCTGTTCCTGAAACCCATTTTGGTATTGAAGATGTGATCTTCATCTCTGTGAGAAGAGGTAGAGATGAAAGGTTGGGACTAGCTGACATAGCAGTGGGTTTGTGCTGGTACTTTATTTTGGCAGCCACCAGCTTTCTGACAACATCTAATATTTCATAGAATCATAGAATGGTAAGGTTGGAAGGGACCTCAAGGATCATCTAGTTCCAACCCCCTGCCATAGGCAGGGACACCTCCCACTAGTACAGGTTACTCACTTATTTGCAGCTGTTCTTAGTAGGACATTAGTTTATATGCCTTCTGCAACGGTTTCTTTTCTTTAGTCACGGTTGAAGGAGAGAAATGTTATGTTATGAGTTTATTTGGTCATTTGAATATTTCTTGGTTGTGGTAAAAGATGTGCACACAGTGCGGGAGGGAAAGATACTGGAAACAGAACTAGATGGGAAGGGATAGAGACTACACAACTCAGGGAAGAAGGTCCAGTTTTGGTCCATGAGGGAGGTAATTATGGCATAAAGAGAGAGGTGTGAGACAGTGGAAGTATGTTGGATTAGGAGCATCTTTGGGCTAAGGAGAAGCAGGAAGTTGCATACATCTGGTTTTACCCATGTATCATAAAGTTTTGGTTTTTCTGGTTTTGTGTTTTACAGAGAATTGGATTAACTTTCAAAATGATAAGTAACTTAAAACAACCCACGTTTTTCTTTCTTTTCTTTTTTTTTTTTTTTCCTAGCTCCCCACCTCCCCTTGTTTTCTGTCTTTCACTTCTGAAAAGTACTGTGCCACTTGAGTTTCTTCTAGGTATACTGTTGCCGGAATGCGAATCCTGAATCCTTTAAATCTGCAATGCAGACCTCCTAGAGCATAAGGAAAAGAAACAGTTTGCATTATCTTGGAAAGTGGTAGAAAGAAGCTTAATGTATTGTTTCTTTGTATTAGAACTGTTGATAGGCAATAGCTCAATAATGGAGAGTGGGAGCTGAGTTCAAGCTTAAGGTCTGGGAGAGGAGTGCTGTCTGTTGTTTAGTGATAAAACAGCCAAGGAAGAATTACCTTGCATGATCAGTCCAAGAGCCTGTTAATTTATTGGCTTGGCAACAGTTGCATAGAGCTGCTACATGGATAGGATAAAATTGCTTTAGTTTATAGGGAAGGCTAAGAAATCTTTGTTGTAAATAAAAGGCAAACAGGGACCTAGAAGCATGGTTAAAGCTCTATTAAAAAAAGTAGCAGAAACATAGGTTTTCTGTCTTGCTTCTGAAAGAAAGATGAAGTGTGATCTTGTTGGAGTGATGGAATTTAATTAAAATTGAGTATTAATGAGAAGCAAAGGTATGATTTTGGTGGGGTTTTTTTTCCTGTAAATTTTCACATGGGAGTGTACCTGTGATCAGTGAAACCTTTGCGTGAAACTATCCACTATTTAGATTCAAATGAGTGCTGGCAGCAGTTCTCAAATCTTTCTTTCAGAAAGTACAGTAATGATATCCCTAATAAAAAGAAAAGAGAAAAGATACAGAATAATATTACACAGTTATGCAGCAAATAATGTACTTGACACCTTTTTGTGGGTGGTTTTCTTGTGTTTTTTTAGTGATTTGTTGTTTGTTTAGGGTGTTTTTCTAATTGCTTTAATAATTTATTCAGTGAGTGGTATTATTATTATCATAATTATTGGCAGCTGCAGAGAATGACCCCATTTCCGAATCACTGTCCCTCAGAGACGAGTACTTCTTTTGTTCTTGAGTTACTATTTGGTACACCAAGTGTGATGGTTGATCTTCTCTATTAAAATATTCCAATTAGCCTCGAACCAGCACACCAAGTTAACATCTCTTGCCTATGTAGTTGCAAGAATACCATAAAGAAATGACACTACACCCTTCCTAAACAATATCAAAGCTAGCATATAAGATACTCTTTAATCCATCCATGCTCACAATGTTGAAGTACCAAGCCTGATTTAGGCTTAAATACTGACTCTCTTTTTTTTTACCTTTTTATAGTTATAGAATCATAGAATGGTAAGGTTGGAAGGGACCTCAAGGATCATCTAGTTCCAACCCCCTGCCATAGGCAGGGACACCTCCCATTAGTACAGGTCACTCAAGGCTTCATCCAATCTGGCCTTGAACACATCCAGGGACGGAGCAGCCACAACCTCCCTGGGCAACCTGTGCCAGTGCCTCACCACCCTCACTGGAGGGAACTTCCTCCTAACATCCAGTCTAAATCTCCCCTCTGCCAGTTTAAACCCATTGCCCCTTGTCGTGTCATTGCAAGACCTTGTCAATAGTCCCTCCCCAGCCTTCCTGTAGGCCCCCTTCAGATACTGGAAGGCTATTATGTTATGGTATTAGAGAATTAATGATGAATGTTTTATGGGAAAATAAACTATTGTATTTCAGAAATTACTTGGCTAAATGCCAGTTGATAAACAGGCAGGAGGCAAATACTGGTCCACTCATTTCACATGCTCTGAGATTGCAAGGAATCAGAGGATACTTCCTCCATACATCCCAAATACCCCTGACTTAATGTTCCCAGCTATGCTTGATCTTGAAGATCAGTGGATTATCCAATTGCCTTTTTATTGGCAAAGATTAATTTTAAAAGTCTCTAGAAGCTACCTTCTTGACCAAACAAAGTTTGGTATGTCATGGAGCTGGTTTCAGTGAGGATCCTTCAGATGGAAGCAGATGGATCACTGTTCCTGTGTCTTTGGCACAAGGGACACTTACCTCATTTCTTCAGTTAGTGTTGAAATCAAGATAGAAAAAGTGTCCTATCCCTTTTTGCAAGCCAACAACTGACAGGGAGTTTGCTTCTGATTGTGTGAATTCTAAGGTCTCATGGTTTTATTTTCTTGCTTGAATGGTAACATCAAGATTAAAACTTTCTGTTACTGTTAACTAAAAGCATCATTAATACAGGACTAATGCTTTGACAGGGGAAAAAAAAATCTCTAAACCAGATGCTGGTGTTAATTGGACACTGAATCACTTCAAATCATTCATTAGTCTGTAGGTACATCATTCCTAATCATCTGCAGTTTTGTTTCAGTCAGAAAGTGATCAGATAGTATTTTTTGTTTTCTTTTAATCAAGGTGACATTATAAATTAACCTGTCAATAGATAGCTTAAACTTTTTCAACAATGCAGTTACAATTAGATGGTTCCATAGCACTGTTCTTTAGCCAAGAGAAATATTGGATCCAGTGCTGAGTTGTTAAATGCTGATGAATAATTTATTTAATGAATTTCGTCTTCCTCTGTTCATGATATGACTGGCAGAGCACCAGCCTTCTCCAAATGTTCCATTCTTCAGAATCACTCCAGTTTTTGAGCCCTTACTGCTTCAGATTTTCTACCCAGAATGCTAACTTCTTTGCCCTCTCCCAGGCTAGATAAATACATTATCTGTTAACTTCCCTGATCTGTCTAAGAATCATTTTTCTGTTACAGGTTTTGATGAGAGTGCATATTGGTAATTAGTTTTTAAATTCAGTTTCTTCAAAGCTTAGCATGTGTATTCTACAGGAAACCTAGTTGTGTAAATGATCATGTAAGTGAATGCACAGTGGCTCAAACATCAAAGTGAATTAAAAATATATAGAACTGCAGAAATATTTTATACCACATCTGGTCAGATTCAGGTTATTACTTTCTTTTTACGAGATTAATAGAACTTTCAGGGAAAAAAAGCATTAAGGGAGGAAAATTGACCTGCAATGCACATCTAGTGTAAAAAAAAAAAAAAAAAAAAAAGTG
>VWZE01009086.1:26223-39202 GCA_013396675.1 Eubucco bourcierii | reverse complement strand
GTCTGTCAGGATGGCAGTCAGGATCCCAGAGCAGCCCCTGGATGGGAGTTTGGTGTGAGTTTGTAACCTGCACTTTGGTGACTCTTCCTGGCATCCATCTGTGTTTGGGCACCACGCTGCAGTGTGTCACCTGGAGCCACAATGCTCTTTGCTCTGAGCTTTCCTTCTATGTAGTGCCCTCAATTGTCACATCAAGGCAGTCCCTCAAACCTAGCACAAGTAACAACTCCTGTCACTATTGCTGTGTTCTCCCCTGGGCAGAAGCCAAGCCAAGCCTGGCAGCAGTGAGCCAGCCCTTTGCAACCAAGAGGTTGCCTTCCCCCTTGCAATGTTGGCACGAGAAGCAAAGTGGTGGCTTGGATGAGAATCTCCCCTTGAAGCAGGCACAGGATGGGCACTTTGATACCCTCAGCAACCCAGAGGCTGGCCTGGACATCTCCCTTTGCCACTCGTGGTGCAGCAGCAGTGATTGTGCATGGAAGGAGGCTCCTGGATGTGAAACCAGCTGAGAAAGGTCCCAGCCACTTCTCTTTTCCCATCAGCAGATCTTGCCTCAGTTCCCATTTCCTGACATTGCCTCTTTCACCAGCTTCAGCCCTTTTGCACCAGTTGCTTGCCAAGGACCAAGGCATATTTAAGCTGATCAAAATCAAACCTTCAGTGTCCCTGTTGCATTTTGCCATCACGTGGGCCTTCAGCACCCTTTCTACTCCATTTCCCCCTCTTTTGGGACCATGAACAACACAAGCAGGGGTAAGAGATTTATACCCTGCTAGCTGCAGGGCTCTGGCCACAGAAAGGAAGCTCTCTGCTCCTCTCCTCTTGCCTACACCCGATTTTTCCTCATGGTTCCTTTTAACTAGAGCCTTCTGCCAGCCTTCTCTTCTACCAAACCTTGTGTCATTTCCCTGTCTCACAGTAAGGCAAAGCAAACACCAACTCCTTTCTCAGGTAGCCTGTGAAATTTGAGTCTCAGACCATGAGGACATTGCTCAGGTACCTGCAGTGACCCAGAGTGGAGCTGGCTGAGCCATACCTGAGGTCAGTCCCATCACTTCACCTCTCCATTGCTGTTTCTGCCAGGCTGGAGCTTTGGGGAGATTTATACTTTGCTGATGGTTCCACCTCAGCTTCCAGAGGGCTCATTTTCCACCCAAGAGGGTGGTGCTGCTGTTTTGGGATGGTAGTGCACAATGGTGTGGAGAGGGAGTCATAGAATCACAGAATGGTAAGGTTGGAAGGGACCTCAAAGATCAGCCATTTCCAACCCCCTGCCACAGGCAGGGACACCTCCCACTAGCACAGCTCACTCAAGGCCTCATCCAATCTGGCCTTGAACACCTCCAGCGAGGGAGCAGCCACAACCTCCCTGGGCAACCTGTGCCAGTGTCTCACCACCCTCACTGCAAACAACTTCCTCCTAACATCCAGTCTAAATCTCCCCTCTGCCAGTTCAAACCCATTGCCCCTTGTCCTGGCATTGCAAGACCTTGTCAATAGTCCCTCCCCAGCCTTCCTGTAGGCCCCTTCAGATCCTGGAAGGCTACTCTAAGGTCTCCTGGAAGCCTTCTCTTCTCCAGGCTGCAGAGCCCCAACTCTCTCAGCCTGTCCTCACAGCAGAGCTGCTGCAGCCCTCTCAGCATCCTCGTGGCCTCCTCTGGACCCACTCCAACAGTTCCATGGCCTTCCTGTGCTGAGGGCTCCAGAACTGCACACAGGACTCCAGGTGGGGTCTGAGGAGAGCAGAGCAAAGGGGCACAATCCCTTCCCTTGCCCTGCTGCCCACACTGCTCTTGCTGCAGCCCAGCACACAGTTGCTGTCTGGGCTGCACTCACACTGCAGCCTCATGTTGAGCTTTTCATCACCCCAGACCCCCAGGTCCTTTTCCTCAGGGCTGCTCTCAGCCATTCCCCACCCAGCCTGTAAGGAGGAGAGTGGATGTCCTGGTAGTGCAACCTGTGCCTGGATCTGGGTATTAAACTTTTGCTCCTGTGCTTTAACTCTCTCAGGCTGCTAAGCTGAAAGTAGAATCCCAGAAGCGCTGATTCGTTTTGCTGGGAAGAGACCTCTAAAATCATCCAGCCCAACCCTTAACCCAACACTGCCAGGTCACCACTAAACCATGTCGCTCAGCACCACATCTCTGTGGCTTTGAAAACCCTCCAGGGATGGGGACTCCACCACTGCCCTGGGCAGCCTCTTCCAGGGTTTAACCACTCTCTCAGTGCAGGAATTGTTCCTCATGTCCAACCTGAACCTCCCCTGGTGCAGCTTCAGGCAGTTTCCTCTCATCCTATCACTTGTCTCTTGGGAGAAGAGCCCAACGCCCATCTGGCTCCAACCTCCTTTCAGGGAGCTGTAGAGAGCAATGAGGTCTCCCCTCAGCCTCCTTTTCTCCAGGCTGAACACCCCCAGTTCCCTCAGCTGCTCCTCTCCAGACCCTTCACCAGTGTTGTTGCCCTTCACTGAACTTCATCCAGCACCTCAATGTCATTCTTGGAGTGAGTGGCTCAGAACTGAACCCAGTATTTGAGTTTCAACTTCACCAATGCTGAGTGCAGAGGGAGAATCACTTTTCTAGTCCTGTTGGCCATGCTATTGCTGACCCAGGGCAGGATGCTGTTGGCCTTCTTGGTCACCTGGGCACATAGTGGCTCATACTCATCTTGTATCTGTGGAGGAACTACCACAGTTCCCTGTTAATGCTTTAGGAGGCTTGGTACTGTTTCAGCCTTACTATTCAATAAGCATTTGCTTGTTTCCAAGACACCTTTCAGCAGACATCACCAGAAAGGAGCAGATTCAGTCCCAAGCTGGTTCCTCCCCACCCTGGCCCCCTCTGTCTTCCACTGCCACATCTTGCTGTCACCAAAGACCCTCTTACAAACCAGCTTCTGCATCATCATGCTATGCACCCTGATGGTAAAACAGGCAAGAAACCAGCAGGAAAGGTCAGGCTGAGAATGCAGGAGGGTTGGATTCTGGCTCCCTAGGGTGCCCAGCTGGTCCAGCAGCAGCCGCCTTGGCTGCCTGATGATGAGCAACTGGCCCCCCAAAAAAAAAAATCCCAAACAAACAAAAAACCACAGCCCTGACCTTTGCAGTGAATATTTTCAGAGCTGTAAGGAAAAGGAAATAGGAAGTTGAGTTGCTGGAATGCATTTTATAGGCTGCTGAGTTCTGGTAGCCTCCAACATGTTGCTCTTTATTTACCTTCTGAGTATCTTTCATTTCCACCTGCATTTGAATTTCATAGCCAGCAGCTGCAGCTCTTCAGCTCAATTTGAGTGTTATAACCAGCAGGACCAGGGCAGGGATCACTCCTCCTGCACTGGATACTGCTGAGGCCACACCTTGAATGCTGCCTTCAGTTTTGGGCCACTCATTCTTTCCAAGAAGGACGTTGAGGGGCTGGAGCAAGTCCAGAGAAGGGCAATGGAGCAGCAGGCTGCAGGTAGGCATGGTGAAGCTGGATGGGAAGCTGCACAGGAGCCAGCAATGTGCTCTTGCAGCCCTGAAGGCAAACCATACCCTGTGCTGCACCAAATGATGTGTGGCCAGCAGGTCAAGAGGTGATTTTGCCACTGTGCTCTGGTGAGACCTCACCTGGAGTGCTGTGCCCAGCTCTGGGGGCCCTGGCACAGGAAGGACATGGAACTGATGAAGTGGGTTCAAAGGAGGCCATGAAGTGGATGGTGCTGGAGCACCTCTCCAGTGAGGACAGGCTGAGGGAGTTGGGGCTGTTCAATCCGGAGAAGAGAAGGTTCAAAGGAGGCCATGAAGAGGATGATGCTGGAGCACCTCTCCAGTGAGGACAGGCTGAGGGAGTTGGGGCTGTTCAATCTGGAGAAGAGAAGGTTCAAAGGAGGCCATGAAGTGGATGATGCTGGAGCACCTCTCCAGTGAGGACAGGCTGAGGGAGTTGGGGCTGTTCAATCTGGAGAAGACAAGGTTCAAAGGAGGCCATGAAGTCGATGATGCTGGAGCACATCTCCAATGAGGACAGGCTGAGGGAGTTGGGGCTGTTCAATCTGGAGAAGAGAAGGTTCAAAGGAGGCCATGAAGAGGATGGTGCTGGAGCACCTCTCCAGTGAGGACAGGTTGAGGGAGTTGGGGCTGTTCAATCTGGAGAAGAGAAGGGTCAAAGGAGGCCATGAAGAGGANGGTTGAGGGAGTTGGGGCTGTTCAATCTGGAGAAGAGAAGGTTCAAAGGAGGCCATGAAGTGGATGGTGCTGGAGCACATCTCCAGTGAGGACAGGCTGAGGGAGTTGGGGCTGTTCAGTCTGGAGAAGAGAAGGGTCCAGGGAGACCTTAGAGCTGTGTTTCAATGTCTGAAGGGGACCTACAGGAAGGCTGGGGAGGGACTGTATAGAAGAGCCTGTGGTGACAGGATGAGGAGCAATGGTTTGAACCTGGAGCAGGGGAGATTGAGATCAAAGTTGGACACCAGGAGGTGGCTTTCCACAACGAGGGTGGTGAGACACTGGAACAGGTTGCCCACAGATGTGGTGGAGGCCCCATCCCTGGAGACATTCAAGGTCAAACTTGATGCAGCCCTGAGCAACCTGCTCTAGCTGGGGCAGTCCCTGTGGGCCACAGAGGAGGCTGGATGAGCCCTTTCAAGGGCCCCTTCCAACCCAGTGTAGAAAGAATGTTTAGACTCCGTCTCCCCTGGCTCTGCAAGCACTTTTCCTTGTCCCCAAGCACAAGAGGGAGTTTTCAGCCCTGGGCTCTCAAGCAGGCACCCAGGGCACACCCTGATTTATGCCTTAAATACCAGGAAGGGCTGAAGCTGTGTTTGTCACCTCGCAGCTGGTGACGGTTGCTCCAGCATGTGAAATATTTCATGCCTGACACCTCGCTCAGGAAATGGTGGTTTGCTCAGCAGAGGTGCAGGAGGCAGCAAGCTGTTATCAAGTACAACATTGGCCCTTCTCATAGCTGCTGCTTGACTTGCTGAGTTTGCTTTCCAGAGCAGAAAGCTGGACTGGGCTCTGCAGGGGGACAGTGGTGTCACCTGGGTGGCACACGCAGGCTTGGGGCATCAGCAGCGGGAGACACATCCCAGGTGCCAGGTTCTCAAGAGTGCTGCTGGGGGGATTTTGATGCCTCAGTGAGTTTTACTTGCCTGCAGAGCTGTGCTGGACTGGGCTGGGCTGGGCAGAGCTGGGCTGGCATCCTGGCAGAGCTCAGTGGCTGAGGTTCCCGTTGGCCAGACTCAAGGTGCCTGAGGCTTGCTGAACCACAGCAAGGTCATTGTGAAACTGTGCCACCAACGTGGCTGCAGCAGCTCTGCAGAGCAGGGGGAAGCTGGTCTGCTCCCAGGTTCTTACCAAGAAGGTATGAGGGCTGTGCTGAGAAGGTGCTGTGCCCATCCATCCCTGGCTTTAAGGAGAGAGCCATGGTGAGGACAACACCTAGGTCCTCTGTCTCATGGCTCACCAGGTTCCCCACTGACAGCAAGGAGAAACAAGCAGGATGACTATCACCTTTCTCCTCACCTTTACAAGTGTGCTGGTTTGAGGCTAGTTAGAATATTTTAATAGAGAAAATTACACTCTAGGCTGTGAAAGGAAAACATCCTGATGTCTACTTCACTCATACACTTGCTGGAGAATTGTTTGGGAACAATAACCAAAACATCAGATAAGTCAGTCTCTGTCTCTTGTTGGAGCAGCAGCTGCTGGGGTGATCTAGCAGCTTCTGGGCTCTGGCTCCTCTGCTGATTAATCCTCACTAACCACTTTTCTTCTAACCCCCCTGGCTGATCCTCCTAATTTACCTTGCACGTAAGGCAAACCTTGGGGTAAGGTACAGGGGTGGGGAGAAGGTGGAAGGGTGGTTGGGAGCCCCTCCTGGGGTCTCTGATTTCTGGGAGGGGAGTTGTGTTTCTGTGTTACCTTTAACTTGTATATTTCTGTAAATACTCTGTCTATAGTGTAAATATCTGCTGTACATTGTGCTGAGCTGTAAAGAGAGCTTCATCATTTAACTTCCGGCTGGCTGAGTTCTAGTCTGGGTCATTTTACAAAGTGTGGGGGGTGGGGAACTCCCCAAACCTTCACAACAAGGGTCATGTGAGAAGATCATGGCAGTGATGGAGCAGCTCCTTCCAGCCAAGGGCCCCAGGGAGCCTGGGCCACAGCCCTGATTCTCTCACATCTTCTGTGGCTGCAGAGACCTTCTCACTTCTAAAGCTCTTGGTGTGGTGAGCCCCATCCAAACAGGGATTGGGGCATTTAGCATGTCCCTGGGCAACCTGGGCCAGCATCTCACCACCCTCAGTGTTAACAATTTGTTCTTTCTGTCCAGTCTGGAAGCATTTAGCCTAATCTAGTCCAGCCTGGCAGCGTTTCGAACAGCAGCTGGGAAGCAGCTGGCCATTGTAAAACATTTGCAAGTCTCCTCTTTCAGATAATGTTCTGTAGGCCCCATCTAAGATGCTTTTGGTGGGGCTCAGAGGCTGTTGTTGATTGCTGGTGTGAGCTTGATGGATGTTTTGCATTAGCAGGCATAAGCTACTGGAGTCTTGTTGGTGTGAGTCGGCTTCTGCTCGGGTTTTGGCACCCTCCCCAAGATGATGCAGCCCTCATAGGAACAATAGGCAAATGAAGCAGAGCTTAGCTGTGTAGTCAGCCTGTACTGGGTGAGCTGGGACCTTGCTGTGGGGTGAAGATGGAGGCAAATGGGGACCTGTATCATTCACCCTGGGGCAGGTCACCTCGGTACACCCCAAGACAGTCTGCCTGTGGGCATGCAGAACCATTGAGTAGAATCAGAGAATTGTTTGGGTTGGAAAAGCTCTCTAGAATCATAGAGTCCAACCACCAACCCAACCCCACCACAACCACTCAACCATGGCCCCAAGTGCCATGGCCACACATCTCTTGAACACCTCCAGGGATGGGGACTCCATCACCGCCCTGGGCAGCCTGTGCCAAGCCCTGACCACTCTTGCAGCAAAAAAAATGTTCCTAATCTCCAGCCTAACCCTCCCCTGGTGCAATTTCAGGCCATTACCTCTGCTTCCACCACCTGATACTAGGGAGAAGAGACTGACTACAAACTTCAGACTCCACCAAGGTCATTATCAGACCAGGTCTGGATTTCAGTAGCCAAAAGCAGGAGCTCCTCAGCAAGGACTTCCTCTGCCTGACACCAAATAAACCCCATCCTGTGCTGAACTTATTCATCCCACTCCACTCCCTCTCTTTCTACCACCTGGTACTAGGTGCTTCAGATGGAGCTGCAGGAACCCTGGTGAGGCTCTTCCAAAGCTGCTGGCACAGGAGCGCTCGAGGCAGGAATGGGAGCTCCAAAGCAGAGCATGGAATGATTGTTTCTGTGTCATACAGATGTGGTAATGTGGTTCCCTCTCAGACTGTAAGCAAGGCCACTGGTAACCTGCCAGAATCTTCTGGAAATACTCAAAACTCCAACTACAAGACTGGGAACAGACCAGCACAGTCCTAGAATCAGAGAATGCATGGGGTTGAGAGGGGCCTTCAAAGGTCATCTAGTCCAAGCCCATCCTGCCCTCTGCTCCTTTCTTCAGCAATGAAGTTGCTGAAGAGCAAATTAGACCTGTCTGCACTTGGCTTCTCAAGCTCTTCAGCCTGAAGCCTGGCTGGGACATCTTTACACTATTTACCTTGTGGCAGAATCAGCTCATTGTGATCTTCCAGTACTTAAAGGGAGCCTGCAAGAAGGAAGGAGAGTGACTCCTTGGCAGGGAGTGATGGTTCATGACAAAGGGGGATGATTGTAAACTACAAGGTGGTGATTTAGACTGGACAGAAGGAAGAAATTCTACAAACTGAGGATTTGTAGACCCTGCCCCAGGTTGCACAGGAAAGTGGGAGGTGCTCCATTGCTGGAACCATTCCAGGTCAGGTTGTTTGGGGCTGTGAGCAACCTACTCTAGTTGCAGCTGTCCCTGCTGACTGCACGGGGGTTGGACTAGATGAGCTTTAAAGGTTGCTTCCCACCCATAGCAGTCTGTGAAATGCTTTCCTGCTCTTGCTGAGCTGGGTCCATTTGGTGTCTGTCTGGGGTTGGGCTGGGCTTTGGTATTCCCTGACCCCTCTTGCAAGCAGTGACTGTGCACGACGGTGGATTCGCTCTGGACCAGGGCCAGCATCCTCATGCTGGTTTCCATCCTTCATTTCCTTGTCCTGTCACTGCCAAACCACCTCATGCTTTCAAAGGAGCAAAGCTTCCATCTGCTCTCTGGTTGCACAGAGCTCCCCAGCCCATTAGCTCCTACTCCTCCCAGCAGAACCTGACTTCTAACCGCTCCCTTGCTGATGGGTTGGTTTATTTTCATCATCGTTCTGTGCAAACAAAGTCTTTCCCTTTCCCAGGGCTTGGCAAGGCAGCTGCTTCTGCTCAGGCAGTCTTGTGAAGCTGCTGAGGTTGAATTCCCCTGGAAGATGCCCAGAAGCTGCTGCTCACATCTCAGCTCTCCTCAGCACTGCTCTGTTCTGTGGCCACCTGCCCACGGCTGAGCAATGGGGGTGATGCACACTGAGCAGCAGCTCTGGGTTGAGGTGAGAATTGCCCATCCCAAAACAGGTTGTGAGCTCATCTGTGACACCTGAGTGTCCCCTGCTTGGGCACTGGCACTGCTCCTTACTTGTGCTGTACTGGCAGAATGTGTTGGTGCTGCTGCTGCTCTGGCCAGGGGCTGGGTGCTCCTTGCTAAAGAGATGCCAGCAACTTGATGTGCCAGCAGCCTGCTCACCCCATCCCAGCATCGTGAGGGTTGGAAGGGACCTCTGGAGACTGTCCAGTCCAACTCTCCTGCTAAAGCAGGGCACAGGCAGCAGCTTGCCCAGGAACACAGTGGCCAGGAGGGTCTGGAAACTCTCCACAAAAGGAGACTTCACAGCCTCTCTGAGCAGCCTGCTCGGGGGCTCCAGCACTCTCAAACCAAAGAAGTTTCTCCTCCTGCTGCAATAGAACCTCCTGGCTTCCAGTTTGTGCCTGTTACCCCTTGTCCTGTCCCTGGGCACCACTGACAAGAGTCTGGCTCCATCCTCTTGTCCCACATCCTTGCTGAGCATTGCACAGATCCCCTCTGGGGCTGCTCTTCTGCAGGCTCTCAACTCCAGGGCTCTCAGCTTTTGCACCTCACAGAGCTGATCCAGGCCCCTCAGCATCTTTGTAGCCTCTGCTGATCCATCTGCTGCATTTTCCTCTCTCTTTTGACTGGGGAGCCCAGATCTGAATCCAGCACTAGGGCAGAGCAGAAGAGGAGAACCTTCCTCAATCTGGTCACACTCCTCTTGCTGCACCCTCTACTCCTTGATGTTTTTTGGCACCTAAGTAGCTGCTGCTGAGCTGTCAAAGGCAGGTCTGTGCTGCATGGGCTGTGACAGCATCTCACCCCTGATGTCCATTGCTGGTGGCCCCACTGGCAGGTGACAGCCATGCCCATGCTGTCTTGGTACCCACTGTCAGGCTTTTGAAGGGCTTCAGGGTGATGTTTCTGTGTCAATCTTGAGTGAAATGGCTGGGGTGGACCATTCTGGAGATGAAAGAGCTGAAGGGAGCCCAATCACTTGATTGCTGGCAGCTAGAGGGCAGGGAGGGAGGCTGGGTTTGCTGTCCTGCCTTGCAGATTGGGTTCCTTATTCCTGGACATCTCCTGGTAAGTGTTTTGCAATGTCTGCTCCATGCCTGCTTGTGCCTTGGCTTCCTTCAGCAGCCTCACATAGCAGAAGGGTGACTAACTGCCTGCTCCTCCAGCAGAAGCAGGCTCTAACAGCTCCTCACACCTAGGTTGGCAGTCCCTGGTTGTTGTGAGTGGGTGGGTGGGTGATGAGATCTGCCTCCTTTGCCCTCTCCCTGACCCTCATCACCTCCTAGCCCCGTGGCTACAGATCCTCCTGGCTACTCCCTGCTCCTTGGAGCTCCTGGTATGCTGGCTGCCATTTGGTGGTTCTTCACCTTGGCCAGCAAGGTGGTTAGTGGAAAGAGAGAAAGATTGCCCATGCCTGGCAATCCTGAGGCCTTCACACTGTGGTGGGACACCTCTGCTCACCTCCAGCTGGTGGCCAAGAGCCTCTGCCAGCAGGATGAGCAGGTTTTCTGGGTCTTTAGATGATTTATGCCTTTTACTGGCTTGGGTTGGTGTGGCCTGTGAGCACTCATCTTGGTGGCACTGCAGTCCATGCTCTTCTTTGGACTCCAAAGGACCATGAGAAGCTTTCCCCATGAGAGAGCTTCTGGTGGAGCTGTGCTAGGGTAGCAGGCCTGAACTCAACAACCACTCCAGCTGAATTTGCATCCTAATGTTATCAGAACAGATAAGACCAAGGGTCAGAAGGGGTGATATGGCCAAGAGGTAGTTGGAGGCCACAAACATGCTGACCTCTTTTATCGCTGCCTTGTTTTCCTTCATGCATGGGAAGGCTGGGAGGGGACAGAGGTGAGTTTCACAGGGGGAGAAGTGTTGAAGGGGGTGGGAAAATGTGGGAGGAGAAGGAACTCTCAAGTGTGGTGCTGCAGTGGAAGAGGGTATGGAGTAGGCTGGAGGTCTTGGTGTAGGAGAAAGCACAATTCAGATACAACTAGTCCATGAAAATATGACTTTCTTGCCTTTCTAGGGAAGCTTTTTACCTCATCTGAGCTCTAAACCTGACTTTTCACTTCTTCCCTTGGTCCTCCAAAGCCTCTGGGAGCTGCTTCTGTCCTGCAGAAGTTTCTTGTGTTGTGCGTAGAAACACGAGGAGAAAAATGAGACCCTTGGTGTGCCAGAGAGGAGGAAGGATCCAGCAGAGAACGTTGGCAGGTCAGGACATTGGCTGCTATCTGAGCAGTAGTTTGCCTTTGCACCACAAACAAGTGCTGCACTCTCTGTTTGCAGCCATAAATCCATACCTTTGGTCTGCAGGGCTGCTGTCCATCACAGGTGTGACACCATAAATCAGGTGATTGCTTGGAAATGTGTTCAGCTATCAGGACTCATGGCAAATAAAGGTGAAATGGCAATTGCTGTCTCTGCCTGGCTGGCAAAGCTCACCCAGGGTGCCATTGGCTCTGGCTAAAGGCTTCTTGGGTGCAGTCTGGAGCTGCTCACATTCCTCTTAAGGAGGGATTAAATCCTTCTGGTTGGAAAAGGCTTCTGAGATCATTGATGAGCAATGTGCTGAGAGGACCCCACAGAGGAGGAAGTCACATTTCCATCTGTGGAAGGGTGCCTGAACAATCCCTTTACACAAAGATCAGGGAGAAAGCAGCAACTCTCTATTTCTGAGAGGTTTCCCAGAAAAAAAGCTTCAGTGAAGCCATCTGTGATATTCTCAGCAATATGAGGGAGGTTATTCTGCCCCTGTGCTCAGCACTGCTCAGGCCACACCTTGAGTGCTGTGTCCAGTTCTGAGCCCCTCAAGTCAAGAGAGATGTTGAGGTGCTGGAAGGTATCCAGAGAAGGACACCAAGGCTGGTGAGGGGCCTGGAGCACAGCCCTGTGAGGAGAGGCTGAGGGAGCTGGGGGTGTGCAACCTGCAGAAGAGGAGGCTCAGGGCCCAGCTCATTGCTCTCTGCAGCTACCTGAAGGGAGGTTGTAACCACTTGGGGTTGGGCTCTGCTGTCAGGCAATCAGCAACAGAACGAGGAGACACAGCCTCAAGCTGTGCCAGGAGAGGTCTAGGCTGGATGTTAGGAAGAAGTTCTTGCCAGAGAGAGTGATTGGCATTGGAATGGGCTGCCCAGGGAGGTGGTGGAGTCCCCATCCCTGGAGGTGTCCAAGACAAGCCTGGATGGGGCACTTACTGCCATGGTCTAGTTGATTGGATGGGGGTGAGTGCTAGGTTGGGCTGGATGAGCTTGGAGCTGTCTTCCAACCTGCTATATTCTATGAGGCCTTGAGCAACCTGCCCCAGGGGATGGTGTCTTTGCTTGTGGCAGCAGGGGTTGAAACTAGAGGTCCCTTCCAACCCAAACCATTTTATGGATCAACAAATCCTCATCCTCACCTTTGTGATCATGAACCAAGGTCTTCTGCCGCCTGATTCTCTGTAGGGCTTTCCCAGGTTCAGGTGGTGGGAGTGTTTCTGAGGCTGTCCTGTTGTTTCCAGGAGGTTTTGTCCTGTGGACATCCTAGAGCTCTACATGAGGAACATCTGGGATTGCTTTCAAGTGCTCTCAATGTTTGCAAGTCAGCTGCAGCCAGGGATGGTTTAAGGGTAGTGTGAGTGATGGAGAGCTCTGCTCAAGCAGCCTGCCAAGCCCACAGAATAGCTCCATCCATTTCCCCCATGTAACCTAGGACTGCTTTTGTGCTTCCCACCCCAAAGAGGTGATGTCTCTTTACTTTTGCAGTTGCATTGCCTGCAGTTCTCTCTCCTGGCACAAGAAAGAGCCACAAACCCTGCTTTTATTGCTTTGGGTTTGGTAGGGGTGAGCTCTCTCCAGTGACCTGCTTTCCTGGTGTGTGATTACTTCCCATCTCAAAGCTGTGAGCACACTGAAGGAGAAAGCAACTCTTGGCCCAGCTCAGGAAAGCCAGCTGAAGCTTACTGGTTGTATGAAGAGCAAGTTGAGAAGAACCCAGTGTCCAGGTTTTTAAGCTGTTCCCATTGCAGGAGGTTTAATCTTGTGATGCTCCTCCGGGTAGAAGCAGCCTAAAAGTCACCTTAGTTTGCACTGGGAGAAGAGTCATAGAGATACAGAATGCTTTAGGTGGGAAGGGATCTTTAAAGGTCATCTAGTCCAACTCCCTACTAAATCAGGTTCACCCAGAGCAGGTTGCCCCTACAAATGTCACTTCTATCAATCCCACCTGCCCCAAAGGTAGCTGAGGAGACAGCTGGGTACCAGCACAGCAGCCTCTGGGGCTCAGATGGGGGTTGGCAGGTCACAGCCCTCCACAGAACCCCAGCATGGTAAGGCTTAGAAGGAACCTCTGGAGATCAGCCAGTCCAAAGCAGGGCACCCACAGCAGCCTGCCCAGGATCACAACGGCCGGGGGT
>VWZE01009086.1:12820-23070 GCA_013396675.1 Eubucco bourcierii | reverse complement strand
TGGAGGAGGCCTTGAGTGACCTGTGCTAGTGGGAGGTGTCCCTGCCTATGGCAGAGGGTTGGAACTGGATGATCCTTGAGGTCCCTTCCAACCTTACCATTCTATGATTCTAAGAGGAAGCATCTTCAAGTTGCACCAGGGGAGGTATAGGTTGGACATGATGAATAATTTCTTCCCACAAGAGGGTGGCTGTCCAGGGTAGTGGTGGAGTCCCCATCCCTGGAGGGGTTTCAAAGCTGTGTAGATGTGGTGCTGAGTTGACCTGGCAGTGCTGGGTTAATGCTTGAATTCAGCAAACCAAAACTATTCTGTGATTCTCTGTCAGACCTTTCCAGCCTGGAAACACCAACCCCTGCCTGCTTTACCCTCACCTTCTGAATTGTTCAGATGATTTCTCCTTTGGCAAAAGCTGAGTTCTTTAGCTGGCTCTGCACTGCTGGTCTTGCAGCTGATGGTGTTGCTGCTAGGGATGTCTACAGCAGGGCTTGGTTAATGCCATAACCTTCTTGCCAGTGAGGGTTCTTTAGCTGGCTCTGCACTGCTGGTCTTGCAGCTGATGGTGCTACTGCTAGGGACACTTGTAGCAGGATTTGGTTAGTGTAGGGGGTGGATTTAATGCCATAACCTTCTTGACAGTGAGGGTGGTGAGACACTTGAACAGCTTGCCCAGGGAGGTTGTGGATGCCTCCTCTCTGGACGTGTTCAAGGCCAGGTGAGCAATCTGGCCTAGTGGGAAGTGTCCCTGCTCATGGCAGGGGGTTTGGAACTGGATGATCTTCATGGTCCCATCCAATCCAACCCATTCCATCTATCTATGAACCTGTATCCCTGCCTTGCAGATAATGGCAGACAGAAACCAACTACCCCCCAGGAAGCACCTGAGTGCACGGGATTCCACCCATCAGCTGCACTGGGAAGTGTGTGTGTGTGTGTGAGGGCTGTGATCAAAAGGGGAGCAAACTGTGCAACATTCCTTATGCTTTCATGACTCACCAGAAAAAAAAAAAAACCCTCCAAGCCTCTCAAGTCAGCAGCACATCTGTTTGGGTGTTTTCAAGGAGCTGGAATGCATTCTGGGTGCTCTCTCATGAGAAAAAGTAAACATGTCGTATACAAAAGACTTTTATTAAAACAAATATACAAGTTATATACAAAAATAAAATGTACAAGAAAACAAGTCTGTTACAGCTTAGTGATTTTCATTCTTACATCTTACACATCAAGGAGAACCTCTTCCACCCTGCCCCCTCCCACCTAGGCCTGCCTCTGTGGGTGATGCAGTTTGAGTGGTACAGTACTGTGGGCGTCCTGGCAGAGTGTGAGGAAGGGTCTCAAGGAAAAAAAAAAATATATATATATATAAGACAGGGTATAAATAGAGAGAGCTCTGCCTGTATCAGTGCAAAAAATGGTGTCATGCAGCAGCTCTTCATCTAGCACAAGGCAAGAGACACAGCAAGTCCAGGAGATGCTAAGTGTGCAAGGTGGAAGCAAAGCCTAAACTGAATTTTCACATTTTATTGGTCTAAAGTATTTACAGGGCTTGAAGTTGGAAAAGGAACTAAGTGATGGAGTAAAATCAAAGGGGGGGAGGGGGGGCAGTTAGTGCAATTTTCCTAAGTGTAAGATAGTCATCAAGCTCAACATCACCAGTGTTGCACAGGTAAGCAGCAACCACAACTACTAGAGACTCCTCTGCAGTGTCTCTCCCAAGCACCCCCCTGGGTAAAGTGCTCATCACATCTTGCACGAGGAGGACAAGGAGGCTCCATCCTCCTCCTCCTCCTCAGATCTCTGGCACACGATGCCATCCAGCAGTACCCCACTGGGTCAGCTCCCAATGGCAACCTTCCAGCAAGAGCTTCACCTCTGCAGCAGTGACAAAGTGCAGCTTGAACATCTTCAGTGCCAGGAGTCCTGCTAAATGAGATGGGAGTCCTTGACTCTGGATTCATAATGGAGTTTCTCTCTTGCTAACCTTTCCAGGCCTAGGAGTTAAACGGAATAGAAAGCTACTTTCTTCTTTCAGTCAGTAACAAACAATTTCTTCCATTCTCTTCAGGCTTGTCCAAGTTTCTATCTAAGAGCAGTTCGTGGCTAGAGGAAGCTTTACAAGCCACAGGGAATGACCTGCATGCTAGGTCTCACTGTCTCCAGCCAGGAGAAGTCCAGGATGTTTTTCTGGTCGAGAAGCCTGAACTCCAGCTCTTCTGGACAAAAGAAGACAAAAGTGAGTACTGAAGAACAGCAGCAAGAGCAAAATGAGGGGGATTGTATCTGTGTGTGTGGAGATATAAATATAGCCAAAAATGAATGACTCCTCAGATGTGAGTAAATACCCTAAACTAATATTGTGCTAATGACTCCTCAGATATGAGTAAATACCTTAGTCTGATATTGTGGCTAATGATTCCTCAGATGTGAGTAAATACCTTAAACTAATATTGTGCTAATGACTCCTCAGATGTGAGTAAATACCTTAGACTGATATTGTGCTAAATACTCTAAACACTGTCCCACTTCAGCTATTGCTCATGGCAATTCTGTAGTGGTATTGCAGGGAGCTCCTGAAAGCTGCCAGAGCTTCCAGGTGTATAATCCCAAGCCAAATCTGTAGCAGAATTACTGGAGGCATTTTTCTCCTTTTTATGAACAAATTTATTCCAGCATTCAGCAGGCTTGGAAATCTCAGAATAGAAGGATGTGGGAAGCCCTCTGTTTGCTTTGCTCCCTCCAAATGCAGACCTCCTTGTCTGCATTCCCAAGAGGTGTAATTGAGAGCTGAGCCTGTACCTGAAGTTGTGTCGATCTCCCCATCCTGTTCCTTGTAGTTGTAGGTGCTGTTGCACAGGCTCTGTGTGCCCAGCTCATTGATGAGGAAGCCTTTCCCCCCAACACTGGTGGCATGCCAGTCTTGAGCTGGCTCAAGCAGCTGTAAGAGGAGAAGAGAAGGTTAAACTGCTTCTTCATTTTGCAGGTACAACATTTTATTCCTTTCCCTTCACTAGGGGCAGGTAAGCAAGGAAATGCCATTTTCTTATGCTATGTTTTATCTAAGGCCCAGTTAAGGTTCATTAAAAAAAAAAAAAAAAAAAAAAAGGAGGGGCCTGGAGCAGTTTTGGTGATTAAATCCATCTTATCAGTGAGATGTGTGACACGTCTGGAACCACAGATTAAGCACCAACAGACACGTCAGTGGTGAACAGAAGGGCAAAATAAAACAGCCTAGAGAACCTCTGAGGGCTCTAATCCAACCACCTCTGCTGCCAGCAGCACTCAATAGTTTTCTCTTTCATCTGAAGAGTAAATATGGCTCTTCACATGGCTCTGTCCTCACCAGCTCACGCTTGCAAAGCAGCCTTCTCTTCATATTTAATTTTTCAGGCTCCCTCATTAATTAAGGGTCTTGGATGCCATAAGTGTATGTTCAGTTCTTATCAGGCTGGATGAGATAGCTGCTTCCCTTCCTCTCCTCTCTGCAAACAGCAATTTGGGTCAATTTTATTCTGACCAGAAGAGTTGGGATTACCTTGAAGATCTCCGATTTCATTTCCTCCTCATCTTCATCTGTGACTGTTTTGTAAGCACAGGAAAGAGAAGAAAAAGGACAGAGATGTCAACTTTCTGCATGCTGCCTTCTTCACCACACAACCTGTTTCACCTTCTCCTGTCACATACACCACTACCTTCTGCTTTCCCTCTCTGGGTGACACCAAGAAGGGGCTCATGGGTTTGAGGTAAGAAGTCCAGAAGCAGCTCAGTGCCCCAGACACCCCACAGCATTCACCCTAGATGCAGTTCTGACACCTGCCCAAGACCCAAAGCAGAGCTGACTTGGCTGTATCCATGTGAATTACTCTTTTTCCCGGCTGGGGAAGTGTGGTCACCTCCACTGTCACTACTGTATCCAACTCTGTCCTGCTTCTGGCATTGCCTCCTTCCAGCTGCCTCAGGAACCTCCAGTCCCATCCCCCTAGCCCAAAGTGTCTCCTCTGCATGGGCTGACCTGTCTGTGCTATCATATCAAGTCTGCAAGCTGAAGCTTGCCCCTTTGCCCCTGTCTGCAAAGTCAAGTTGTGGTTCAGAGCCTCTGAACCACAACCCATCAGCAGTTACTCAAAGCACAGAATGGTTTGGGTGGGAAGGGACCCTTAAAGGTCATCTAGTCCAACCCCTCGGCTGTCAGCAGGGACAGCTGCAACTAGAGCAAGTTGCTCAGGTCCCCAAACAACCAGACCTGGACTGGTTCCAGGGATGAGGCATCTCCCACCTCTCCAGGCAACTTGCACCTTCATCGTGAAGATTTTGTTCCTAATATCCAGTCTGAATCCTCCCTTCTTTCAGTTTAAAACTCATCCCCCTCTGTCCTGTCCTTCTTTCAGTTTAAAACTCATCCCCCTCTGTCCTGTCCTTCTTTCAGTTTAAAACTCATCCCCCTCTGTCCTGTCCTTCTTTTCAGTTTAAAACTCATCCCCCTCTGTCCTGTCCTTCTTTTCAGTTTAAAACTCATCCCCCTCTGTCCTGTCCTTCTTTTCAGTTTAAAACTCATCCCCCTCTGTCCTGTCCTTCTTTTCAGTTTAAAACTCATCCCCCTCTGTCCTGTCCTTCTTTTCAGTTTAAAACTCATCCCCCTCTGTCCTGTCTGGCCAATTCCTTCTGCAGGTGGCATGTGCTCATCTCCAGCCTGGCCAGGTTGCAGTTTGGTAGCTCCAGTAGCCCAAACCCATCAGATAGAAGTCATTGGTTGACTTTCTATGAAGCAACTGCTGTTTCCCCTGCTGCTCCATCACTCCTTCCTCCTTCTGCCTTGCCTCCAACAGACAGATGAAAGATCAGGCTAGGATAAAAGAAATGCTCACCTTCTGAGGATGAAGCCAGAGGAGACACCTGGAGCTGGTAGAGGTCGTTGGTGCTGTCAGCCATGGTGACTTCCATCGATGGCCTCCAGTCAGTCAAGGAGCCACTCACCTCACACGTGGAGAGGTCTAGGGGATGAACCAGGAGCAGTTGGCACTCACAGCAGAGACACAGCCACCTCTATCTCATCCC
Organism: Eubucco bourcierii; assembly: GCA_013396675.1. NCBI lineage: Eukaryota > Metazoa > Chordata > Aves > Piciformes > Ramphastidae > Eubucco > Eubucco bourcierii. Next base: position 18,021 of record VWZE01009086.1, on the reverse strand, counting down.
TACCCATCTGATGGCCCAGCCAGGCCCAGCCCCAAGAGCCCTGTTTATCTTTTGGCACAATGACTGTGGGTTTAACACAAGCAAAGCTTTCCCCTCTACTCACAGAGCTAAAACCTGAGTCTCACCTAAGCTGATAGACGCATTATCAACCTCCACTTCCTGTCCTGTGTAGCTGTGAACAGTGTAGCTGCTGTGGTCATCTGGCAGAGAAATGTTGGTTAGTCCTTCTGCTGGCTCCTCCATCTTCATGTCTTCACGCAACTACAGAAGGGGAAAACATGAAAGACTTCTTAGAACACACACACACAAAAAAAAAAAACCCATTCAGTGTGAAAACCACCCAGACCTCCAGCTTCTCCAGCTGCCTCTGCAAACACTTACCTTTCTCTTGCTTCTGTTTCTTGCTTCTCTTGAAGACTTTGACTTCCTTTCTGTTAAATGAAAAATAAGGTCAGCGTGAGAAAGTGCTGTGGAGCTGAGTATGAGCTCCTGCAGCTTTGAGAGCTGCTCAGCAAGCTCTGCCATCACTGTCAGCAGCAGCTGAGTCCTGGTCACCTTCTGATGATGCCCTCGGGCATATTTAAAGAATTTGGGATAAAATGAAGAGCAGACTAAGAGGGGTTCTTATCAGAGCTGATCAGTATCCAAAGGGCTGAGGGCAAGAGGTTGGGACCAGACTCTTGTCAGTGGTGCCCAGCGACAGGACAAGGGGCAGTGGGCACAAAGTGCAACCCAGTTTGCTCTTTTCACTTGCTCCTGAGGCTTTGTAGTCTCGAGGAGAGAAGACTGAGAGGGGATTTAATCTATGTTTATAAATATCTGAGGGATGGGAGTTAGGAGGGGGAGACAAACTCTTCTCACTTGCTCCCTGGGATAGGACAATGAGCAATGGATGGAAGCTGCAGCACAGGAGCTTCCAGCTCAACACAAGGGGGAACTTCTTTACTGGAAGGGTCCCAGAGCACTGTCACAGGCTCCCCAGAGAGGCTGTGGAGATTCCTTCTCAAGGCCTGTCTGGATGTGTTCCTGTGTGCCCTGAGCTAGATTGTATGCTCCTGCTCTGGCAGGGGAGTTAGACTCAGAGATCTCTTTGGGTCCCTTCCAACCCCTGACATCTCCTATGATCCTGTGACCCCAGGAGGTTCTACCTAAACATAAATAAGAATTTCACTGTGAAGGTGCTGGAGCCCTGGAGCAGGCTGCCTGGACAGGCTGTGGAGCCTCCTCCACTGGAGATATTCCAAGCCCACCTGGGCATTGCGATCCTGGGCAAGCTGCTGTGGGTGCCCTTGCTTTAGCTGGAGGGTTGGACTGGATGATGTTCAGAGGTCCCTTTCAACCCCCACCAGGCTGGGATTCTGTGAATCCTTTGTTACCAATGCCAATAACCAGTGACTAACCCCAGCAGCACCAGCGCTACCAACAGGTCTGCTACAGCCCTCCCTATGCAAAGCAGGAAAAACTGAAGCAGAGCAGCAGAAGAAGCTGTGTAACCTCTCACCTTTCTTCTGATCCTTTGTCAAGGGTGGCAGCATCCTGTACACCCTGACAGCACTGGAGCCTTTGTTGATGCTTTTATCCTTCACCTCTTCGATGTCAGGCAGCGAGTTCATGGCGCAGCGGAAGTTTGCCTTCCAGGTTTTGGGATCAGGATTCTTCTCACCTTCTTTGTATCGTCCTATGAACAAGAGATGAGGTGAGCTTTCAGACTTTTCAGTGCTAGGTCTTACCACCAAAACAAAATACATTAAAAAAAAAAAAAAAAAGCAGTTTTCTCTTTCTATATAGCAGTGCTTAATGATCAGAGTGCAAGTCAGGCCAAGAAAATGCCTCGAGATGTTCAGGTCTGAGATCTTCTGTGAGGAATGGAATTGTGAAAGGCCCCCCACACACACACCTGTATGAATGGCCCAGCTCCTGAAGAGGCAGGCATCCTTCTCCATGTCCCAGCCATGCTTAGCTGCGTGTTTCCATGGGATTTGGAACATGCTCTTATCCTGAAGTTAAACCAGGAGAGATGTGAATTAAACAAGAAGCATCTCATGCAAGTTTGGAAGGGTGGATTGAATCAAAGGGATCTCAGTAGCACCTCAGAAAGGTTGATAAACTCTTTGTTCTGTATCTTCACAGAATCACTGTTTGGAGTTGGAATGGACCTTTCAAAGCCAAGTAGCCCAACACCCCTGCAGCAAGCAAGGACATCTCCAACTGCATCAGCTTGCTCAAGACAGTTTGACTTGGCATATCTCCCTGGGCAACCTGCTCCAGTATCTTGCCTAAGATTCACTGTTCTCTCCATTTGGATCAAGGTATGTAAGGCTTTTCATGACTCTTGAAAATGGAAAAACAAAAGCAGCATAGGGTAGAGGAAAAGTAAGCAATATAGGCAATTTTGCCCCAAATTATTCAAGTGAATTAGATTAGATTCAAGATTGAATTTAATCTATTAGCATGTCATAAACTATCACGTATTGTAGCTGTACTGTGGTAGAGAATCCCTCTTTGAAGGGCTCATAGGCCACAAAAGCATAGAATCACAGGATGCCAGCTTGGAAGTGACCCCAGGAATCATCTCCTCCAAACTTACTAGATGATAGTGTAGTTGAAATGAGTTGACCCAACCACCTGTCAAGATGAGTCTTAAAACTGTCCAATGTAGGGGAATCTACTGCTTCCCTTGGGAGTTGATTCCAGCATCTGATTGTTCTCACAGGGAAACATTTTCATGCCCTAGCTTAAATATCACCTTGGGATGGATGTGAAAACTTCAGAGACAGAGACCTGGTGAAACAAGCCCAGGGATCTTACTTTGTGCTACCTCAGGTACAGGGATGTTGCATCAGGACCAGAAAATAGTGTTTCTTTGAGGCTAAACCTTAAAAGTGGAAGCAACTGGAAGTGTAACAGCAGCTACTCAGTTGGGACAGCAGCTCTCAGTTGAGAGGTGACCCCGCTCAACTGGGCAGGAGGAGTTAAGGTGTTGGAGTTTTCTTGGTTCTCCATCAGCTACTCAACTGGGACAAGAGGTGACCACACTCAACTGGTCAGGAGGAGTTAAGAAGCTGCTGGAGTTGTCTTGGTTCTCCATCATGCTGAAACTGCCTTTTTTATTTCCACCTCCTGGGAGTTTCCCCAGGAGAAAAAAAAACAGAAATGGAGATAGTCCATTCTATAGGAAGTAGAGCTGTCTCTGCTGAAAAACAAAGCCAGCTGGTTTTAAAATAGAATGGTTGCATGGAAGGATGTCCCTGCTTGCTGCAGGGAGGTTGAACTAAACCGCCCCCAAAGGTCCCTTCCAACCCAAACCTGTCTGTGATCCTAAGTGTTCTCCATGTCCTCCTTTCCTTTATGAGCTTGGGCTTAAGTTTAGTGTCATCTAAGACTGGTTAATGAGACAGAGTAACAATTATAATAATAGAAATTGATGCCCCTCACCTTGTTAATCCATATCAGCCCAGGGATTTGGTTGGAATCGATCTGCTTTTCCAGCCAGGGCCTCATGCGCATTCTTGACACTGGCATCTTGTCTGTGAAGGAAGGAACAGGTCAGTGAAACCTCAGCGCTATTTTAACCACCCTGCAGTGCCCTCCCTCCCCCCTGCACTGTGGGTGTTATCATCCAAACAATGGCACTGAAACATTTCCAGGACCTGGAGATGATGAGGGGACTGGAACATCTCTCAAGAGAAAAAGGCTGGGAGGGCTGGGGGCTGTTTGGCTTGCAGAAGAGGAGGCTGAGGGGAGACCTTATTAATGCTTACTAAGGGGTAGGTGTCAGGAAGGTGGAGCCACATTTCTCAGTGGTCCCTAGTGAGAGCACAAGAGGTAAGCAGTACAAACTTGAAGGCAGGAAGTTTCATCTAAACATGGAAAAGAACTTCTGTACTTTGAGGATAGTGGACCATGGAGTAGGCTGCCCAGAGAAGTGGTGGAGTCTCCTTCTCCAAAGACATTCAGAGCCTGTCTGGCCACCATCCTGTGCAACCTGCTCTACCTAACCCTGCTCTAGCAGGAGGGTTGGACCAGATGACCTCCGGAGGTCCCTTCCAACCCCTACCATTCTATGATTCTGTGATCTGAATGCTCTTTCACTCTCTTCCACCTGCTTCTGGATGTCAAGGGAGCATTCCAAACCTGGAGATGCTTGGGTTGCGACCACCTGCTGNAGCCCAGAAAGGTCCCTGACCCCCCAGCTGTGCTACCACAAAGCTCCTCTAACTGTACAGTCGCTTTCTTGCAAGTTTACTCTTGATTAAACTGTGCAAAAGCGAGAGGACCCCCGGCCCCGCCGCTGAGGCGGATCCCCAACTAGCAACAGCCCCGGCCCCGGCAGCACCGCCGCGGAGCCGACCCGGCCCTCCCAGCCCTTCCTCTGCACAAATAATTTCCTGTTTGCAAGCTTGTTGTGTTTTTGGTTGTTTCTTTTTTTTTCCAAGGCAAACAGGCCAAGATTTCCAAAACGAGCCTCTGCAACGCGTAACGGCGGCGGGACGAGGGTCGGAAGCCTGCCCGGCCCGGGGAGCAACAGCAGCAGGAGGAGGAAAGCAGCCAGGACTTGTTCCCCCAGCACGCCGCGGGATTCAGCCTTGGGGCTCGGCGCTGGCAGCCGCTCAAGAGCGAAGCGAAGCCTCCGGCTGAACCCGCAGAGCCGCAGCCGCGCCCGGACATGCCCAGCCCCGCGGTGCGGCGAGAGGACAGCCCAACGCAGCTGGCCCGGCATAACAGGACGGAAGTCCACCGGTAAGGGGCCGGAGGGATGCCCACCCGACGGCTGACAGCGCTCTCAAGGGGGCTCTTGACGAGCAGCGCCGTGCCCCCGGAGCCCGTCCTATAGGCGCTGCAATGCACTTCGCCTGACGCCCCGGTGCTGTGCGGAGCAGGGGATGGACGGGGCGCACAGTGACTCACCTGGCTGCGTCGTGCAGTGTCAAGCCGTGCAAGTCTGCGCAGCGGTGAGCCGATCCGAACCAAACAGAGCACAACTACCCTCACTCGCTGCCCGCCAACCCTCCTCTGCCGCCCGCGGGGACGCGCCCTCGGGTATAACGCAGCGGCGCCCGGGATTCCCCGCCGCCCCGCGACCCGCTGCGCTTTAGCCAATCAGCGCTGCGCACAGCGGAGGCCGCGCTTCTTATTGGGCGCCCGCCCGGCAGGCATCACTTCGGGGAAATCACGCTGTTGTAGCACCAGCGGCGCGGGGG
>VWZE01009082.1:0-57933 GCA_013396675.1 Eubucco bourcierii | reverse complement strand
CAAAGGGTGTACATGCCAGAGAGCAGCAGAGAGCTAGTTTCCAAGAGCCTTTTGTGTTGCATGTGCTCCAGGGTGAGGGTAGATGACCTGAGCAGGGGAGAAACCATGCTGCCTGCTGGAGCGTGGAGGAGTCAGGGATCTGATCAGACAGAAATGGTTGGTGAAACATCCTTCTGACTGTCCCAGGAGTTGGGCTGTGCCAATGGGCAGGGCTCTCAGTCTGCACTGGCAAAACCAGACCCTTCCCTGGCAGACAGAGGCCAGAACCCCAGCGGTCACAGTGGGGCAGGTACTCGGGCTGGGCTCAGGGCTGTGAACCAGCTGCCAGCGACAGTCAGAAGGCTGCCCTGGGCTGTGCCCTCCTCTGGATTAGAGCCCTGCTCTGGCTGAGGCACTGCCTGGCACGGAATGCAGGCGGCCCGTGGGCCTGCCGTGCTGTGCTGCCAGACCAGTGCGACCGGGCCCGGTTCTCATTCCCCAGCGGTCCGTGTTCATCCCTGGGGCGTTTGGAGCAGCTGTGCCCAGCCCAGGGGGAAACGTTCCAGGTGCTTGTCCTCTGCATTATAATCCAGAGCCACATACCCGAAACATTTGTTTCCTGTTACTGCCCTGCCTCGCAGCCCGGCCCTTTGTGTTCTGGGGGAAGATGATTTGGAGGAGCTGTCTTCAGCTGGGCAGGAGCTGCAGACCGCAGTCAGTGGTGCTCTGAACATGTGGAAAGCACCCGAAAGGTGCTGATGGGGAGGTTTGGCTCGGTGTGTGCAGGAGATGCAATAGGGAGCTGGTAGGAGGTTTGCTGCTGGGGATGAGGTTCAGAGGGATCTGGCAGCATGTGCACAGCTGCTGCAGACTGTTTCTGCAGATCTGAGAGTCGTGTATAAAATGGTCCAGGTGTCTGCTTTCTGCCACAACTCTAGGGAAAGATGCTGAAAAAAGGTGCCTTCCTCATGAGATGCTGTGATACAGTGGTGCCTGGCTCCTGAGAGCATCAAAGCACAAGAACTTAAAGCAAAATTAAGGTCCTGGAATTCAGCTGTTAGGAGTAGGTCTACACTTCCCAATGTCTTGCATGTGGGATGGAGCTGAGGTTTGGTTCTGCACAGAGTGCATGTAGATCATCATCACCATCCCAAAAGGAGCAGGTGCCTGGGCCAAGCAGCTGTTGCTGTGCTTTTCCCATTCCAGCCTCACCAAGACATTATGGGGATGGCTGCACTGTGCTCCTGGGAGGACACCCCCGAGAGCCTGTCAGCCTTGTTCACAGAGCAGCAACATCTGAGTCCAGACTGTGCTCGAAAGCTTTTTCCCAGCACATAACCTGAAGCCCTCCCAGAGCAGTGGTGTGTGAGCTGTGCCAGCCCAGGCTCTGCTTCCATCACTGCCCAGTGCTACCAGGGCCCTGCGTAGCTTTAAGAGCCCGTAACAGTTCAGTCAGAAATGAAAATGAAGTCTCATTAAAATACATTCACAATGGGAGGAAAAAAGGCCCCAGACTGTGTTTTTTTTAAAGTATGTTTTTGTCCTGAATCAGCACTGATCTCTGCTAGTTTGACTTCCTTTCTCCCAGCCAGCCAAGTCCAAAGCCAGTTTTGATTCATTTCCAGAGGAGTCTTCTGAACAATGCTTGAGGGTTTCAAGTTTGCCATTTTATCTCTCAGCCCTGCCCACCAGCCCCTTTGTTCCCCTCTTTGAAATTTGCTGTCTGATTAGTGCTTTCCATTTCATCCCACAGATTTCCATTTCATCCCACAGATTTCCATTTCATCCCACAGATTTCCATTTCATCCCACAGATCCTGAGCCTGGAAGCCAGAGACCAAACAGAAACAGTATCTGGCATGGGGCTGCCATTACTTTCTACATGGCCACTCCTGGAGGCTGGTCCTGCTTGTGCACTCTGTGGCAGGTCCCAAACACCCTCTGTGTCCCAGAGATGTGTGCTGCCCCATCCCTGAAACCATTCCAGGTCAGGTAGTCTGGACCTCCGAGCAACCTGCTCTAGTTGCAGGTGTTTCTGTTGACTGCAGGGAGTTGGAGTAGATGACCTTGAAGTCCAACCATCCTCTAGCTCTGTGACTCCACAATAAGGTGCCCCACTGCTAACCCAACCAGCACAATCTGTGCTGGTTTCAGGCTGTGAAGGGCTCCTGCAGCAGCAGCTCTTTGCTGATGGGTTTGGAGGCAGCAGTGCTGGCAGTGCCTCATGTCTCTTTGATCAGAGCCCAGGACAGGGCAAGCTCTAAAATCAGGTGCTGAGTGTGACCTTGGGTTGGTCCCTGCGGTGTGCTCACACGTGGGGCATGAGGAGAGATCCTGTCTCTTACCCTGCCAGCACCTCTGTGTGGGGTCAGCTTGGCAGCACTCTGCAGCCCACAGCCCAGGGAGGCAGGTCCTTCAGCCCAGGCACATCTGTGTCACCCCTTTGCTCATTACCCCATGCTCCTGCCTTGCTCTCAGGAACCAAATCCTCTTTATGGCCTCTGACACTTTCCCCACTCCGTTCACAATCCTCAACTTCTCCCCATCCCCACACCTGCACATCTGGCATGAGGCTGTGCCCTCCCCCATTTCCAGCACCAGCAGCTCTTCTGCTGAGCCTGTTTTGTGTTGCCTGCTCAGAAGGAGTATTGCAGGAGGACGTTAAACCCAGCAGAAGGCACAAGGAGCTTCCCTGTGTTGATAAAAGAAGTTGTCCTGGGAAAATAAAGTGGGTGCAGTGTGGGCACAGATGGTGTGTGCCCACCCACCGCCCTGCTGCAGTGTCTTGGCGTCAGCCGCGCTGACTGCAGCAGACTCAAAACTGACATCAGACTAATTGCTGTAGCAATTATAGGGCAATTAGAATAAAAGAAGCACCAAGTCTTAATTAAGAAGCAGATTGAAGAGGATTTAGCAGCTCTAACTGAGAAATCTGAAAATCACTCAGTATCTGCTGTCTTGAGGAGGCTTCAGATGGTGGAGGGTTGGTGCTCAGCAGTGCGCAGGAATTTGCACTTGTCTGGCTGGAAGGAAATTGCAGCTGAAGGGCAGGGAGGGTGGGATGCACTCCGCCAGCACCGACCTCCTGTTTTCCTTGCACACCAGCATGGCAGGCAGCAGGGGCCTGGCGTCAGTGTGCAGCTGAACCGCAGCACAGAGCTGGTCCCTGTTGTGCTCTGTGCTCCTCGCAGCGTCTGCAGCTGCCTCGCCCTGCAGGACAGGGCTTGATGGATGGAAGGAGTTAAATGGTGCTTGCTCGTGTGGCATGGGAACGGCCTGCTGACCCTGATCCTCTCCGCTGTGCTGTGACCAGGGCTCTGCTCTGGTATGAGAAGCACGAACTGATTCCCAGTGCCACAGGCGCAACTCCTTTCCATGGGGCTCCCTTCCACGGAGCTCAGTGCACACCAAGCAGACCCAGAAGACTGCAGCTGATACTGTTGCCAGAAAGCTGGGTGCCCAAATCGCTGTGCAGACCTGGATTTTTGTGCAGTCAGCACCCATCCCTGCCCTGCTGAGTGCAGGACACTGTACAGGCTGTGCCCCGTCAGAGTGCAGGGAACATCTCTGTGCCAGTGTGTGCCAGAGCCTGCCTGAGCCCATGTGGAGTTCCAGGTGTAAATCAGAGCTTTCATCCAGAGCGTGCTGAGCATGCTGCATGCAGGTACCTGCTCAGCACAACTGCCTATAGGCCCTACCTCCTGAGCAGCACCAAGTGCTCTGGCCAGGGAACAGCAGAGCTGACACAGACTGTGAGCTGGTACCCACAGCCCCACGTGCTGGAGAAGGGGTGGGGTGTATTGATGCTGACAGTTGCAGCTCAGCCTCCCCACAAAGGTGTTGTGTCTCCTTCCCCATTTGTGCTGTCACATTGGCATGAGACTGAAAACTTCAGAGCAGCTTCAGATAGACACTGGTAGGAGTGCTGGGATCTCAGTGCCTGGAGAGAGCAGCCCTGCTCCTCGAAGTGGGGATGCACCTCCAGTGCCCATGCAGAGCCGGTCCCACCAGGCTTCTGGAAGGAGTTACCACCAGCAGCTCTGGTCAGCTTACTTGATGCTCTTCCCTTTCCTCAGGAGACAGTTGGAGAACCTTTCTTCCTGCTGATTTGTGCTATCAAGCAGCAGATTAACAAGGGCTCCATCGACGCCATCACAGGGAAGGCCAGGTACACTCTCAATGAGGAGTGGCTGCTGAGGGAGAACATTGAGGCCAAACCCAGGGTGAGTACTTGCAGCCCGGGGCGGGAGGGGGGGCAGTGGGCACATACACCTTCTGGGCGGTTGTGCCAGAGACTGATTTGAGCTCGTGACTGCAGGATGAGGCTGATAGTGACTGCTCGCTTGCACATCCATCCCTCGGTGGGGTACCTGGGTTCAGGTCAGGAGCGACAGGAGGCAAGAAAATTTGTTCTGCCGTGTTTAGAGAGTTAAAGCCAATAGATTTGCCATTGCCAGCAAAAAAAAAACCCTGTTATGCCTGGCAGCAGGAAGGTGCTAACTGTGAGCCCAGAGCCTGGGGTGAGAGCCCTGCCCAGGCTGTGGCAGGAGTGCTGCTGAAAAGGGGCTCTGGAAAACACCTCAGATGGAAGCAAGCAGGCAAGGCTGTGCCTACCACGGGCTCAGCTCCCCCAGGCATGATGTGGGGTCAGCCCACAGCTTTCCAAAGCCTGGACCGTATCCTGCTCGCAATAGCCTGCCATAAGCTTGGAGCAGCCTTACTGCAGTCACAGGCTGCCCCAGATGATGGGCATTACTGTAACAGACCAGACTGGGGCTCCACATCCTCTGCAGGTTGCCAGCTGAGCCCCCAGTGTCCAGTGCAGGCAGCGGGGGGACAGCAGGGTGCAGCAGGGACACTCTGGGCAGAAATGGCAGCTTCACAGGTGGGCAGGGGCAGCGAGGCTGCTTCCGCTCAGCGAGAGGAGTAAAGTGTGAGCAGGGTGTGTTGGAGGAAGCAGCAGCTGCTGGGGCAGTGCCAGCTCGCCAGGCACCCCTGTGTTGCTGGTAACTAAGCTCACTTTGGAGAACACCCTGCAGAGTAGCTTGGATGGGGCTCTGAGCAGCCTGCTCCCTGGTCACCGCAGCAGACTTGGGCCAGATGACCTTGAAACGTTCCTTGCAACCCAGAGCAGGTCTGTGGTTCTGTGATGCTGTGGTGGTGCACAGTGTGAAATAACATCTTCGTTTCCTGCTGTGCAAGAACTGACCTCCAGCTGTGCATTCCCAGTGCTCCTAGTCAGGGACACTGGAAAGCTGCTTGTGAAGGAGACCCTAGACTGCGAAGGGCTCAGCCATGACTCTTACATGTTCTTTTGGGGTAGCTCTGCTTGTGCTCAGCCATTGCCCCTGGCCTCTGCACCCTGCTGCCATGGGCTTACAGCATTTGGGTCTGCACAGCTTGTGAGAGGAAGAGGCACCTGGGTCTTCTCTGTTGACCAGCATGGCAGCTGCTCCCAAAAGAGAGGAGGATGTTCTGCAGGAAGAGTTGCTCTCATTGCCTGCAGCTTCCTGCAGCAGTAGCTGTGCATCCTGGGGTCCAAGCTGGTGCCTGTGGCCACTCACAGGCTACCTGTCCTGCTGTTCAGAAGGCTCTCGAGCAGGTTGCTGGGTTGTGTTGGTGGTGGTCTCCAGTGCTGTAGTAGATTCCAGGCTGTGGGATGCTTAAAGATTGTTTAGACAAAGGGGCTGGGGCTGTGGTGTCAGGGAGAGGCTGAGCAATGAGCCTTGGCAGCCCCATTAGTTAGTGGCTGGAGCCGGGGAGCTGAGGACAGGGCTGTTATGGGGCCTGACCTCTCCTCCCGCCCCTGAGGTGGTCTCTGCATGTCAAGGCTAAGACCTATTAGCAAGGCATTGTGGGACAAGGTTGCAGTGTCACTGTCCATGTCCTCCTGGCTCCATCAACAGACAGGGGCTTCAGACTCCTGGGCTATAAATCAATGCCTCTCACTCGTGGTGAAGCCCGGATGACCTCATTTGTTCAGCCTGGTTTCCAGCAGCATGGGGCCCAGAGCACAACAGTGAGAGCCATGCACAGCCTCTGTGCCTCCTTGGGAGCCAGCAGAACTGGGAAGGTCACCCCTAACTCATCCTCTGCCTGCAGAACCTCAACGTCTCCTTCCAAGGCTGTGGGATGGACTCTCTGAGTGTCAGGGCCATGGACACAGACACACTCAGCCAAGTGAAGGAGAAGATTCTGGAGGCCTTCTGCAAGAACGTCCCCTACTCCCAGTGGCCAAGAGTGGAAGATGTTGACCTTGGTAAGGACCAGATGCATTGGACCGACCAGCTGCAGCAGCTGATGTTGCACAGCATTGAGTGAGGCAGGGCTGACAAAAAAGCAGACATCAGGGCAGCCTCTCCCTGAGGATGATCTTCAGGAAAGAGTAGTGAGACCAAATACTGGTGGGCAAGAACAACTGGGCACATAACTGGAAAAAAGATTTAGGAAAGCCCAAGTAGAGCAGAGGGACTTGGCAGCCTTTAAAGGCTTAGCCTCTGGTACCCCTGAGGCTGCAGGTGGCTTGCTAGCAGCTGTCCATGAGGAGCTGTAACTGAGCTCCTGGGCTCCTGTTCAGACACAGGTTCAAGCTATTAGTCTCCTCAACTCCTTCTCCCCAAATTTAAGAAGGAGCCAAGCTAGTGCTGGTAAGAGAAACCCGTGCTGCCTGTGATGCCTCATGCCAGGCCATGGAGACATACCCTGGCTGGGTCAGCCTGCTCAGTGCCAGAGGGAGCCTCCAAAGAACACGTGGGCTGGGACAGGGACAGCTGATGATTGTGGCATGTGCCCTCTTCATAGACACCCAACAAGCTCTGCCCTGTGGGGAGACACCAGCAGCCTGCAGTGGCCACATGCACCTCAGGTGCCAGGCGCTCCATGAGGTGTGTGCCACATGGTCCCTACAGGAGAGGGGAAGGGGAAGCTGTGCCCCTCCCCATCTCCCCAACAGAGCCTTTCTCACCTCTCCTAGATCTAGGCTGGAGATCCCCACTCTACGGCTAACCTTGGAGGCTACTGCTAAACATCTGGTTTCCCAGAGTCCCAGTGACCTTGGCAGCAGGACTGTGCAGCTCCTGAGCTCACTATGGCCAGTCCCTGGCACCCTCATGCCACCCACACCTCCCTGGGGCTCATGGCTCACTTGTCCTTTCTCTGTGCAGAGTGGTTTGCCACCAGCACCGACAGCTACATCCTCCGGGACCTCGATGACACCTCGGTGGTGGAGGACGGCAGGAAGAAGCTCAACACCTTAGCACACTACAAGGTAAACCCGCAGGGGACAGCCACTTTGTGGTGCCTGCCTGGCCCCGGGGCCAGCCCTCCACAGCCGGCATCCTCGGCAAGGAGCAGGGAGGTTGCCGTAGCTCTGTGAGAGCTTCCGGGGAATAGACATCTGCCCTGGCGAGGAGCTCATTAATATTGCAACACACTGAAACTCATTAAATGCTCTTCATGCAAAACAAGTTATTACTGACAACCGAGAGCGGGAGCAGCTCCTGTCCCCCGACACCAGCCCGGCTCATTGGCATCGCTCTGCTCTGCAGAGCCCTGCTGCTGCCGGCTGCAGGGCTGGGGGTGCCACCAAGGAGCAGAGGCCAAGGTGTGGGGCTCAGATGGGGTTCGTGGCCCTTTCCCCTTCGAGAACTAAAGGCAAGCAGCAGTGCCTGCAGTGCCTGGGAGTGCAAGCCTGCCTGGGCCATAGCCGTGCGTGGAAGCTCAAGCCAGCCAAGTGCTGGCTGCTGCTGCTGTTTGTGTAAGGGCTGAGCCATGTAGGCTTTGCTGGCCCTCTGCCCTTGGCACAGCCAGTGCCAGCCCCACGACACCAGGCTGTGTGGCCAGGCTCCTTCCGCCCTTCTGGCAAAGGCAAAGCAGCTCCTGAGCACAGCTTAGCACTTGCCTCTTCCAGTTACCTTAGAATGATCCAGGACTGTAGCTTGGGCACAGGCATTTCCCTGAATGCTGTTGGATGCAAGACCCTCAACAACTTCGATTTGCTTTTAAAATCCCTTTGCACACAGGGCAGTGTCCTTCCTCCTGGTTCTGGAGCTGGGGAGTAGGACAGAGGGCATTCATGGCAGGGCAGCAGCTGTACCAGTGTTCCTCAGCTCCTGGGATCTCACTAGGGCTACCCCTGTCTCCCTGGGAGGCACCACTAAGGCCCCCGTCATTGAGGTCTGCATTTCCCTTCCTCTGCAGATCCCTGAAGGGGCATCCCTGGCCATGAGCCTGTCGGACAAGAAGGACACCGCGCTCAGCAGAGGTAGGGCTGGAGCACCTAGGCTGTGTGAGCAAGGTGAAGGACAGGAAGGCTCTGAAACTGCTCACCTGGAAAAGGCTTTTCCCTCCCAGTTTACACCTGTAGCTTCCTGCCAGCCTCTCCCTAGGTTTCAGACTGTGCAGAGGCTCAGAAGAGAGCAGGGGAGACAAAACCTGATATTGATCAGCAGGCATCAGCCCCTGTCTGCAGGTCACCTGCCCTGAGGCTGGCTCCACAGTGGACAGAGCCCCTTTGCCTGCTGGAGCCAGGAGCTGCTCAGGGCTGCAGCTGTCCCAACCATGAGACTGGAGACAGCCCAGGGCGTGTGGGGCACCACAGGGCACTGCAGTACGCCACGATGCAGTAGTGCCCGTGTGCTGATCCTGCTCTCATGCCCTCTTGCTTTGGTACCTGCTGCATGTTCCAGACACATTGACTTGCTGAAGTCACTCGGGGGAGAAACTACAGCTTGGCACTGGGGTCCTTGGGAAAGCAAGACACCTTCTGACATGGAGGGTGGCTGTGGAGGAGAGTGTTGGTTTAGGTGCCTTGGCTGAGCCCTCGTGTTTCTCTCTTCCTCACAGTGAAGGATTTGGACACTGAGAAGTACTTCCACTTGGTGAGTATCCCACTCCCAGCACTGTGGTGGGTCTGGGGGCAATCTGCTCACCCAGGGGAGTGGAGCGTCTCTGCAGGACACCCTCTCTGCAGCGAAGGGCATGCAGGGGATGTGCCACAGCTCTGGCTCTGCTCCCTGAGCCCTCTCCTGCTGTGACAGCAAGGATGCTGGTGGAGCACAGGTGGGCAGCGTGGCCCAGCCCAGGACTGCTGGTGGGGTGCTTGAGGAGAAAAACTCCTTGTAGTAGTGGAGGGGAAGCCCACCTGGGCTCCTGCCATGTAATCCTCTTGCTCCTCTTTCGACATACTTCATCTCCGTGGTGGCTGCCCCTTAGCAGAGGTGGGCAGCTACTTTCATCCTTGCAAACAGCCATCCCTGCTGCACTCCAGCACCAGCCAGGCCCTGGTGCAAGCAGGCCCTGGGCCATGGTGAGACCTCAGCCAGGCACAGGGCCAGGTTTTCCCCTTGTCCAGGCTGGCTGTCAGGGAGATGTCCCCTTGGCAGCACTGGAAGCAGAGGTGACCAGCCAGAACGCACTGCACCTGCACTCCAGTCCCTGTTTTTTCAGTTGAGGTGATGAAAGAGGAGAAAATCTGCACAGCTTTGGTGCTGTGGGGCACCATAAAGATGACCTGAGTGGCAGGGGAGTTGTTGTACCTGGTTTAGCCACCAGCAGCCAGACAGCCTGGGAGCATGGCTGGAGAGTGACTCGGTGCTGTCCAATGCCCCAGGCAGCCTGGGTCAAGTCGCTGAACCTCCTGGCACACTACCTGCCCCGGAGGCTGGGAGTGTTGGTGAGTTCTTGTTGTGCTGGGCTACAAAGTGCTGAGGATTGCTGAAAGCTGTTAGGAGAAAAGCATTCTGGACAGCAGCAAGGTTTGATGCCCTTAAGTGTCCCTGCCCAGACAGAGAACGAACACCCAGCAGAGCCAGGAGGGAGAAGGGATGGAAAGCTGGACGTGCCCATATGAACCAGTGCCAAGATGCCCTGAACTGGGCTTTTGGGTCATTCCCGAGCTGTCATTAGCCCACTTGGCTAGGGAAAGATTGATTTTTGTGCTTGAAAAGGCCACAGTAGGAATCCTGGGGGATTTTTCGTGGTGGTTGTTGCGGGGACCTTGTGCTGGAGTCTTGGCTACAGCGAGCCAGGGCAGCTGCAGAGCACAGGGGACAAGCAGATGGTGTGCAGGAAGGTGGACGGGCTTGGATGGGCTTGTTCTCCTCGCCTGGCTTGAGGGAGGCCATGAAGAGCTGGGTGAGAGCACAGGAGAAAACCCTCAGGAAAAGTGAGGGTTGCAAAGCACTCCTCCATGGCCATATAAAGCAGCATTTGTGAGGCAGGGAGTGCTGTCGGATGGAATTCCATGTGCAGCTGAAACTCTGTACGGAAGGGAAAATGCAGCGTGACACTGCAGAGGAGCTCTCAACAGATGTTTTGTGTTGGGCCAGGTTCTCCCCACTGATGAATCGGTTGAACACAAGAAGTCCCACAGGCAGAGCCACAGGAAGAAAGTCTTACCAGAGATCTACCTGACCAGACTGCTTTCCACGAAGGTAGCAGATGGGATGCTGGGGTTGGTGGTAGTGGTCTGTAGGGGCTGGTCACCCTCGAGGTGTAGTGCGACCCTTCTGTCCTGGCCAGCTGGAGTGTGTTTAGTGAGGCTGCCAGGCACTACTACTCCGTGGCTTCCCTCCAGCACTGCTGCCTGAAGCCTCTCATGGTCTCCCTAGGCTGGTCTGAGCACATGAAAAGGATGCTGATCACCTCAGAGTCCTGATGCAGAGGCCAGACCTGAGCTCACCTCCCCAGCAAGAAGGTCTTGGTGGGAAAGGAGTGGGAGGTGCTCAGTGCCAGGAGCAGAGGCAGTGTCTGTACAGTCTTATTTGAGATTGGAACTTGCCCACTCTCTGCGAGTGCTCTGCTCCAGCAGCTGGGCTCCCAGCCCATCTTTAATCCCAGCATGATGCCTCACTGGAGCAGAGATCACAAGGCTGGCCAGCAGGCTCTAGTCTTCTTTGTATTTACTGTGCAGAACAATCACAGATGTGAGATCCTAGCAGAAAGAAAGAAAAGTCTTGATGCCAAAAGAAATTAAACCCAAACGCAAGCTAATTATATCACTGTGCCCCAGCAACCTTCGCCCTGCTCCAGCAGCCCCTTTCCCTGCTGATCTGTCCAGCTGGCAGTGCAGAGATTCCCTGGAGCCCCTGGTGCTGCCCTCCTCCAGCGTGTGCTTGTCCCACAGGGCACGCTGCAGAAGTTCCTGGACGACTTGTTCAAAGCCATCCTCAGCATCCGGGATGACAAACCCCCCCTGGCCGTCAAGTACTTCTTTGACTTCCTAGAGGAGCAAGCAGAGAAAAGAGGGATCACAGACCCTGACACTATGCACATCTGGAAGACCAACAGGTTTGGAAAAGGAAATCTCTTCTGCCTCTTTCTTCCTTCCATCCCTCGGGAGCAGCAGCTGCACACCCTTGGTGTCCTGGACAAATGGTTAGGTTGCTAAAAGTAGAAAAGTGGCTTGGAAACCAGGAAGGGTGGCAGAAAGGCAGTGCAAGATGAGGCCAAAGGCAGGCTTGGAGAGCTTTGAACAAACATGACTCAGAGGAGCAGCAAGCTGGAAGAGAAGGCAAAGGCAGATGAAGAGCAGGAGGAACTGCTACACTCCTGCAGGTAATGAAAGGAGGAACAGAAGAGGGACAGGGTGCTGAGAGGCAGCAGCCTGGAGTGTCAGCTCCAAGCACTGAGGATCTGAGCCAGAGACCAGAACCATGTCAGCTCTTAAGGCCAACATGGAGACTTCTAAACCCCAGGGTAGTTCTCCTGACTTATTTCTGTACCCGGGCTGGGGCTGCTGGCTGTTGGCAGGGCTGCAAGAGCTGATGCCATGACAGCTGGGTGCTGCCTGCCCTGCAGCCCGGGCACCAGCCCACAACCGTGCCGAGGGGTGTGAGGAGTAGCAGGACTGGGGTTGGAAGCCCATGCTGGGGAGGAAATGGAGCAGGGGAGAAACCAGAAAATTTAACTGGAGAGAGCAGGGAGCTTGGAGGGGCATTGAGGAGAGGCTGAGTGCTCCTGGGGCTGCAGGGACCAGAACCATTTCCAGCATGTGAAAATCAACCCCAAATGTGGCTGGGCAGCCAGAGGGGCAGGCGCCAGCACTGAGCTGCAGCTTTCCCTGTCCTTCTTTGCCTTTAGCTGCTGGTAAAGCACAGACTGAGAGCAGGAGGGAAGGCAGGAAGGGCCAGCACTGAAACTCCTGTTGTGGCCAGAGGAGCAGTGAAGTAACTGCAGGAGAAAATCAGTAGAAAGAAGGAAGAGAGACACATGATCTACATTTCACAGGGCCAGGCCAGCCATCAGAACCTGTTGGGGAACAAGGAGAAGGAGCTGGCACCACTACAAGGTGCTCCACTGCTACAAAGGACAGCAAGTGGGGAGGTCTGGCTCAACAGCCCTGTGCCAGCAAACCTGGCAGGGGCATTTCTGGAGCCGCAGTAGCTCCAGGAGCTGCTCAAAGAGCAAAGGTGTGTGCTCGCCTGGAGAGAGCTGCACATGGGGTCTTCAGCCCATGCCATGCGCTTCAGCCTGGAGAAGTCTCTCTTCAGGGTGAACGCCTGTGCCTGTCCCTCTGGCTAGGCAGAGGCTCATACCCTGCCAGGGTGTGATTGAAGAGCACAACCTGTCTTCTCAGCATTCTCCTCTCTACCGTTCACTTGCTGTCATCTGGCTTGCTTCTCTGCCCCTGGAGCACAGCACTCACTCATGTGTGTTCCTGGCCTGTCTCCTCTGCAGCCTGCCCCTGCGGTTTTGGGTCAACATCCTGAAGAACCCTCAGTTCGTCTTTGACATCGACAAGACAGACCACATCGATGCCTGCCTCTCAGTGATAGCCCAGGCCTTCATCGACGCCTGCTCCCTCTCCGACCTGCAGCTGGGCAAGGTACCCTCCCCAGGGGACATCTGGCTGCCGCTCAGGGCAGCTGCAGGTCACCCACTCTGTCCGTCTGCTGCCAGTAGCAGGACTGCCTGGGAGCCACTCATTCAGAGCCATGTGTTTGAGTTTCAGCTGTTGTGGATGGGGTTTTGAGACCTCCCTTTCTTCCCTCACTCCTTTGTTCAGGCTTGAACTTGTGATTTGTGCAGGCAGCCATGAGGCAGTGGGGCCAGGAGGTGCCAGGCGGGATGGCAGAGGACAGAAGGCTGGGGGCAGGGCCAGCTGCTGGCCTGGTGCTAGGTGTTGCTGGAGGCTGTGTGAGCTGTCTGTGGTCACAGGAGTTCATCCAGCACTGTCTCTGCAGTGCTTCCTGGTGGGCTGAGCCATGCCTGAGCAGACAGGTGTTCTGCTGGCTTGGGCTGGGGTGTGAGGGACTGGCACGGGCACTGATGTGTACCAGTTCTGCCCCGGCACAGCACACAGCTGCCTTGGCCAGGGATGGCTTAGAGCACAGCATCAGCAAACTCCCAGTAGCAGGCTGGAAAATGATGAAGCTTCAGGTGGAGCTTTACTCAGTGCCGTCAGTGGTTTCTGCGGAGCCTCTCAGCCAGGAGAGCTGTGAGAAGCTCAGGAGGCCAGCTGAGCCTTCAGGAATGTGGTCTGTGCCTGCCCAGGCAATACAGACCAGTCTGGAGGTGCGGGGACCAGCCAGAGCCCTCCCCTTGACACTATTATTATGAGTCTTAAGTCTTCCGAGCAGTGACTGAGGAACCAGATTGTTCAGCCTGGAGGTGACTGTGGGCAGAGCTCATTGCTCTCTACAGCTCCCTGAGATGAGGCTGGAGCCAGGTGGGGTTGGGCTCTGCTTCCAAGGAACAAGTCATAGGATAGGGGGAAATAGCCTCTGGTTGCCCCAGGGGAGGTTTAGGTTGGCCACGAGGAGCAATTTGTTCCCCAAAAGCACTGTCCAGGCCTGGCCCAGTCTGCCCAGGGCAGTGGTGGAGTCCCCATCCTTGGAGGGGTTTCAGAGCCATGGAGCCATGGAGATGTGATGCTGAGAGCCATGGTTGGTGGTGCCCTGGCAGTGCTGGGGTGAGGGTTGGGCTCCATGAACATAAACATCTCTTCAAACCAGAACAAGCCTGTGCTTGTCAGCTCCAGCCATCAGGACCTGGGGAGGAGCTGGCAGGTGCTGCCACACTGCTGCCAGCAGAGCCCACGTCGCCCATCTCTGATGATATCACATGCTGGCCACCTCCAGTGTGTGGTCAGAGGCCCGTGTGTGGCCTCAGCACACCTGCCAGGGGCAGATCCAGGGCGAACCTCCGTGGCTGCCGTGCCACTCCGCGTCCCGCGGGGAAGGCAGGCAGCAGGACTCTGGCCCCCACCCTCCCTGCTCTGCCTCTGTCTCAGCCCAGGAGCTGACATCTGAAACCTCCCCGCAGAAAGCAGCTTTATTATAAAGTGCTGCACAGAGCCCGGCGGCAGTGTGGGCTCTGACGTCAGGGGGACCCTGCAGAGAGGGGGTGGGAGCTGTTCCGTGCATCCCCCAGCCAGCCTGGGAGCAACAGGAAGCCTTGGCTGGGAGAGGTGAAGTCTGGAGAAAGATCTAATGAGCGCTGGCGTTTGTTTGTTTGGGTTCGGGACTCTCTCGGCACGCATTAGGAAACACCTACCATTTGTCCCTGTCAGGCTGTGGGTGAGGGGAAGAGAGGTCAGCTGGAGTCAGACAGCAGATGGAAACAGTTTCCAGGAATACAATAGCATAAGTGAAGGAATTGTTGAGTAATGTGGGAAGGATAAATCCTCAGCATAAAAATCAGCTTACAAATCCATGCAGCAGCTCGCTGTATGGTTTCCAGGCTGGATTCCTTCCCTGGCTTCATCGTGTTGCTCCTGATACCGTAAGACTCAGGTTCCGTACGTCTACTGGTTAATGACCCAGTCCCCTTCTCTTTAAAGTGCAAACAGCTCAGACACAAATTAAAAGCCCCTCACGAGAAGAGGCAGCATGGGTTCCTTTTGTGTTTCCAGGGGGAAAAAACTCTGCTGTGAGCAGGCTCTGTAACTTGGCTGTATTCCTGTAATGCCTTGTTGCTGGGTTTGAAAATAGACTGCTCTGAGATCTGGTGCCACAGCCTGGTGCCCATTTCCCATTCCCCTGCAGCCGCGCTACAGATTGCAGCAGCAGATTGCAGTTACCCCCGGGCTCCAGCGCCGCTGCCCACAGCGCCCAGGACGCCGCCTGCCGGGCTCTCCTTCTCCAAAGAGCCTCTCTCCCCACCTGTCACAGCACAGCAGGGGCTGCGTCGGGGCGGTGGGACACGCTGAGCTCACTCCTCTCCCTGTCCCCGAGCTGGAGCCGTGTCTCCTCGGGGTGCAGCGCCGGGCCGGGCAGCCAGGTTCATTGCCGGGGTAATGATCTCAGCGGGGCAGGAGTGCTGCGAGGTGAAGATCAGTCATGCTGCTGTGTGCCAGGAGGGCACCGGGGCTCTACCTGCCCTGGTACAACCCGAGCAGGGGCTGCGAGGTTAAGATGGCCTTGTCCAAGCTGACATTAATCAAGAGAACTCTGTGGTTTCTGTTAATTACTTCAGATGCACTCAATATAGGCCAGGCAGGCTGGGTTAGTCAATGCAAAATAAATCAAAGCTACATGAAAAATCCAAGAGGAACGCTTCGGCTGACAAAGTTCAGCTTGCGAGAGAGCTTTGTTCTTACATTTAGATTAAGCTGGCTGCTCAAGAGACCTGAACCAATGCCTGTAGCAGCCCTTCCCTCTTTACTGCTTCCACAGGCAGGGCCACGGGGCACAAGCGTTTGATCTGACACGGCCGTGCTCCGCTCAGCTGCAGAGCATCACCTGGCAGCAGCCACCTCACCTGACCCCGGGCATGCCCTTGCCGCAAATTAAGCCACTCTCCCACAGCCACCTTCCCCGGCACTGCAGCTAACAAACGTTTAGCCTGTGGCAGGAAGCAGGGGCAAGGACAGAGCTGTGGTTCTGCAGGCGGTTGGTGCCTGTCCGCAGCACCTTGATGTGCCCGGGCAGCACCTCCGTCATTAGCGGTGCTGCCCCTCGGTGCCATCCCAGCACACTCCCCTCCAGAGCCGGGAGCAAAAGCCGTCACTGCTCCCTGGAGCCCATGTCTGATGGTCAGCGCTTTGGACAGGCAGATCAAAGCCTGCCATCATCAGGTGTCTGACGCCTGCGTCTCACCCTTTAGGATTCCCCCACCAACAAGCTGCTGTACGCCAAGGAGATCCCTGAGTACAGGAAGATTGTGCAGAGATACTACAAACAGATCCACGACATGCCCCCTCTCAGCGAGCAGGAGATGAACGCTCATCTGGCCGAGGAGTCGCGGGTAAGGGCACCAGGCTGCTGCACACCCCACGCTGGGGGTCGGCTAGGGCTGCAGGCTCCGTGCCCTGACAGAGACTGGGGTCTGGCAGTAGGGGGGGGTGGGAGGGTAGTGCATATGGACTACTTTTTACATGCTGGAAAGAGCAACTAAGAAAGGAGATTCCCCCCCCTGCCCCCAAGAACTTTGATGCACAAACTTCATCTGACCTAATTCCAAGCATCTTCAATTACTGCTGGAGCTGCAGTAAACATCCACGAGTTAGCTTGAACTTAACTGGCTCTGGCACCACTGGGACTTGGGAGTGAAATTCCTTGCCAAAGAGCCAGGAAGTTTGGAAAAGGATCTCTGCAATCCTGCAGTCCCCAGACAACTGGCTGCTGGGCACCTACCGGCAGGGCTGGCCCTGAGTCTAAGCAGCCTGCTAGCAGCCAGCCCTGGCAGCTTGCCCAAGTGTGGGACATCAGTACCAGCTCCAGGAGCTGGCAGCTGCACTCCGGATCCAAATCTTGCCAGCGATGTGCCATGTCTTCCTGCGAATCAAACCATTTCCCCCTGCTGCTTTAGCTTCAGCTGCCCAGCAGGCTTTATCTGCTGGTGTTGCTCTACCCAGCTCTTGTACTGCCCCATGCTGTGACATGCCTTTGGGCACACATAAGGGTGAGGAGTGCTGTCAGGCACGGGTAGCAAAGGCTGACTTTGAAAAGCCTGAGCCCGTTTCTGTTGTAAACAAAGCTCCTTGCTTCAAGGGATGACTGAAATATGCAGGCAAAAACCTTCTTCCAGTCTGGTTAATGCCTGCTGCTGGGCCTTGAACTCACTTGCTGCATCACCTTAACATCTCCTCTGTCCTCTGTGTTCTGCCTCTAAAGAAATACCGGAATGAGTTCAACACCAACGTGGCCATGGCCGAGATCTACAAATATGCCAAGCGCTACCGCTGCCAGGTGAGTGCCCATGGCATCTGCCAGCCCAGCCTGCACCCAGCCCTCCAGTAAAGGGCTGGCATGCTTTGCACCATCCCAGCACATGTAGTAGATGCACAGGCAGGTGCACGTGCTCTCTTGTCCCCAGGCTGATGGCTTCCTGGCAGAGCAGGGCAGCTGTTCCTGGGCCAGTGAACGGTGCTGGGCTGGGCTGGGCTGTGTCAGGTCCTGCTCTCGGGAGGGCAGAGCATGCTGATACAGGTCAGGCCCAAAGTAACTCCTCACCTGCGGCCCCCTAGATGGGGCACTGGCCCTGGCTGATTCCCAGTCCCCTGCACCCCATACTGTGAGCAATTCATTATTGCCATGGGTTTGCTTTGCTTGCGCTCCCCTGCTCAGGGTCTCAGCTGTGCCCAACAACAGCCAGAGAGTGAGAGTCTGGGGCAGTGGGGCAGGGCAGGCTCTCACTGTCAGACGTCTGGCTGAGATTTGGGCTCAGCAGAGCTGGGCTGGTGGGAGGAGCTGAGGCAGTGGGTGGGCAGCCCTGCCTGCATGCCTCAGCCACCCGCCTGCCTGTCTCCTGCAGATCGTGGCCGCCCTGGATGCCAACTCCACAACAAAGCGCACCCAGCTGCAGCACAAGTTTGAGCAAGTGATTGCACTGATGGAGGACAACATTTATGAGTGCTGCAGTGAAGCCTAGGCCCACTGCAGCCCTGGAAGTGACCTTCTGTAGAGTGCAGGGCTGTGGGGAGCCTTTCTTCAGCCACCATACGCCATGGATCATCTCACCAGGGTCATTCGCAAACCAGCCTCAGGGTGGGGATGGGCCTGGCCCATGGCTGAAGGGCTCCCTCACCTGAAAAGAAGTCACCTGACACTTTTCTGAGCAGCTCAAAACCCCTCTGGTCTGCACTGTGGCACCTATAATTTATTTGTTGTTGCCAGCCAGAAACGGAGATGTGACACTTGTGGCAAGCTCAGTTCACCACTTCCCTCTGGTCAACAGCTCCCTGCATGCCTGCTTGTGGTTCCTCAGAAAAAGAGAAGCCCTAACAAGAGGTGAAGCAAAGGGCAGCCTCAGGGAGTAACGAGCAGAGACGGCAAAGGCCTCAGGAGCAGCGCCTGAGCTCCCTTCCACACCATCCCTCTGACATTCTTGTTTTTCCAACACCAGGGACTTTCTCAGCTGTTCACTATCTGCTGCATTCTGTGTATTTTCGTGCCTTTTAATTTTTGTACTGTATGTGTAAACATAACCACCCCTGCATCCGAGACTTGGGCAACAGGGAAGGCGGGGCTGAGGCACAGCAGTCGCTTCCCTGGGCACTGAGGCATGGAGCAAGCACTTTATTCCCAGCTGGCGATGGCTTCTGTGGAGGCAGAGAGAACATGCTGGTGTCAGACGGGGTCAGGAGAGCTCCTTCCCTGTCCCCAGGTTCCATCTCTGCCTGTGCAAGTGAGCTGGAGTTGCTGTGGGTAGGTGAAGACCCCCTGCCTCCCAGCTTGCTGGGCACAGGCACAGCCTCTGCCCGGGGCAGCAGGTGTAGTGGGGGAGAAGGACCCTTGCCTCACCCCCCAGCCATACTGGCTGTGCCCGTGGCACTGCCCCAGCCCTGACAGTGCTGCTCAGGCCAGCATGGGGCAGCTCCTGCTGACTGCCCTTGGGTCAGCAGAGCAGAACATCAGGCATCACCTTCCCTCCCATGTCCCACCAGCATCTCCCTACCATTGCCACTAAAAGCAAGGTCAGTGGTAGAGTGGGGTCTGCTGTAGCAGCTTGCTCTGGACCCAGCCCACCTGAGAGCAGCCACAGGAGCACAGCTTTCCTCTGTCTGGTCTTTCCTTCAACCTGCTCAGGCAGAAGGACTGGACCCCAACCCCCAGCAGCACGATGCTCAGGCAGACCAGTAGAGCAGCTCCTGCATCCCAAGCTGCAAGCAGAAAGCATCCCCATGCTTCTGCTGAGGCCAGCATCAGGGTCCCACTGCACAGACAGGTGGAGCTTGTCCAAGACCAGGAACTTCTGTGCTGTCCCTCTGCATCCCCACTGGGCAGAGCCCCCATCCCAGCTGGGTGGGACATCCAGGGAGCGTGACCACTGCGGTGTTCTCCAGTGTCCTGCTGGTGCGTCTGCAGAGGCTAGGCCACAGCTGACACCACGTGCCTGAAGCTGAATGTTCACTTGCAGGCAGCAGCACCCTGCCCATGACAGCTGCACCCAGCTGGAGCCACTGCATTTCAAACTGCCAAATAGAGAAGAGAAGCTACTACCTCACTGCAGGCAGGGGCTGAGGGGGGCCTCCGCCACCCATCCCACTAGCAATGATGCAGCCTGCTGTTAGATGACTTTGGTCCACTAAAACTCCTCCTGGGTGACTCACTGCTGTGGCCTGTGGCCTCCATCCCAACAGGGACACACTTGTGAGTGCTGTGTCCATCAGCCCTGTGTACATAGATGTCTATTTTAAACAAAGCAGAGACTTTATCCAGTATAGTGGGGGGAAGGGAGAGCAGAGCTTTTATAAGGGGAACTCCAGAAGTACAAACACTGTGGAGGTGTCACTGTTGAGGACAGAAACAAACAATGTAGCTGGGCTACATTTTATTTTGAAAGTGATTCCACAAAAGGCTTGAATTATTTTTTGTTGTTGTTTTCTTTTAGAAACTGTGAATAGCTGCCAGAAACAGGCAGACCCAGCACAGGGAGGGCAGGGCTGGGAAGGAGAGAGGTGCAGAGAACATCGAGCTTGGCTGGAGGTGGGGAAGGGTCCGAGGGGCAATAGCCCCACGTTGTGACAAGGGAAGGACACAGGCCTTTGCCTTCTGGCCCCGTGGCTGGCACGTCATTATTGACGTTTCTTGAAGCAGAAGGTCGTTGCTACTAACCATCTGAAACAACCCCAAGGGAGCAGCAGCTGGAGGGGCGGCAGGGCTGCCCCGGGCCCTTCGTACCATGTTTTTAGACTTTGGCTCTTGTTGTGGCTGTGGTGCCCTTACCTGCTGTGTAGTGAAGTGGCAGACTCCTGGAGAAGCCTCTTTCTAATAAAAGAAGGTGCTGAAACCTGCCTGCTGCCTTCCCGTCCCACGCCTACCAGGGCACAGGGAGCTTTGCCTGCCTGAGGGTGCCCAGGTGTGGCAGCTCTGGTGACAGCCATCCTGTTTCTGTGGCAGAGGGGGTCCTTACCCTTCTGGGCTGCAGAGCACACTCCTGCTGCTGGCACCGTCGCCCCCACCAGAAGAGATCCAGATGGGGACACAGCCAAGCTGCTGAACTGATTATGCACAAAGACCAGTAACACCCCAGCAGTGCCCAGCACTGGGCAGCCTCACCCCTGACGAGTGCCACTGGTCCACAGGACAGTGTCTTCTCCCAGCCCCTGCTCTACACCACCACCACTTGACTTCTGGCTTCGGTGTTGTGATACCAGCCACAGCCCGCAGGTCTTAATGACCATGGCATTGCTAAATCCTCTCTCGTCCACCTCTCTCAGTAAAAGCTGCTCTCCAGACACCAGGGGGATTTGCTTTTCCTGCTGGAAAGCTGATTCTTAGTGAATCTAAATCCAGCCATTAAAGAGCTGGCCTCTTCCCAAGTGCCTCATGTTTCACAGTGAGTGCCTGGTGAGCGAGGGCACAGCTCCTGACTAGTTCTGGGACATTTCCAGTCCTGTGAGCAGCGCTTTGGGAAGCTAACTGGCAGCCAGGGGCTGGGTGAGCTCTGCTCAGCTGTCACTGCAGCATCCCCAGCCCTGCCCCTGGGGGTACACAAGCTTCAGCTCCATTAAAATGGATCAGTGTGGCCAAGGCTGAAGTTTAAAGAGAAGTTAGTTTGCTCAGCTCTTGCTTAAGCCCCAAAGCAAGGCCAGAAGCCTTGGAGGGCATTGGCAAGGCCAGCCACAGATTAGCAAAATCCTCTTTAGGAAGTTTTACTTCCACTGATTTCCTCCTGCCCAGGAGGGCTGCAGCCTGCTGCATTATCAGGCTGACCTTCAGAAAGGATCTGCTGTGTAGAGAGCAGGAGCAGGGTGGGCATGGGAAGGTTCAGTGGAAGCCTTGCTGTGCTGAGCTGCTAGTGAGGCAGGGTGGAAGTGGGAGCTATGCCACAGACAAAGGGGTGAGAATGCTGCAGGCTACAGCAAACACCCAGAGCTCCTTTTCTGAGCCCCAGGCCACACCTATGCTCCTCTTGCCCTGCTTGGTGCACGAGCAGCTCCCCTCCAGCACCGGGCACCCCTGCCCATGACACTCTCTCAGACCTGCTTCCCCAGCACTAGTGTAATCCCAGCTCAATCAGGCATTAGCACAAGGGCTGCCAGGAGGGCAAAGGGTTGCATGCCCACTCCATGCTGAGGCAGGACTGGTCAAGCCTGAACTGCATGGTGCCCATGAGTGCCACTCTTCTGTGCCCCATGGGTCCCAGGCCATCACCCAGCACTGGGGTTCACCACCAGACCCTACAGTCCAACACCCCCTGACACTGCTGGCACACTGGGGACACAGACAGGACACCACTGTGAGAGCAGGCATGGTGCAGCTGCCTGCAGCACCAGCTCTCTACCCTGCCTCTTGGGAAAGGGCTGGGAGGGTTGGCAGTGGGAGTGCAGGGACCCCAGAGCAGGGCAGCAGTGACGCCGTGTCATGAGGACATGCAGCAACTTTATTAGCAGGTGAACATGATTAAAACCTGTCCTAGGGACAACAACTTGCCCAGACCCAATGGCTGGGCACCAGCTGGATACAAGGCTGGGGCACAGGGCTGCCTGGGTCCCTCTATGGAGCCTTCCTGCCTGTGGCTTTGGGGGCTACCTTCTCCCTCTTGCTAGTTCCCAGGGTCACCTGGGGCTGCCTTACCTTGCCCGGTCCCCCCTTAGCCTCGGAGGGGTCTCTCTGTGCTGCCTTGGATGCCCTCCCCTTGCTCTGTCCTGCCAGGGCTCTGTGGGGCTCTGTGGCCCCAGCACCCACGGGGGTGGTGTCATGGCCCTGTCCTGTGTCCATAGCAGCTGCAGCCACAGGGGGCCTGGAGCAGCACTTGCCCTGGGCCCGGGAGTGGCCAGCAGCTTGTGACATCTTCGCTCCATCATTCCTGGACTTCCCTGCTGCTGGTGGCTTGGCCTGGGGAGGAAAGAGCACCTCAGGCTGCTGCCACAGAACCACAGAACTGGTCTGGATGGGAGAAACTTTTAAGGTTATGGAGTCCAATGCTTAACCCAGTGCTGCCAGATCACCACCAACCCATGGCCCTAGCACCACATCTGAGGCTTTGAAACCCCTCCAGGGATCAGGGCTCCACCACTGCCCTGAGCAGCCTGGGCCAGGCCTGGAAAACCCTTTTGGGGAACAAATTGTTCCTCATGTCCAACCTAAACCTTCCCTGTGACAACTTGAGGTTGTTTCCCCTTGTCCTATCATTTGTTCTTTGGGAGCAGAGCCCAACCTCACCTGGCTGCAGCCTCCTCTCAGGGAGCTGCAGAAAGCAATGAGCTCTGCCCTCAGCCTCCTCCAGGCTGAACACCCTCAGGTCCCTCAACTGCTCCTCAGCAGCTCTGTTCTCCAGACCTTTCCACAGCTTCATTGCCCTTCTCTGGGCAAACCATGCCACAAGCCACCCAGCCCCTCTGCTGAGCCCTAACTCACATCCACAGGCTTTACCTTCAGCTTCTTGGCTGCCGCCGACTTCTCCTTGGTGCCTGTGGAAGAGGAGATGCGATGAGCGAGCATAAGGACCCACCGCAGGACTGGTGCAGCCCAGGGTTTCCCATGGCACCACCGTTACTTTGCTGTTTTTCACCTGCTGTGGGGGCCTGGAGGGTCCCTTTCCATCCTGGTTTTGGGTCTTGTCCTCTGTCGGTATCTGCCTGGCCTGGTGCTTGCTTCTTCTGCAGCATCTTGGAGGCTAACTGGGAGTGAGAGAAGGGTGGAAGCAGGGCCAGACACCTCCTCAACCCCCAGCCCCACCACCTTGGGGCCAGCAGCCCCTACTCACCTTGAAGCTCCCAGTGGCCCCCATGGCAGAGGAGTTGCGGGGTCGCACCAGGTCCCCGCGGCTCAGGCCCTTGCTCAGAGCCTGCTTCAGCAGGTACTTGAGGCGGATGGGGTCCACGGTAGGGTACTTGTACAGGATGAAGCGTTTGATAGCAACCACGGAGACACCTTTCCTCTGGTCCTGGCCCTGCACCTGCAACACCTCTATCACCATGCGCAGGGTTGAGGGGTGTCGGGGACGGCAACGCAGGGCTGACAGCGCTGGCAGCTGGGCTGTGCGTGTTGGCAGCTGGGCTGTGCCAGCAGCTTCAGATCCTGGGAGAAGTGAGAGGCACCTCTTGGGAGCCTGGCACAGCCCCCCAAAAGCTGAGCATAGAAGGAGAGAACTGCTTTGGCTGGAAGAGACCTTTAGTGATGAGTCCAAGCCTCAGCCCAGCACTGCCAGGGCACCACCAACCCATGGCCTTCAGCACATCTCCACTACTTTGAAAACCCTCCAGGGATGGGGACTCCGCCACTGCCCTGAGCAGCTTGGCCTGGGCCTGGACAACCCTTTTGGGAAGAAATTGCTCCTTATGGCCAGCCTGAGGCCATTTCCTCTCATCCTGTCACTTGCTCCCCAGGAGAAGAACCGAGCTCCCACCTGGCTGCAGCCTCCTCTCAGGGAGCTGCAGAAAGCAATAAGCTCTGCCCTCAGCCTCCTATTCTCCAGGCTGAATACCTCCAACTCCCTCAGCTGTTCATCCCCATAGCCTCACAAGGGCCACGTCTAGCAGAGCCTTACCTAGCTCAGGCTCCATGGCAGCACACACAGCTCAAAAACCCAGCACCACTGCCCATGCTCACAGGCTATGCTCAGCCACAGCTCATTTATGTCATTAGCACCCTCACTGCTGATGTTGGTTGGTAGCTGCTAATCGTTCTGGTCCCTGCCCCCTGGGAGCAGGTGGTGGAGAAGCCAAGAGCCCTTTTCCAGTGTTCAGAGAGGGACTGGAGGGAGGTAAGAAATAAGGAGTTGTGGGGTGGTCACCCTGAGCCATGGGTGAAAAGCACCTAACTGTTGCACCTATCTCCTGAGCCCAGCAGCCAGGGTCCTGCATGGTGCCAGCAGGAACCGAGTTTGGAGCAAGGAGAGGCACCCAGTGCCCATGCTCTGCCCATTAGGCTCCCCTGGGGCAAGCATTGCCAGTCTGTTCTCTGCTCCATTTCCAGTCCATTTCCAAGTGCCCCAGGGAGGGCTAAGTGTGGGCACTGGAGACTTGGAGGGGCTGGCACCGCAGCAAGGGTGATGGGTGCATCTCTTCTGCCCCAGCTCCTCCTCCTGGATCTGTCCATCACCTCTCTGGCTCCATGATGCCTCCAGCACCCACCTGGCTTGGCGGGATGGTCCCAAGCCATCGCTTGCCCCTATCACCACCAGCAGTAGCTGCAAGGCTGGGCATCATGGGGGGCAACAGCCTGTGGGCTCAGGGCCAGGACATTTCTGGGATGCACCAGGGCTGGTCCAAGTGCAGGTGGGAAAGCCATGGAGTGGCTGCCAGGGAGCAGGGCCTGGTGCCCAGCAAGCACACACCCAGCCCTTGGTCCTCTTCCCCCCCAAACCAGCCCCCAGGTTCGAGGCACATGAGTCAGCCTGAGCACTGCATTATTCATGAACGCTGATCTTCGGCTTGCACTGAATATGCAGCAGCAGCGACAGAAACAAGGAGAGAATTGTACTTGCAAATTGCTCTTTATTAGAGGTTTCGCTCGCAGGGGTTCTGGCTGTTCCCTATTAGACCTTGCAAAGCTGTGCAGGATTAGAAACCAGAGACGAAGATAATGTACAAAAATAGTTTCAAATGTTGATAACACTGAACGGGGAGAAAAACATCTTATTTGTGTGCCTGAGCTAAAAATACGACCGCAGAGCACTGCTACAATCGCAATCTGCTGCTGCGCCGTCCCCACAGCATATGCCCGCGGCTCTGCGCCGTATGCTGCCCTGCGTGGCTCCAAGGGAGCTCTGCCATGCACCCAGTCCCCATCGGAACCAACCCCGTGCCGGGCCTGATCCCAGGCTGATAGCAGCTGAAAGAGGGCAGGACCAGGAGGGGCTGGAGGAGCAGAGACGGGGCGTAAGTGTCAGGCATGGCCTGAAGATGCCTACGGATTCACGGCGAGATTATGGGGAGGGGACTGCCTGCTCGGGGGGCATGGAGTAGGGCTGCTACCTGGGGTGCAGACACTGCTGGTGTGTGTTGTACTGTGCTATGCAGGACAGGCACCGAGCCCTCCCCAAACACATACAACTGCGGCCACACACGACTGTGCTGTGCCATGCCATCAGGTTGCCTCTGTGCCGCCCGATTGCTGGGTAGGATCCACAGCCAGCACCTCTGCAGCATGCAGAGGCCCATGTGCACTGGTGCCCTGTCCCATTGCCAGTGCAGAGGTGACAATGCTTCCTGCATCTTCTGACAGACTGGAGGTGGGGCAGGGCTGGAGCTGGGAGCACCTGGCAGGGCTGGGGGCACCTCACAGCAGCCAGACTTGCCCCCAGGCAGCTGGAATCACATCGAGGCCAAGCAGCTGGAACACTGGCCAGGCTCCATCTCTAAAGTGACCCCAGCTCTGGCCCCTGCAGTGGGAGCAAGGATGTGCCCCAGGCCCTGCCAGGGTGTCGAGGAAAGGTGAGGATGGTGAAGGTGGCTCTGCCGTGGCCTCACACGTGTCTGGCAGGCACCAGAGCCGGGGGCAGAGCTCTCAGCAGGGGGAGTGGGGAGAGAGGAGCACGGAGCGGCGCCAGCCAGGGCTAAAGCCTTTGCTTTAATAGTTACAACCGCGTGCAGGTGCAGCCTGCTGCCCGGGAGCTATGCCCAGGCAGAGGAGCCCGCCCCGGACCACGGCCCGGCGAGGTGGGCAAGCGGCAGGGATGGCTTCGTGCTCCCAGGGTGGTGCCGTGCACCCCGAGGTCCGGCCGCTCCGGCAGAGCCTATGCAGGAGAGACTTGGCTGGTGGAGACCGAGGAGGTCTCTGTCCTGCCAGCAGAGGTATCCTCGTCACCCAGCGGGTTCTTGCCGCAGCACAGGGTCGTGATCATGCAGTTACGAAACTGGGAGAGAGCGAAGCCTGGTGTGAGGCGGCTGGATGCAAGGCAGAGCCATGCCGCAGTCTCCGTCCCCACTGCCTGCTGCCCGCCTGTCTGCCGCCCAGGGCTGGCACAGATGCAGCCCTATCTCCTCCATTGCCCCAGCTCCTGAGCCCCTTCAGCTGGGGTGGGTTTGCATTTATGAAATTGGTGCCACACCACGGAGGAGCTGCACC
Organism: Eubucco bourcierii; assembly: GCA_013396675.1. Lineage (NCBI taxonomy): Eukaryota > Metazoa > Chordata > Aves > Piciformes > Ramphastidae > Eubucco > Eubucco bourcierii. Next base: position 31,553 of record VWZE01009082.1, on the reverse strand, counting down.
ATCTTCCTCCTGCACACCTGGAAAGGAACCTCCCTCCTCTCCCACCGGTGCCCCAAACTCTGCAAGCTGTTATTAAGCAAAAGACGGAACTGGAGATGTTGGAGATCTCCTGGGCACCTGCCAGTTACCTGTTTGTTCATCACGATGTAAATCACGGGGTTGTAGATGGCAGAGCTCTTGGCAAAGAAAGCTGGGATGGTCATGAAGATGGGCCCAAAGTCCGAGCCCTGGTTGGTGAAGATGTAGAAAGCGACGCTGGCGTAGGGGACCCAGCAGATCAGGAAGGCGATGACCATGATGACGACCATGCGGGTCACCTCCTTCTCTGCCTTCTGGGTGGTGGCAGATTCCTGCTGCTGGGCAGCAGCCTGTGGGCAGAAGGGAATGGAACCATGATGGAGCTGGGGAGGGCTGCACTGGCATGGGGTGCAGCGTCAGGGCTGGGGCAGCTGAGGTGCACATCTGGAGTCCTCTATTTCTCCCAACCAGCCTGGTCACCAGTCCCAGTACTGGGGATGGGAGCGGCCTCCAGCCCATCACTGTTGGCAGGCACCCACCTCCTTGACAGTGCAAACCAGGTTCCCATAGCAGAAGAAGATGACGGTCAGGGGGATCATGAAGTGAACCACAAACATGTAGATGACGAAGGACTCGTTGTTGATCTCTGGCTTCAGCGTGTAGTAGTCGATCCCACAGGAGCACTGCATGCCCTCGGGGATGTACCTGCCAGGGCAACCGGGCAGCTCAGCGCCCACAGAGGGGACTGGCTGGAGCCATGGCCAAGCTGCCAGCAGCTAGGCTTCCTCCCCAGGCACTGAGCCCTCCCTACCTGGACCAGCCGAAGAGTGGAGGAGCGGCACAGGCCAGGGCCATAATCCAGGTGAAGGTGACGCCCATGACCGCGTGGTTCTCCCCGAAGCGGAAGTTGCTCATGGGCTTGCAGACCACCACGTACCTCTCGACAGCCAGGACCACCAGCGACCAGAGAGCAATTTCACCTGCACCAGGGAGAGAGGGGTGGCAGCACAGAGGGCTGTGAGCCACAGGAGGAGAAGAACCTGCTGCTGACAGCACGGGGCCTCCTCTGAGCACCACTCCCGAAGAGGACACCTGGCAGCAGATGAATCTCCACCAAGAGGTTGGAAAGGGAAATGAAAGAAGGCCAAGTGCAGATGCAGTGAGAGAGCTTGAGAAGCACCTCCTCACTGCACCACTGACCCGCAGCAACTGCTTGGCTGCTGTATTTTGGAGACCCAAGGCCAGGTCCCACCACATGCTGCACAGCACAAGCCTGTGGCCCTGCTTTGAGGACCATGCTCCCAGGCTCTTCCCTCGCTAACAGCAGCTTCACAGGATGCCCCAAGTACCAGGGCAGCAGTTTCTGGTGGCTAGAAGGCTAAGCTGATGGAGGAGGGTGGCTTCAGATGGTTTTAATGTAACATCCAATGCCACTGGCCCAGGTGTCATGACAAGTGACAGAACCAGCCCTACGGAACAGGAGGAACAAATTTGTCATCTCTCAAGTCAGAAGGCAAGCCAAGAAGAGGTGTAAACCCAGCAGCTGCAAAATCTGCTGTGGTTGCTGCTGGTTGCTGCAGGGGCCAGGGGCATTCTTGGGATACTGAGCAGATGGCTACCAGAACAGGGTCAAAAACCCTAAAAAGTGCCATTTATCGCTTTCTTCACCTCCTACCCTGAAACACTGCAGTTGCTTCAGTGCCCACCAGCAGCAACCCTGGGACCTCGCAGGTACTGTTTTTCCAAGACCTTTGAGCATCCTCCCTGCTACTGAAGTCTGAGGTGAGTCCTGGCAAACTTACCGCCCAGCGTAGCGAAGAAGCCCTCGATGTAGCAGCCTGTCACACCGAAGACAAAGTACCCGTTCATCGAGGTGTACATGGTGGTCGTGAAGCCCCCGAGCACCATGAAGAGGTTGGCGACAGCAAGGTTCAGCAGGATGTAGTTCAGAGGCGTCCGGAGCTTCTTGTGCTGGACAGTGACGTAGAGGGTGAGGAAGTTGATAGGGAAGCCAAGCAGGATCAGCATGAACATGTAGGCAGCCAGTGCTGAGAACTTCCAGGGCTCGGCCAGGTAGTACTGAGGGTACTCAAAGGGGCTCCGCACCACCCCACTCCTGTTAGACATGGGCACGTAGAAGTCCTGCCCCTCTGTGCCGTTCATGGCTGCAGCTTGTGCGGTGCCTTCTGTGCTCACTCGGGAGTGTCAAATGCAGGGCAGGCAGCTCTGAAGTGGGGCTGCTGACACCTCTCAGCCCCTGCTGTCACCCCGAGAGGCAGCTGCCCTCCCTCGCGCAGGGCCACCCTTATAAGGTGCCCTCAGGGTAAGCAGCAGGCACCGGTGTCAGCACAATTAGGCCTCAGAGAATTATTAATCATAATCACCCAAGCTAAGGGGCTTTCCATGGGGGGGATTGAGGTGACCCCTGCTTCTGGCACTGTCACTGCTGGAGACCACGTTTCATGGTCGTGGAGGTAGCTCAGCACCACCCCTTTCATCTGGGGTTGGGGGAGCAGTTGTACCATTTCCCCTGTGACCAGCTTTGTAGGCGCTTTGGGTTATGCCAACCGCATGGTTAACACCTAACAGATCACCTGTCCTGGACAGGTACCAGCGGTGCCCAGCAGGCTGCTGCACAAGGGCACTGAAGGGAGATTCCCAGCTGGAGCCAACACTCAACTTCCTGAGCTGGTTGAGATACAGAATTGTTTGGGCTGGAAAAGACCTGAAGAAAGCTCCTTCAGGCCTGCTTGCCTAACTGTGCTCAGTCTTCCCTGGGGTTACTTTAGCACACGCAGCATTGAAAGGGCAAAAGCACCAAGTGCTGAGCTCCAAAAAGAGACCAAGCTGGGAGACCTTCACTCTGAGCAGGGGAGCTCTGGAGATGCTGCACCACAAAGGAAGACCTGGTCAAAGGCAGGCCACCACTGCTGTGGACAGTCCCAAAGGTCTTCCTCCACATTCCCATTAAATCTTCATGTCCTCACAATCCCCTGCCCATCCTAAGTCCCTCTCAATTAACCCTTCACACGTGTGGCCAAGGCCAGAGCAGTGTCACCGGCTACCTGCAGCTGTTGGCGCTTGCAGTTGGCATAGGAGGATTAAAGGTTTAGTGTCCCAACACACAGATTTGGTACCTTAAGCTCTGGTGCAGCAAAGCCGCTGCTGAGGTTAGCAGCTGCTGCTGGAGCTTAGTCCCAGCCTGCGTCACCACTGGAGCACAGCACTGGACCCTGGAGCTGCGGTGGGGCAGATCCAAGGCAGCAGCTCTAGACACAGCCCCGTGGTGGGACTGCTCCTGCAGCCAGCAGCTCTTGCTGGTGGAGCTGCCCAGCACAGGGCAGCCTGTGCCCAGCGCACCTTCACACTGAGCTGTGTCCAGCCTGTTCTGCCCGGGACAGCCCAACATACTTCTCCGAGCTGGACTGCGTTCAGAGGTGTTTGAGACTAGGGAGCAGCTGCCTTGTTATATCCACTTTGTCTGTCAGGGCTTTTGCATCCGTATCCACTCCCACTGGTGCCACAGTAGCAGCTCAGTTCCTGGAGCAGGAGCTGGATTCCGTCCTGGCTCCCCTCTCAACCAGCATTGTCTGGAGTCCTTGCTGCAGACAGTCAGGGAGGACCGAAGGAGCAGAGGGGTGGCAGAGCAGAGCATTTGCCAAGTGGCAAATTACGCAGGCTTGGTCAGGAACCACTGAGGGGCTCGGGAACCCTGGTGTGCCACTGCAGGCTGGCACTTCCAGGGAGAAGCCCAGCAGAGCCAGGGACATCCCCAGTTCCATCTGCAAAGAGCTGCTTCTCCAGCACCCAGCCAGTAGCTGAAGGCAGCGGAGCAGAACATTTTCCACTCACAACAAAGGGAGGCTGAGACAGACAGGATGTCACAACAACACAGCTCATGGTAGCATGGGCACAGGCTGTGCTGTGTGGAAGGCAGGAGACCCATCGTGTCCCAGCTCCAGCCCAGCCCAGCTGCTGCACCACCTGAATCCTTCTGCTGCCAGAAAATGACTCAAATACCCTGAAGCAGGACAGAGGCTGGGATGGAATAGTCATGGAATCACAGAATCCTAGGATGGCTCAGTTTGGAAGGGACCTCAGAGTTCCTCTCCTCCTACTAGACTTGGCTGCTCAAGGCCTCATCCAGCCTGACCTTGAACAGCCCCAAGGAGGAGACATCCATAGCCTCCCTGGGCAGCTTGTTCCAGAGTCTCATCACTCTCATACTCCTTCCTCCCAGCAGCTGCGTGGTGGCTTTGGGTATAAGCCTGCTGTGTCATCAGCAGCGCTTGCACAGCACTGAGGCTTTCTTTTCACTGTGTCTCCCCCACAGCAATGAGAGGACAGAGTTGGGGCAACTGGCCAAAGAGTTGTCCCACACTCGATGAAAAGCCGAGGGCAGGGAAGGAGGGAGAATGTTTGCCTTCGCCAGCGACTGTCGCTGATGCTGGGGCTCTGCTCTGCTGGACCCCTGCCTGCTGCTGGGAAGCATTGAATGTGTTCCTGACTGCTCTGCTTGTACCCAGCTTTGCCCCACTGCTTAAACAGCCTTTGCCCTTCTGCTTTTATCCACTCCCCTGTAGAGAGGGGAGGAGGCGGTGAGCAAACCACTGCCTGGGGCTGACCCACCACTGCATCATGAAAAGCCCCTGGCCCTCAGCAAGAGGCTGAAGCAGGAGGCAGCAGGCTCATCTCCCACCTCTACACACCATCTGCTCATGGCCACGGACTGCAACAATGCTGGGGGAACACCAAGAAACTCTCCTTCAGACATCAATCTACCAGCAGGACAGTGAGGGACCTGTGTGAGGTCAGGCAGGGCTCAGAGCCTGCCCACAGCTGCCACGGGTCCTGGGAACTAGCCCCTGGTTTCAGGATCACAGCAAATGACATCGCTCATGTTCTCAGCAGAGAGTGAACTCTCCTGCCCTGGGTGCAGAGGAAATGTGGGTGCTGCTGTCTGACAGGCTTGGTTCTATGGCACTCCTGGTGGAGTTGCCAGCGCACAGCTCTGCCCAGCACAGCTCATCGGGGCACTGGAGTTTCCTTCCCTGAAGAGGTTCTTGCTAGGAGTGTGTACACTGCAGTGGGCAGGGAGCCATGAGATGAGCACTTCCACCTTGGCATCCTGCCCTGGAACAAGGTGAATCCTACATAGATTAAAAGCTTCCCCACTGCCTGCTCTCAGCATGGCTGCAAGGTGGCCCTCAAGCCAACATCAGGGCAACTCCTGAGCTCCAAACTCTGATGCTGTTCTTGCCCAAGTGGAAGAGAAAGGAGAAAGTAAAAACTGGCTCAGAGCAGCAGCACTACTAGCAAATACTGAGACAAAGAGTTGTGGAAAATAGTGCCCTTTATTTGAAGACCTGCCCATTAGAGAGTAAATAAAGTTTCAATCACAAGTTAGAGCATAACCAGGGGTGAATTCAGCTCCAGAAATGTTCCTGCCAACAGCTGTGGCACTGCAGCTGCTCGCTTGGGAGCTGTGAGGACATTCACCAACAACAGACAACCTCATTTCAAAGCAGCTGCATTTCTGCAGCTCAATTCCACTCCTGGGTACAAACCAGCACAAGATGACTTCACAAAGCTGTTAGGAAGCTGTCTGAACCCAGGTAGTGTGGTGCCAAGCCACAAGGGAAGGCTGCCAGCTGAGGTTTCAGGTTGTTTGCTCTCACTGGCTGGACTCATCTATCCTCCGTCGGCAGAAAGGGCAGCAGTTGTGCTGCAGCACCAGCAGCTCATAGTCCTCTGTGTGAAACATCTGTTAATTAGCAACAGATCAAGGGACAAGTTAGGCCCGGACTAGGTGAAAGGAAATGCAAACTGAGCTGCAGGGCTTCCCACAGCAGAGACTCAGTCCCCTGTCAAGCTGCTGCTACAAGAACTGCTTCTCTACCCTGCAGCTGCTCAAGTGCACTATACAACCTGGCATAGAGCAGACAGTAGCTCACAGACCACTGCTAAGGGCACTGAAGAGGCTCAAACCAATCAATCACTTTTGCAGAAATGAGGACAAATCTTAGGCAGGTTCTGTGTAATAAATGTGGCTGGGCCTCAGGATGTGTAAAAGCCTGAGGCGGGGAGGGACCTGAGCACAGACTAAGCCAGGCAGTGACCCGTGTGCCCTGCAAGGCCAGGCTGGAACTCAGAGGGGCAGAGCTGCAGGAATCGATCCAAACCAGCACTTGCTGCTCAGCCAAGCTTTGCTCAAGAAGCTCTGGCTTGCTGCCAGTGCAACTTCTCAGCTTCAGCTCCCTCACAATTGCCAGGAAGCAGCTGCTGCTCCGTGCATCACTCAGCTGATCTGTGGGTTCCACTGTCTCCCCTCCCTTGACAGCACACAGGAATCTGCTTAGCACGTTTTCAGGGATGAGGCTTCGGTGTAAGAACTGTTTCAGCCACAAGGTTTTCAGCAGGGTTTTGTATTTTGGTTTGATTTGCTCTAGAACTCCCCGGGCAAAGCCTACCTGAAAGCAGGAGGGACACATGGTGATGGAGGCGTCGGGCAGCAGCGAGCGGTAGTACTGCCAGCGCAGTGGCTTGGGCCAGCGCTTGATCAGCACATCCCTGCGGCTCATGGACTGCAGCACAGCACGGGTCACCACCACAGGAACAAACTCGGAGCCTCCCTGCTGCAGGAGAGCAGGTTCAGAGAGAATTAGTTACCAGCTGCAAAGCCCTCTGAGCATTACCACGACCTTGTAAGAAGCAGAGCAAAATTCAGTCAGAAAAGCCCACCCAGAAGTGCCTGCGTCCAGTCCCACCACGCTCACTGCCACTTTTATCAGCATCTTTAGCAACAGTATTACCCAGCCACATCCAAGCTGCTGTCAGGGAGCTTCCCATACCAATTTCATACAATTCCTTGTAGGTAACACCTGTGCCCACAGCTCGCACTGGAACCTCGTCACAGTAGCCTGTAGCTGTGCTGCCCTGACACAGAGCCAGGGGAACAGCCCTGCTCCGTGATACAAACCAGCAATAATTACTTTGAGATCTTTGTTGCTTTCTGGAGTTTGGTGGTTTTTTTCCCCCTTTTCTTTTTTTTAAGAGAGGAACTAACTGGTAAATCCCTTTCCTTCTCAAGTGCTGTCCCTCTCCTGCAGCCTGTGACACACTCACCCCAGAAGGGTGGCAGACTGCCTGTTAGAAGTTCCTGTTGGTAGTGAGAGAGAAACAATTGGAAGATACAAGTGAGGCTCTTACCTCAAAGCTCAGTTTAGTTGTGAAGGGATCATCATCCTCAGTGACATCTGCACTGTCACTGACCCTCAAGCTCTGTGCATCTGTATGGGTTTCTTAAGGAAGGGAAGAGTTGCCATGGAATCATCTGTCCTCACAGCAGGCAGTGCTTGGGATAAACACAAACATACAGCTGCATGACTGTGTCCTGGCTGCTCCAGATAATCCTCAGGTTGCTGCAGAAAGCACTAGAGAAGGGCTTGCTGCGACTCACAGCAGCTGGGGCAGTTTGTGATTGCAGCTGCTGTGGGACAGCAAACCCAAGTACAGCCACAGCAGCTTTGCATCCTTTCCCTCTCCTGACAGAGCAAATGAAGCAGCCCCTTAAAAGTCCATCCCTGAGCAGCTCTAGCTAGAATTGTTTGCTTCTGCATGGCCCCACATTGAGCGTTACACAGCCCCCATAGCAGCTGGGAGCTTTGCATGCCAGAGCCTTGCAGAAGGGACTCCAACAGCCATGGTTCCAGGAGTCCACGCTGGTTTCCCCAGCTAGGAGAGGGTAGCCTCTGAGGCCAGCTGTTACTGGAAGTGAGTAACAGACTGCAGACACCAGAAAGAAGGCATGGCATTCCACCGTTACACAGCGATGTTTCAAGTGGTTAGAAACAAACTGTTCCTGAGAAAAAGCCTCAGAAGGAGAGGGTCAGTGACAACAGCACTTGGTTACGCTGGCTGCAGGAGGGGACACCATACAATTGTACCCGGGGCAGCTGGAAGGCACAAAGAAAACTTTTAATCTGGCAGGGGGGAAATAATTCCAAATTGTGGCTCTTCCCCCAAGGAGAGGCCTCGAAGCCAACTTTAATCCAAAGGATACGGTCACTCATGGTCTCGTGCCATTTAGTCTCTCTTTCCTTCAGCCTTGGAGCTTCCAGGTCAATGAGAGCTACAGCCTCTTCATCTGTGATGCCCTCCTCCAGATAGAACTCCACCAGATGCAGCACTTCTGAGGGTGGGAAAGGAAGGAGTATTTGAGCCTTGAGACCTCAGCAGATGCTGTGTCCCTGAAGAAATGAACACCTCTGGCTTCTGTGTCCATGGAGTCCTGCCTGCACATTCTCAAGAAGCAAGGCAAATAAAACTAAACCAGCCCAAGCCCAGCATATCCCACCTGTGTCAGTGAACACTGCACAGTCAGTGTCCCGTAACAAAGGAGGCCTCACTGCTGCTGCTCTGCGTGGGGAGGCACTGCAGCAGGCTGTCCAGCTTCAAGCCAGGAGGTGTTCAAGGCCAGGCTGGATGAGGCCTTGGGCAACCTTGGCTAGCAGGAGGTGCCCCTGCCCATGGCAGGAGTGCTGGAATTGGGTGATCTTTAAGGTCCCCTCCAACCTAAACCATTTTGTGATTCTATGAAACCAAACAACCCCTAGGACAAGAGGCAGCTACTCGGTCACACCCAGCACCATTGAAAGGCAAGATGTGTACAGCTGCAGAGGGCACAAATGAAGCACCAAGCACCCTGCTGACGTTCATCTGCTGGGCTGGCAGAGTCAGCTGGGACACCCCAACGCACCGTAGGAGGAGGCGGAGAAGACGAAAGGCTGCCTGCAGTTGATGCAGACGTTGCCCAGGTTGTTCAGCAGGGGGTTGTTGGTGGAGCACCTGTAGCACAAGGGCACCAGCTCCTGCAAGGACACAGCACATGGGCACCTCCTCAGCACTTTGCATTCGGTTAGCCAGGGGCTCCTTCGCCCTGCAGCTGCAGGAACACTGCTGAGAAATCAGATCCTTCAGCACCTGAAAACATTTCCCTCGCACAAACCAGGAGCTCGCACGTGAGAACCAGCCCCCTTCACCACTCTCACAACTGCATCTTCACCTTGCCTTGCAGCAACAGAAGCACAACGCTGCACCAAGCCCAGGCTGAGAGTGGTGGCAGAGAAGGTTACCCAAGTCAAGTTTTTGCTCCAAGGCTTGTTCAAATTGAAGCTCTCCTATTAAACCCTCTCCCCTTTTCAGCAGTTACTCTAGGGAGTTCTTAAGGCCCTGATGCCATTATTTCAGGTGGCCAGGTGCACGTTCCCCTGCACATTACCACTTCTTTTCAGTGAGCACTCCATGAGATGGGGCTTTGTGGAGCACTGCAGATGTGCAGACTGCAGCTGGAGAAGAAAAGGAGTTAAAATAAGACTTGAGGAAGGAAGGGCAGCCCAGGGAGGGGAGCAGAGCTAGGACTAGGACAAATGAAAATGACCTCCAGCCGGAGAGAGAAACAAAAAGACTGTGGAGTAATTGCCTGTGGATTGGAGGGAATAGGCTGGGGAGAATTAATAGGCACAGAAAAGGGGGTGCAGGACAGGAGAGGGACGATGGAAGCTGCCACAAAGAAAGGGTCGATCTCAGCTTGATCTCGGGAGCCAGCACAAGGCTGACCTGAAGAGTAACGACAAAGGAGCATTCCCAGCAGCATGGCAATGGCAGCACAGAGCTGTGCAGAACCTGCAGCATGTCTGTGTGCACACAGCAGTTCGGGCTCTGGGGCAGGCCACTCTCGGGTGGCGGCCAGGGGTCACAGCAGCCCTTACCTCGCTGTCGTGGAAGGGCTTGGCGCGGATGGTCAGGCTGCCCAGCTCGATCGACTGCTGGAAGCGGGCCGGGATCTGCAGCCCCTGCAGCTTCTCGTAGGCATGGCGAGCCAGCTTGTATGCCCCAAGAGCTCTGCTCTGCTTTGCCAGGGCAAATAATGTATTGCTAGCATCTAATTAAGGAATAAAAATACATATGGCTCCCAGGAAAAACTGCAGCGCTCCTCCTAATGAGGGCACTTGTGTTGCATCCTGCAGCCAGGCTTTGACAAGAATCTCTTTATTTCACCTCAAATCAAGTGTGGAACAGCCACCAGAACGTCTGTGGGTGATTATTAGCAAGGTAATGAACGGACCCTACTTAAACATTGCTTTGATTAAACATTCTAACTTCATTTGCACAATTTCAGTCATTCTAGGCTCAATGGATTTCCTCCCAACCAAAAAAAACTAAATAAAAGAAAGAAATTCTTAGCACGGCAGCAACCCACAGACACCAGCTAAATCCACACGACCTTACTGGAAAGAAAGCCACAGTCCTGTCATGGGCCAGGGGTTGCCCCTTCCTTTCCATCAGGGCATAGCAACAACTTCACAACGAGGCATGTTATGAAAGACTGATGTCAGGTTGTAGCCAGGATTGCGCAGAGGAAGGCTAACATCCCCAGGGCCACAAATGAGGCAGCCCAAGCAAGCCAGATCTCACTGTGGCATCCAGAGACCCTCTCTGCCCTCTTCTCCAGCAAGGTGCTTCCCTTTGTGGAGCTCTCTCCCAGGATGAGGAGTGCACTAACCAAGCTGTGCAGACGTCAGCCTGACAAAGTCTGTGGAGCTCCATCAGCCTCATGGCTCTTTCTCCCTCCTGTCTCAGCTCAGTCTCCTTGCAGCCACTCTGCCAGGACTCAAAGGCAACATCCTGCTGCAAGTGGCTACTACCCTGGGAGCTGCTGCTCTGATGGAGGTGATACCCTGGGCTGGCTGGGTGGGTTTGAGTTCCACATTGGTTCATTTGTCTAGCTCTACAAAACTCCTGGAAAGGCCCAAAAGGCAGTGCAGTTAAACACACAAAAGTTTGAAGATACCGATTATTTCCTCAGGGACAAAAGTCAGTTTCCATTAACTATAACCAAGAGCTGAGAGTGAAGATACTCTACAGGAGAGCTCTGCATTGTGGATCAACATCAATTATTCCTTTCATGTATCTCACAAGATAACTTCTGGGTTTTGTACTGTATTGGAAGGATACACTTTTGAGATCCCCAGAGGAGTCTCCTTTGTTAAGCTGTGAAGCAGAAACCTGGAAATATTGAAGAGGGTTTCAGGCAAGTGGAAACTGAAAGGCTCCTCCTGCAGTATTAAAAATACAGACACATCTTTCTAAGCTGGGAAACCAACAACTCCTCTCACCAAGCACCACAGCAGCAGGCACTCAAGCACTCTGTTTCTTTCACACAGCTGCAAAAGAGGTGCTGACAACACACAGCAAGTGGATTTTGCATATCTTTATCACCAGAGCTGATGCCTGCCACAGGCAGAAAGAGAGAGGAAGGGATCCATGCAGCTGACAGTCTCCAACAGGCCATTTCTAACTAGGGGTAGACTGGCCAGCACCTCTGAAGGGTCTCCAACATGCTAAGACCTGAAGTAGTCTGATCAGCATGGAGTCTTCTGTGGGGCAAGGGCACAGATCAGGGTTCTCAGGTATCTTACAGAAGATACTGCAATGACAGTGGTGGCAACATTACTGCCACTGCTGGAAGCAGCAGGAGTCACTCACTCATGACTGTTTTCCACCCTGGAGTAGGTGGCACACAAACCACACCATGGGAGTCCCTAAGCCAGGGTACCTTCTTCTGTCCAGGCTTGTTTTCCCCTCTTAGAGCAAAAGCCAAAAGTAGGCTGTGCGGGAGCAGAGGCTCTGGGCACTGTGAAGTGAAACCTAGGGCAGGAAGGGCTGGGGGTGGGCAGTCTTCCACCCACACTGAGGTAAGAAGAAACCTGCTGGCACTGTACTGCAACCTGGCAACTAAGACAACAGAAGTTCTTGTATAGCATGACAGAAGGCAAAGAAATAAAGCTGCACAGTATCACTAATCTACATTCAAGAGTTAATCGCCTGCAGAGTCATTAATTATTCCCAGTTACTTTTGGACCCTCCCCCTGCAAGAAAAAAGCTCAGGAAGCAGCAACACAGCTTCTCCAGTGAGTCCTTACAGTGTATCTTTGTATAGAGTGGTAGACATGGTAAACTTCTGCCAGGTGCTGGAAGTAATGGAACTTCTGCAACATTTCGGCCTTCTGCTCCTCATTCTCTGTGGGAGGCAAAGCATCAGGGTCAGTTTCCAAGAGGAGGCTGTCAGACCTGGCTGGAAGGAAACAGCAGGCTGTGATTTCAGCACCAGCCTTTCCTTCCTAAAGAGCTGCATAGCAGTTTAACCGCGTCCCATCCATTTCTGCAGATCACACCTTGTACAGACTTGCCAGTTTTAAAAGGCAGTTTCTGATCTAAAACAAGCCTGGTAAAACACCAAGCAGTTGAGGTGATGGTTTGAACAGAGGCTACAGCTCATGTAAGGGTAGAAAGCAGGAGATGTGCACCACTGGAAACCTCATCCATAACTTCAGAGTTTAGCAGCAGCAAAGTCTCTTTGGATTTTACAGTACTAAGGCATCTGGAGAAACCTGCATCTCTCTGAAGCAGCTGAGGGGCACTGCAGCAGCTGTGCTGAGGACAAGTGCTTACAGCACCAGCTAAAGGCTTTGCTACACCTACTAACTGCCAGCTTCACCTCTCTCCCAGTGCAGTCCCTCAGCAGGTTAGGTGACAACTAATACACAATGACTATTTGTGCCCACAGAGGAAAATCTTTGTGTAGTTCCTCTCCAGCCCATGTTCAAACCCTAGCGGCAGCTTACACTCCACTCATCTTTTATTTGGCAGGATGTCAACGCCCAGCTGCTTCCCCAGCTACCCTGTGCTGTGAGGACATGTGGTCCCAGGGGACCCAATTGTGACTCTAAGTCAGATTCCCAAGGGAGGTCTGTGCATGCTGATCCTGCTTGTTTGCTTACAGGCCTCAAACAAGCACATGGGAAAGCCAGGGAGAGGACAAACCCAGCACAAGGCAGAGTCCTGCACAGCACTAACAAAGCCCAGACCCAGCCGGACTGCCTCAGAGCGGCTGCAGCGATGCCATCACAACCCAGTGGCTGTCTGTCTGCGTGCACAAGGAGGGACAAACAGCAGCTCCCTCCCAGCTCCTCACCTTGGGCTATCTCTAAGCACTGCATGGACAGCATCCAGTAGTAATAGGCTGCATCACTGAAGCGGTTCTCAAGCACTGCATTGTGCGTCAGCTGCTCCAGCACTCGCACGGCCTCGTGCTGCCTGCCAGCCTTGTGGAACGCTGCAAGGGCCAAAACAAACAGGATTTTACAGCATGATTATATCAATTAACTGAAATTAATGTTTTTAAATTAAGAGAGATCCATTCAGCCAGTATCTATCAAATGGTCTGTGCAGCAGGATGGGAAGGATTAAGCGCTGGTATTCTGCTCCCGGAAGGCGGCGGCACTAATGGGACACGAGAAGCATCTGTAGGTATTTTGTGGCTTTTGCACTCAGCAGCTCTTGAGCTCATAGATCTTGAGCAGGGCTGCCTGCCTCGTTTGTAAAGAGAGAAGAGCAAAACCACAGTGGCAATTAGATCTGCCTGCAAACAGGGAGCTGCAAGTCTCAGCTTCATTCAGAACGCAGCTGGTTAATGCTTAACGTTAGTGCTGAGGGGCTTGGAGAGGACAGCACTGGCTGCCTCCTCCTGTCATCTCACAACAGCACTCCTGATGCTCAGGATACCAGGGGAGCATGCAGGATCTCACTTTACACATGTACTGGGCAAACACAGTCTTCCTATGGTGGCAGAAACCCAGCCCTGCAGCACAACTGCCTCCTGATTCAACCTGCGTGGATATGTCCAAGTTAGAATGGTAAGGTTAGAAGGGACCTCAAGGATCATCTAGTTCCAACCCCCTGCCATAGGCAGGGACACCTCCCACTAGTACAGGTCACTCAAGGCCTCATCCAATCTGGCCTTGAACACATCCAGGGAGGGAGCAGCCACAACCTCCCTGGGCAACCTGTTCCAGTGCCTCACCACCCTCACTGTAAAGAACTTCCTCCTAACATCCAGTCTAAATCTCCCCTCTGCCAGTTTAAGCCCATTGCCCCTTGTCCTGTCATTGCAGGACCTTGTAAATAATCCTTCCCCAGCCTTCCTGTAGGCCCCCTTCAGATACTGGAAGGCTACTATCAGGTCCCCTCGAAGCCTTCTCTTCTCCAGGCTGAAGAGCCCCAACTCTCTCAGCCTGTCCTCATAGGAGAGCTGCTCCAGCCCTCTGATCATCTTTGTGGCCCTCCTCTGGACCCGCTCCAACACTTCCATGTCCTTCCTGTGCTGAGGGTTCCAGAACTGCACACAGTACTCCAGGTGGGGTCTGACGAGAGCAGAGTAAAGGGGCAGAATCCCCTCCCTTGCCCTGCTGGCCACGCTTCTCTTGATGCAGCCTAGGACTCGGTTGGCTGTCTGGGCTGCATGTGCACACTGCAGGCTCATGTTGAGCTTTTCATCAACCCAGACTCCAAGGTCCTTTTCCTCAGGGCTGCTCTCCAGCCATTCACCACCCAGCCTGTATTTGTGCTTGGGATTGTGCCTACCCAGGTGCAGGACCTTACACTTGGCCTTATTGAATTTCATCAGGTTGGCCTGGGCCCAACTCTCCAGCCTGTCCAGGTCCCTCTGGATGGCATCCCTGCCCTCTAGCAAGTCGACTGTGCCACACAGCTTGGTGTCATCTGCAAACTTGCTGAGGGTGCACTCGATTCCTCTGTCCATGTCACTGTTCTCACAGAGCTGCACAATGGTCTGGAGCTCACCCAGCCCTGGGGACTCTTGAGGCTCAGCAGCACAGGGCTCAGTGGGACAGACTGGGGACAGCTCTCCTGTCCTGTGGAACGGAGTGGGGACACACCAGCTGTATGCATCGAGGTCTACGTACAAACTACCTGCCCTAAGCCAGGAGCTCTAAGGCCTGGAGGTGAGGCACAGACTGGTGCAGTGTGCAGACAGCTGATGGCTGGCACGCACTCTGGCATGGCCCTTGCGAGCCAAGGCAGTTGTACTCTCAGAGCTGAGTGGTCTGGAAACAGCAGCTGCACCGCTCACATGGAGCTGCACCTCAGAAGAGCAACTCCTGAAAACCTGCTGGCTCCACCTGGGGCTCGCTTCAGCACCTCCTTGTCACTGCAAGAGCAGCTGAGCTACTGAAGCCTGTGCACACCCAGAGGGCCGACAGCTCTCTTCAGAGGTGATTTTATGAGCCTTGCAGAACACATGAGAACTCTTAGAGAAATAGGTTGATTTTTTTTGTCCAAGCCCAGGTCTCCAGGGCAGAGACTGCACATTTTGTCCTGCAGGAGTGAGCTTTCAGTAGCCAGAGGTCTGTTGGTGACATTCTTACCTTTTTGGGCTTCTTCAAATCTATCATTCTCTGCTAGCCACTGAGCATAGGGCACATAGACATCATCTTTGAACTCTGGATGCTTTTCACTCAAAGCAAATGCCTGAGGTAAAGAAAGAAAAAAAAAAAAAGAATACTGCATACTTTAAACAGTTAAAAGGTTTAGAATATTCCATGCCATCAATCCCTGAGCTCAAAGCAAACTCACAATAAAAATGCACACAGGGAATGGGCAGTGTAATCCATATTTGCTCCAGTAGGAACCTGATGTATTTTGAAATAAAAAGCAATCAACAACTAAAGAAGCTCAGCACAGCAGCAGCCTGGTTACTGAACCAGGCAAACCTGAGAGGAAAGACAGCAGATTTCACACCAAGAGACACCAAATATTTTTATTTTCACTGAATGCATCTTCTGAAGAAATGAAGTAAGGCTAGGAGTGCAGTTTGGAAGCACTTGATCTCACAGAGGACCAAGCCTGCCATTCTCCAAAGCACCATAAAACCAGAGCAGAGGATTTGTCCATTCTAGCAGCACTTTGAGAGCAGTTCCTTAAGAAACTGCTCCTGTCAACAACTGCAGGTGAAGAAATGAGAACAGAATGCATGGGGGTCCCAAGGGTGAAGTGCGTGGCACTGGCTGGCCAGAATTACTGCTTATTCCTTCAAATGGGCTAAAAGAACCTCTTGGATTACCAAGGGAAGTGGGAAACTAACTTAGCATGCAAAAAAGGGGGCCAGAATTAAGACCAAGAAACCATCAGGAAGCTAAAAGAAAACAGAGCAAAAACCCTAGGGCAGCACCAACCCCAAGCACAGCAACCTGACTGAAATGCTCTGAACCCATCCTGCAGAAGCCACCCCTGGGTGCAGAGGGGCACAGCCAGGGTGGCAAGTGGTGGCTGTAACCCAGAGGGCACACTTACTTCCTCCCAGTGCTGTGTCTCCACATGCAGATGGACCAAAGCTTTCAGGTCACCAACCTTCAGGTAGGTCTCTGCTGCATAGCCAGGCTGAGCCAGCTTCTCAAAGTAGAAGGCGCACCTGGCCAGGGGCTCGCGCTCCGCCTTGTCCAGCCTCCGGGCAATGTCGATCAGCCTGCAGGCAGCAGAAAGCAGCCGGAGGTCTGAGGTGCTCTGTGCTTTGCCTTTTCATTCCTGCAGCAACTCCCAGCTCCCATTAGTCCCTGAATGAGCATCACCACAGCCCCACCGACACCACCCAGTTTTTAGCAAAAGTTCCAAAGTTTGTTTCTTTCCTTTTCCCACCTCAAAGCCTCCTCCTTCAGTCAAAGTGCATTTCCACAGCTCAGGCTCTTTTTAGAGCCATGAGGATGGAGGGAGGGAGTAGGTCTTGCTAAGTGACATGGGACACACTTCCTCACCCTGATCCAGACAAATGTCACCTCCTTCTGCCATACGGCACAACTGAGGCAAGGGAAGGCTAAGTGACCTGCCCAAGGTCTGCTGGCACCTCAGCAAGCAACCCACAGTGTCACCTACTGCACACCCAGCAGGCCCAGGGGCAGAGCAGCCCTAGAGCTCCTCAGGATGCTGTGCTCCAGGTGCCTTCTCTGCACACCAGGTGATTATCCTTAACAGCTTCAAACACCAGGCGCAGGCTATCGCAGCCCCACGCCGCTGCCTGCTGGCTCCCAGAGCTCAGGCCATGCATATTTCAGGAGCCTCTCACACTACAGTTGAACCCCTTCCTGCTCCTGCCTGCTGCAAGCCGTTTGTTTTCCTAACAGATTTATGTCCCTGCCCTGCAAAAACCTGGAACTCTGAAAGCACTTTTAATTGTAGATGTGCTTGCAGTAGGCAAACTGATCTGGACAAAGGCAGCCAGCCCCATCTCCGCCTTGGCTGGGAGACATGCAGAACTCCTAACAACTGATTCAAGTCTCCAGCCTCTGCTGTGAGTGGAACCAAACCCACAGATCGACCCAGCCATGGTCCCCGCTGATCTCGATGGCCTTCATGTGCTCCCCCGCAGACAGGTACATCTCCACCGCTGCCTTGGGCTCCCTGATGTTCTGGGCCCAGTCTGCTTGCTTTTTGATCAGCATCTTCGTGCCTTTGGGGTCTCCAGATCCCAGAAAATCCTGCAAGAGTGCAACACAGACATTTGCATTAGCTGCTGCTCGCAGGTACTGGTGCAGTCCACGTGCTGGAGCAGATGAAGGTTTTTGTAGTGAACCTGGTTATGCCTCCTAAGGACGAAGACACTGCTCACAGAGTGACCTCCAGTGACCCAGCCCTCAGCAGCTGGTCTTCAGGCCCAGGGGTGGCAGGAAGTAACGGCAAGGCTGCCACTTAGGTAGCTTCCAATTAAAAGATTTAATAAAAAAAAAGTGGGAGACTGTGTGAGGGCCAAGAGAAGGATGGCAGTGATGTCTGAGAGGTAACCAGCAGATGACACTTGATCTCCTAGAAAGCCTGGCCTGTGCTGAGCCTGTGGAATGGGGACACATTCTGACTTCTGCCTTTCCCAAACAAAATCCTGATCTCAAAAGCTGAAGCAGACCAGTTCCAAGTGTCAGATTTTCTTTTGCAAGCCAAGCAGGTACAGCTTCACTCTCAGCAGCACCCCGGACAACCATTCTGTGCCCACTCACTCACAGCTCAGCACCAGGATGCCCAGCTTCAAATCAGCTAAGGCCTGAAATTGTCTCCTGCAGAGAGCAATGAACACTGGACAAGAGAGCAGAGAAGTGCTTTTGGGAGGAGGAAGTGATAGCTGCTCAAAAGTGAGAGAGACACTGAACTTCTGCCCCGACTTCTGCAAGGAATGCCAGCACCAAGCATGGGTGCTGGGCTGGAGGTGTCTCTAGTGGTTTGTTCAGCTTCTTCTGCCAGTGCCAAAGCCCTGGCACCATATGGTTCACATCTGCTGACATCTTGTGCCAGGGGAGAGAAAAAGGAAAAACAAAAACACTTGAGTACCAGAAGGTGGATTAGGGGCAGGCTTGTCTGTTAACAGGATATGCTCCTGGCCATTAAAACAGCTTCCATCGAGTGAAAAATAAGAAGAGAGAAGTGGCAAGGTGAGAGTGGAAAATTACCTCTATCCTCTGTGTTGCTGGTAAATTCTGACTGAGGTTTAAAAAAAACCAAAACACAACACAAACAGGCAAAAAATCCCCCACAAAAGCACCCACACACCAGATCTGTTCCACAACTCAGAAGCTTCCCTGATGCAGCCAGTTGCCAGTTTCAGAACTGCAGAGCCCAGTTCTGCCAGCCCTAGCAGCCCTGCTGCCACACAGCCCTGAGTAACTCTGCACAGATGCACTGACAAGCCCTGAGTACCAAACAACATCCCTGAGCCAACTTGTTTCCCAGCCTAGGTCACCCAAGCAAGCCCCAAGTCTAAAGCTCATCCTCCCCCAGTACAAAGACTGTCCTGGGAGCTCTCAGGGATCTGGCCCCATGATAAGAAACCTGTGACCAGACATCAAAGGCCCTCCTGACCACAGCCTCCAGCCTGGCCTCGCTAGCCAGAGCTACTCAAACACAAGCAGTCAGACTCTGCAAGGCTCCCTGTGCAGAACTCTGGCAGCACAGAAACAGACACAAACACCACAAACCCACCCTGACCCCCACCTCCTTCACTGGCAGAACTGCTGGCAAACAAGGTGGGGTGTGGGGTGTGTCCATGTTCTTCTGTGCACTCCCCAACAAGAAGGCTCCTTCATATACCTCAAATTTCATCTGCCTGGAGTGACTCTGAAGGACAGGAGACACAAGACCTTTTGCTCTCTGACAGTTAAATATAGCCATGACTGCAGCCAAGAATTAAAAGATCCTTATGGAGGCTGATGGGAAAATGTTCATCTGTGAATTACATTCATATTCAAGAGGAGCCAAAACACTGAAGCTAACAAAGACTCGTCAGCCCAAAAGAGGGGAAGTCAGACTTGCATCAGCAAAGCCCCAAAGTATTTATATTAAGTGCTTGGAAGAAAAAAGCTCTTTCTGTAGCAGAGTTTGTGGAATTTCTGCTAAAACACTTCAGTGCATGGCATGGCAAAGGCTGTGTCTTGTGCTGAGTGCTGAAGGAGACTGAACAGCCCAGGCATTCTTGGGGATTTTGATAAGGAAACACCATAAAGACTTAAAAGCCAAGTAACGCTTTCTTATCACCACAGAGAACCACCTCCTGTAAAACCACATTCAGGTCATCTCTGCATGCAGTCTGAGAAAACATCAAAGCACAACAAGCACATGGGACCCCTGCAGCATGCTCTCCACAAGCAGCAGCAAGTGGGGTTGGTGCACCCTACAGAAGGTGATCCAGCACACAATACACTTGGTGGAGTCCCTCTCACAACACAGTTGGTGGAAGCCCTGGACACAGAACTGCCACCTGTTTAAGCCCAGACTCTCCAAAGCAGTGCTTTACTGCAGTGCAGCAGCAATGCATGGTGCTTTCACCTCCACTCTGCCTCTGTTTTATTATTACCTCTGTAAGACGAAAATGAGAAGGACTTGAGTGAAACCACAGGAAAGAGTCATAAAAAGGGAATTTTCATTTTAAAAAGAGTCACCTTTTGGGGGTGTCCCACACACAGCCATGAGTGCCATGACCACACCTGAGAGCACACAGAGCAGACGCTGCTGTCTCAGCAGCAGGCCCTGAAGAAAGCAGTCACCATTCCACCCAGACGCTGGTGGAAGCCACTGTGTCCCTTGCAGCCAAATGAGCCCCAACCAGTGAGCTGGCAGAGGAGGCTGGCATTCAAAGCCTGCCTCTCGCCCAGTGCTCTGGAAGCAGCCGGAGGCAGGTGACTGCTGCTGCAAGCTGCTACCTTGGCGTAGTCAAACATGCGCAGGTCTGAGTACATCTCCAGGGCCAGCCTCTCCTGCCCACTCCTCTTGTACAGCTTTGCTGCCTCTTGGAACTTGCCCTGGTAGGCATAAACCTCTGCTAGGAACAGCTCGTTGTTGTTCTCTCCATGCTTCTTCCTCTCCTGGAAAAGAAACCAACAGAAAGATGTGGGAAATACTCTGGCTGATCAGGGCCCAGGTGAGAAACAGCCACTGAAGAATTGGATTCTCAGGCTTGGATTCTGCTAATGAAAGCCTGCAAGAGGATATCATAATTACGCCTCTCTTACACTCCTGGTGAATTTGTAGCTGAAGGACTAAATCCCTTCTTAATCAAAATTAGGGAAAGCAAAATGAAGTGCCACTGTACCAACCAAAGTGATGAAAATTCCCCTCCCTTGCTCTCACACAGGGGACTGAACAGGCACTGTCATTAAGAATGACTCCGGTGGGCTCATCTCCTGTCCAAACTCTCCAGCACATTACTTGGTTGAATTAACACCACTCTTGTGGGATGGCAAGCAGGAAAACCACTGCTAGCAACAAGCAGATTCACAGAGCACCTTCACCTGCCTCTGCATAAAGCCCAGTGCCACCAGCCCTTTCCCCAGCTGCAGGGGCTCCTGCCTGAGGCAGGCAGAGCTCCGCACTCTCCTGCTCATCCACACCGCTCAGGGATTGTATGGGATAGCAGCCACCGAGGCAAGGTGTGAGCAGTGCCATGGAGAAATCCTCCACATCAATCAGAGCCATGGAGGTGGAAGGACTTCAAGGGGTCAGTGCCACACACATCTGCCTGCCTGCATGGTTTAATGTGTGTGGACACACACTGCTGCCCTGCTCCAGATGAAACTGTGCCTGCTATTAGCTGTCCCCACATGAAAACAGAGATGTGCACTGAATGTAAAGAAAAGTGCATGAGAGGGGAGCAAACAAACTCAACTCCTTACTGGCAAAGCAGCCCCAGGCCAGCACTCCTGGTCACAGTCAAGGCCCAGGCTGGCACTGCACTGCTGTTGCAAGCTCCCTTTAGGAGGCTGGTGCCAAGAATCAGCAGAGGAACGTTTACAGCAGCTTTCACAGACTTCACAGAGCTCTGGCAGTTGTGCTTCCTGCTGCAGCAATTAGAAAAGAAAGTGTCCTTCCTAAGAGAAAGCCATCACCTTAACAGCACACCTGCCTGCCTGCACCCTGCCAAGGAACCCAGCCCCGAGAAAGGGTCAGGGTTGCAGAGTTCTCACTTCAGCAGCAGCACTAACAGGAAGCCTGAAAGGGAGCTGATGCCTATTTCCAAAGGGAATCTTTCTCATTGAGCAGATCAGAACATGGCAATTCCAGGGCATCCTCACCAGAGGCAGACCTATGGACAAGAGGTTACTAGTCAGAGAACCCTCTCATCTCCCTGCCTACCCTCTAAAGGCAAAGGGAAAAGCTGAGTGGCTCCCAACACAGACCTCTGTCCCATGCTAGACACCAAGAGAAGTTAACTGCAACCAGTGGGCATTCTGACAGAACCAGGACAGCTCTGCAGAAGTGGAAGGCATGTGATGTATTCTTCCAGAGGTGTAAATCTAGAGAGCATGAGAAAGAGCAGTCCCCATCTAACCACAGATGTTTAAAGTAAGCATTGTCACACGCTCCTTGCAGGACAAGGGTGCTGCTACCATCTCTTTTCCTGTGCTCAGACAGCCACTGTCTAGTGAAATCTTATCAAGAAACGTGAAAAGAGTAAGAAGCAGTGATTAGGGCACAGTATGGGGGTGAGCGAGCCCAAATTTTATTTCCAGTTGTCACAGACTCGTCAGACCTTGAGTTTGCCATTTTATTTCTCTGGGCCTGTCTCTGGCTCTGCAAAGAGGAGATAATAGTAATTACCTATCTGCAGGGGGTAAGGAAAGGCTTAATTGACTCATGTTTATGAAGCACTCTGTCCTAAGCTCTGCCAGCACGGTGCAGCTCTCCCAACCATTCATTCAGTATTGGACGTTTTTCCAGTTTTCCTGAACACAGCTTCAGAAGCTCTCCATGTCCCACACCTTCCTTTTTATACCTGCAAAGCTTCAGGCAGATGCTGGAATCTGTGTCACCCTTGCTGATTAGGATTTTTCTCTCTGAACACCTGTCCAGCACTCAGCAGCACTCTCTGAGCACAGGCCTCCCCAGAGCACCCTGGTTCTGTGGCAGCAGGAAGGGGAACAGCTGAGTTGTCTGCACCACTCTCACCTCTATGCTGCTGATCAGCTCCAAATAGCGCAGATCTCGGACTCTGGTAAATGCCTGTTGGAAAGACAAGAAGGATAAAAGGATTTTACCTGAAAAGCCAGGAATCAGAACACCACAAAGCACAAAGCAAACTGCTTCCTTGTGAGCAGGCCAGAGGGAAACCTGCTGGGCCTTGGATTCATGCAGGCCCTGACCTGATGGGCTCTGCCCAGGGCTGCAGCCCCGAGGCACCACAGCGGGACAAGGCACAGCCTGAACTGCTCAGCCCTGAACAGCAGCAGCAGTCCCCCAGGAAACATGAAGCAACCTTTCAAACATTGCAGACTTCTCTTTACAGCTCTCCCAAGCTGAGGTGAACAGGAGCAGCACCGCAAGGCAGGGAGCGCTTGCAAAGGGAGCTCAGTGTGTCAGGCAGGGTCTCCAGCAGCACAGTCACCTGCGGGTTGCAGCAGCTTAGCACTTCTGGATGTGTTTCGGGAGCCAGGAACTTAACTCTTCAGGCTGAGCGTTCAGACTTCTAACCACAGTAAGGCTTCAAAGGGCACAGACTTTCCTGCTTACAGCAGATGGGCCTAGGCACTACCAGAGCCTTTAACGTCAAGAAGATGCTTTTGTTCAGCTTAATCCGCTCTCATTCCAAGAGGGCACCACTTTCGAATTCCAAGGAGGCATGGAGAACTTCTTGTTAAGAGCATCTATCTGCATAAAGCCCTCCATGAGACTGGAATTATTCTGTTGCCTTCACTTAGGTAAAAAAGCGAAATAAAGCCTTTAATTTCCTTTAAAACTGTTATCAAAAGAGGTCTGTCACTACAGGCCATTCCCTGCGTATTTTTAGCATGGTTTGTCTTTCATGCAATATTCATGACACTGAACTCACTTCACCCTCTCCCATTTGAGAAAAGGTGGTGACAGAACAGGGAGGTATTTCACACTGCAGAAAACTCAGTTCTTCAGAACGTGCCCATTTACAGACCACCCCCGAGGAACTGCAACCACGACAGCCCAACACGGCTGCCTTCAGAAAGCGTTCATGTGCAGGTGGTGAGGAATGAAACCTGCACCGAACTGAGGTAATATCAAACACCTAAGGGGCAAAAGCCTCAGTCTGGAGCTCTGGGGAAGGAGAAACCCAGGCAGCGTCACATTCTCTACTGCCACCCAGTGTCGGCAGCACTGCCCTCCAGCTCATCGGCGTGCTTTGCAGCAGGGGAAAGAAACCATCTTCTACTTTGAACACTGGTCTGAGAACGTGGCACTTATTCCGAGAGGCAAAAGAGGCTGCAGTTTAACGCCTCAGCTCAGCAGCATGGGTGCGTAACAAAGTAGCATCTCCTCTGTGCTGTGCGATAGCAGGCAGGCAAAGAAGATGCAGGATGGGCACCCAGGAACGCTGCTCTGTATGCCAGCTCTGAGCCACTTTCCCCACAGGCCCCCTGGCAAACACAACCCAAGCTTTACCTTTTTAGCAGTCTCAAACTCTAGCCCCTCCAAGGCCTCCATGGCCAGCTCTCTCCAGTCAGCGTCAGTGACACCCAGGCAGGCAATCCGGTAGGCTGCTGCGAACATTTTCCGTTCCAGGTACTGGTACATGGGTGCGGACTGTGGAGTGCCAGTGGGAAACACGTGTCAGAGAGTGCAACAGTGAGAGAAGTGGTGAACCCCCCCCAAACACTGGGGAAAGGAAAACCTTCTCATCACAGTCATGACAAACTCCCCAGAGAGGAGTAGCAGAACAGAGTAGCATCCTGAGGTGATCATTGCTGTATCTTTGGTGAATTTTACTCCAAACTCATCCATCTTGGACTCTTCAGTTCTTGGTGCATCAGCAATGTTAAGAGCATGAATTCTCTGAGCACTGCACCTCCTAAATACTAGGCACAGTGAGTTAATGAGAGCTGGGGCTCCAAGCCCAAAGGAGGGGGCAGCTTGTTCTCAAAGGCTGGGAGTACAAGAAGCGGCAGCACAGCCTGGTGAGGCATCCCTGGAGACACTCAGACACAAAAGGAAGAGGTGTTGGAGGGAAGTAACCCCTGATGACAAAGCTGTTTTGCCACAACTGTGACTATTAAGACTCAAACTCAGTGACCTCAAGGACAGGCCTTAAAAGTGAATCTAAGAGAGAAACTGCCAGCTGCAGACTGGCACAGGCTGGGGCTCAGGGTCTGTAGCTACAGCTTGAACGCTTTGGGTTAATGCGGAGCACTGCAGCAAGAGCGCCTGGAACTCTGGGGCTGTACCCAAAGACTTTGTGCAGACCGACTTCTGAGTTACTTGTCTGAACGTGGTACAACTTTTGGTACCCTTCTAGAAGGGTAGCTTTGAAAAAGCTGCTCCTGGGACACCTCACAATAATGCTGCAGCACATTGCTATCTACAGCATGCCAGAAGATGCAGGTTAGGCCTAGTCAAGCTCATGGCTGTCCACCACTCAGGACAAACCAGGGCCTAGCTATGGATCTGCATAACAGCTCCACGGTGCAGGGAAGGGCCTGTGACAGGCATGCCTTAGCTGGTACAAGCACAAGGCACCCTGGCCTTCCTCACTGACCCCCCAGCTTCCAGTCCTGCCCACACCTGGGTGCTCAGGTCCAATTTTTTTTTTCCTTTTATTTTCTTGTTTCTTGCATTGTTTTAGACGACTCCACTGCTTCCCAAGCTAGAAAACAGCATTTTGTGGAAGGTTCTCTAAATTTAGCTATACTATACATCCAGACTGAAACACACAGCTTAAATATTGGCTAAACACTTCTAGATGTAGCAGCAGCAACAGTTTTGATGCACTGACAAAAGAAATGAAATTCCAGCTTGACAAGAGGGACACAGAGAGTACAGGAAAAACACAGGCAGAGGCACAGATCTTCAGCTTTGTTTTGAGGTCGAGTGCACTTGCAGGCAGAGAGAGAACTAAGAACAATCAGCAGCAGCAAGAAGAGAGTTAGCTTGACTAATACCCCAGGAAACAGCCCATGCAGTAGAACTCTATGGATGCTGAAGAGAGTGTGAAGCGCAATGGGTTTGGTAATGGAAGTGGGGGGGAATATCTCAGCAAAGCCTCTTCCCTCCTCAAACACTGCTGTTTGTGAAATGTAAAGCACCACTTAATGAGATTAAAGGATTACCTGCGGGACTTCAACAGCTGACATGGAGAAAACATGAAGACAGAAAATCTTGGAGCCGTTGTAACCCACAACAAAGCCTTGAAGCTTCTGTTGATGGACAGGGAAGTTGCCGGCTTTTATATTGAGGTAACCCCCTCCAGAAAAGCAAAGCATGTCCTCACACTGTGTGTTCCATGCCACACTGTTGGCATTGGGCTCCTGGGGAGCACAAGGAATGATGGTCACAACAGATGCCAGCACAGCTTCCAGAGGGTAGTCAGCCCACAGCTAGGCCTGCCCTGCTGCAATGCACAACCCCTTGCTGTTTACCTTTGGGATACCCTAAAGCCCATCAGACTGCTGCGAGGGTTTACATGGGCATGAAGAGTTGTGTGTGCACTGCTGACCTAGACCATCACCTAGGGCGCACTCACAAGGGACAGCACACCGAGCTGCTGGCTCTGCTGCAGACCCTGGCTCTGTAACACTTGCTGCTTTCTCTCCAGTGCTCTCTGAAAACATTCCATCAGCCTTAACAAGAGAACTCCTGGAGTGGCTGCTAAACTCCAGGGAGGAGAGCATGATCATTATGCATTTTACAATCTAGGAACACATGATGAACAAAGAAGCTTGCCACTGACAGCAAAGCCAAAAGCCTCAGTAACGGCAATACTTCGATGGGAAGCAGGATGGACCTCTAAATTAAACTGGAGAGGTCACATGTTCAAGTGCTCTTCAGCCAGCTGTTGCTCACACACAGCTCCTGGTTCCTAACTCCTTATCCGCTATCTCTAGGAAGGTAGCTTAAGGAGGAACTGGTCATAGTCAAACCCTCCCAATGTGATTAATGGCCTAAACGGCAGCTCCCCGCAGGCTTTTTGGCACATTCCATGCCCCAACTCACTCCCTGTGCCCTCCCTGCTTTTTAAGGAAAGTAAGCACAGCAGGTTGAGGTTGACCTGGAAGAGCAGCTCTTTGGTGTGGATATCATAGACCAGGCAGGTGTCGTTCTCATCCACCACTGCCAGTTTGCTGCGGGACGTGCTCATGTCCAGGCAGCGCACGGCCGTGGCCTGCTTCAGCAGCACGATGGCCAAGGCGTTGTCCACAAAGATCTTCAGGATCTAGGCACGTTGGAAACCAGAGTCAGGCCACCCACTCCTAGGCCTCAGACCAGAAACAGCAGCTGCAACCCTGAATGCTCTTTGAAGGGTGCAACTGCAATCCAGAGACACCGTGCAGTAAAATCAAGGAAATGCTCTCAGCCTGAGCTATCTCGAGAGGACTCCTCCCGAAGCCACAGAATGGGTTGGGTTGGAAGGGGCCTTAAGGATCAGCCAGTTCCAACCCCCTGCCATGGGCAGGGACATGTTAGCAGCTCACCAGGACAAGTGAGCCGCAGCAAGCCCCCGGCAAATCCTCTCTCAGCTCACCAAGACTCCCTTGTCATCGCTGGCTCCTAATAGCTTCTGGACCTCAGACAAAGTTAACCACAATTCTGTTTTCTCAGCCAGGTAGAACCAAGCAAGTTTCAACCACAAGCTGAGCCTGTCCACAAAAGCCTGGTTTGTCAAAGAGCATGATGAGCTCTGCTCCAGGAGCACAGACTAGGTTCAGCCACAGCCAAAGAGAGGAGCAGCTCTCCTGTTACCTGGCCATTCTTCAGCCCAACCAGAAGCCCTTCTCTTCCTGGAGGTCCCCCGATGACTTTAATGTAGCGGATGAGGGACTCCATCAGCCACTCTCGCTCCTTGACACCACCAAAGGAGAGGCACTGCAGCCTCTTCTCCTGCAGACACAAGGGCACACACAGCAGTGCACCAAGGTGAAGGCAGACCCTGCGCCTGCTGCACGGACTCAGCAGAACAGTCTTTAAAGTGCCATGAAGATACAAACAAACCCAACGCCCCCTCCTCAGAGTTCTTCCCCACCCAAACGTTCCCCTGGACTCTGTACATTCACCACATCTGCTTCAGAGGCTGCTGCAGTGTCAGAGAGCCACAGCAGCTGCTTGGGAGGATGGCAGCACTGCACACACAGCAGCTCTACACCTTGGTGCCCTTAGGTGGCACGATCTCTTAGCAGCTAGTTGAACAGCTCTGGGTGCAGCCCAAACCTTTGAGGGACATACCTGGCATAGGATGATGTGATCTGAGCACACCACCAGCAGGTTGCACTCAAACTTTTTGACTATCTTCTCCTTCACCCGGTAGTACATGTCTGAAGAATCATCTGAGTACAGTTCATAAATCAAGATCTTCTCTGGCATCTGGATGGCCAATCTGTTCTTGTAGATGGCAATTTTCTTCACCAGCTCTCTGCCTTTTATTCTAACTAGAAGGAAAAAATACCACAAAACCACCACACTTCAGGTCAACCCAAAGATAATGGATACAGAAATCACAAACCTTAGTAATACATTAAGACTGAATCTTCCTCAGCACCACTGAAATGAAAAGCAGATTCCTGCTCAGATATGTTTGCTGCTCAGCATCCCCATCCCTATCCATCGCCCTCTGTTATCTTTCAACAGCACATCCTGAAGCAATGCCTTGACTCTCTGCCATAAAGAGAAATAAAATCAGCACAAACCCTTGAGGCTGCAAGTAAGGGAAAAAAAAAAAAAAGTTCAATATAATGTATTTTATCTCATTTGCTGAGATTAAAACCTTAAAAGCCTCTGCCTCTCACAATGTCCTTTCAAATCCCCACATCTTCAATTAAGCCTGTGGGAGCTGATCCTCCAGGAGCCTAATTTGTGCTCTCCTGCCACCAACAGCATTCCTCAGGTGTGCTGCTGCAGTGGTCACAGCCTGCTTGCCACACACAGCCTTTACTGCAAGCAATTAAAAACCAGAGCAAAGCAGAAGGGGAGTCAGACTGCGGCCAGCTGCAAGTATGAAGTTACCTTTTTGCTCAGTGATGAGGTGCTGGACAATCACATCAGTCATGCTGTCTCTGTAGGCGTAGCGATCCTTGTAAAGGCCATGGACAGTGCTGAAGATCAGTTGGTAGAAGGCCAGGGTCCCATCCTGGCACCCCACTGCCTGGGCACAAGAATGGTTGCAGTTAGGTGGGACATGGAGGTGAGAGCTGGCAGCACGTGCAGTGCTTATGTGATAACTATGTGCTATTCATGCTGGCTGGCTGGCCACTAACTACAGCCTGTCTGGACTCAAATAGCAGCAGAGATGCAATGCAAAACGAGGAGAGAGGCTGTGGAGTCTCCCAGAGAGGCTGTGGAGTCTCCTCTAGGCTCTGAAAACCCATCTGGATGTGTTCTTGTGTGGCCTGCCCTAGGTGACCCTGCTCTGGCAGGGGGTTGCACTGGATGAGCTCCTTCCAAGCCCTCATTAACTCTGACTGCTCTCCTCACAGAGCATGGAGCCCCATCATGTTGAGGGGTGGGTTGCTGAGGAGTGGGATTTGGTTGTACTTTTACTGGCTTTTTTTTCTGCAGGGGTGAGGAGTTGGTTGGTTTGGTTTTCTCTTCTCTCTGTATCTCTCCACACTGCACAGTGACATTGAGCATGACACTCATGCCCCAGCTCAGAGGGCAGCCTGTGAGAAGGTCAGAGCAATGCCCCTGCTCACCACGTAGTTGGAGTCTGGCTTCGCTTTGCAGGTCCAGACCCAGCTGTTGTGGTCCCCGATGGCACCCAGGCGCACGCCGTCCTTGGTGAAGAGGGAGGCCTGCTTGTCAGAGCCCCCCAGCAGCAGGTACTCACCTTTGCTGAAGTAGCTGACACAGCAGGGGTCAAAGCCCAGTGCTCTGTCCTTCCCAATCTGCAAGGGGAAATCCATTTGGGAAGAAACCACTCACAAAGGATCCTCTCACACCTTCCCAAGGCATCGGGTGCTCACTGACACCCCTCCTCTCACCCCTGGGCACACACAGCTCTTCGCTGCCCCACAACTGCACTGAGGTTGCCAAAGGCAGCTCCCAAACACACCCAAGAACCCCTCCAATCCCAAACCAGTCTATTCAGAACAGAAGCAGCTCACAAATCCCCTTCAACGATCTGAGGAAAGCACAAGCATGGCCCCAGGGAGCAGTACACTGTATCACAGAAGTCAGCAAGAGTTCTGAGGGCTTCCACACAGGAATTGTGAGGCAGCAGTTGAGTTGCCATGGGAGAAACAAGAGCTGGAGGAAAGGCTGGGTAAAAAACGGCCCTCATCCAAGTTTGGGAAACCAGGAAACAATTAATGTGCTGGTAAAGCACTAGGGTGACAGCACTGACCAGGACACAGAGTCACAGACAGCTTGCCACTCCTGAGGGCACCTCCTGGAACATACCTGTTTGCCACTGAGCTGGTAAAAGGAGAGCTTCTGCCCCCAGTCTGCCACAGCTAGAACGTCATTGCGGGCATCTCTAGCAACGACAACAACAGTTGGGTAGGGACTCAGATGTGCATGGCTTAGAGCAACACAACCAGCAGCTCAACTGTGTCACAGCACTCTGCAGAGCACCACACACAACGCAGCAGATCTCAACAGCTGCCTAAACTGAGTGAGACAGCATGAGACACGGCAGAGCTCACCTCCTTCACAGCATGGAATGCAGGGCTTGGGAGGCCACCTCCAGACAGCTGTGCATGCAGGGCTGTGGTAAAGGTAATGGTGCCCCCAACAGGTGAAGTACCTGGCCTGGCTCTGGCCTCAGCTCCAGCTGGACAAAGCCAGCACCTCCCAGACAGTGCACTGAGCCCAAGTGAACTGCAGTCAGAAGCTGCTTATGAGAGCTCAGCAGCAGAGTGAGGAGAGGCTCCAGCCCCAGATTTGCTCACTCTATTACCATGACATGGTCTGTGCAATTTGGAGTAAGCCATGGCAGTCAGTTCCACAGTTTCTTGCCTAGCAGGAAGGGAGAGAGGCTGTCTGTGGAGTCAGCAGCCTCTCTTTGCTCCCTGTGGGGAGGAGCAAGGTGTCCTCACACGCTTCCAAGCTGCCTCTGCATGAGCACTCACAGCAGAAGACATCTAATCTGGAACTTCCTGACTCCCAAGAAGCTGCTGTTGTGCCCTGCATAACACTGTCCTCACTCAGTTCTGAGTGCTCCTGCTACCACAGCCACACAAGCTCCTGGGAAGTTCTACCCATAAGCTGAAGCAGGGATCTCTGTGGATTTCCTCCTGCCCCTCTCCCTCAGACTATACAGCTGCCAGGTTTGCGTTGCAGCACTGGGAGCTCCTCTAAGGAGCTGGGAACTGACTCCTCCTGTTCAACTCTGACTCCCCTAATCCAAAATCTCTCCCACCTACTGCAGCAGCAATTGTTTGTTCTCTACCTGCTACTGCAGTTCCTTCCAGCTGAAGGGAGAAAACAGTTCCTGACCCCCAAAAAATACCAAAGGCTTCTTGAAACTTGAGGGGCCCACACCTCAAATATTCAGCTCAGTTTTGGGCCACTCACTCAAAAAAGGACATTGAAGAGCAAAGAAGCTGGGGAAGGGTCTGGAGAGCAGGGCTGGTGAGGAGCAGCTAAGGGAGCTGGGGTGTGCAGCCTGGAGAAGAGAAAGCTGAAGGGAGACCTCACTGCTCTCTACAGCTCCCCAAGAGGAGGCTGGAGCCAGGCAGCAGTTGCTTTCCTCTCCCAAGGAACAAGTGATAGGACAAGAGGAAATAGCCTCAAGTTGCCCCAGGGGAGGTGTGCTGGTTTGAGGCTAACTGGAATATTTTAATAGAGAAAATTATATTATAGGCTGTGAAAAGGAAACGATGGTGATGTCTACTTCACTCATAGGGTTGCTGAGATGTTTAAGTACTCAAAACATAGATAAGTCAGTCTCTGGGGCACAGTGTCTCGGTCTAGCAGTTTCTGGTTTTTTCTCCTCTGCTGAGTAACCTCACTAACCACTTTTCTTCTAACTCCCCTGGCCAATCCTCCAAACTCACCTTGNGTCTATAGTGTATATCTCTGCTTGTACATTGTGCTGAGCTGTAAATAGAGCTTCAGTCCTTAACTTCCAGTTGGCTGAGTTCTAGTCTGGGTCATTTTACAAAGTGTAGGGGGCAGGGAACTCCCAAACCATCACAGGAGGTTCAGGTTGGACGCAAGAAACAATTTCTTCCCCAAAAGGGTTGTCAAGGCCT
>VWZE01009080.1:0-21210 GCA_013396675.1 Eubucco bourcierii | reverse complement strand
GGGTCCAGAGGAGGGCCACAAAGATGATCAGAGGGCTGGAGCAGCTCTCCTATGAGGACAGGCTGAGGGAGTTGGGGCTCTTCAGCCTGGAGAAGAGAAGGCTTCGAGGGGACCTGATAGTAGCCTTCCAGTATCTGAAGGGGGCCTACAGGAAGGCTGGGGAGGGATTATTTACAAGGTCCTGCAATGACAGGACAAGGGGCAATGGGCTTAAACTGGCAGAGGGGAGATTTAGACTAGATGTTAGGAGGAAGTTCTTTACAGTAAGGGTGGTGAGGCACTGGAACAGGTTGCCCAGGGAGGTTGTGGCTGCTCCCTCCCTGGATGTGTTCAAGGCCAGATTGGATGAGGAATTTGAGTAACCTGTACTAGTGGGAGGTGTCCCTGGCTATGGCAGGGGGTTGGAACTAGATGATCCTTGAGGTCCCTTCCAACCTTACCATTCTATGATTCTATGATTCTATGTTCTCAATCTGTCTATCTTTCAGATCTCAGCAGCTTTAGAACTCAATGGACATGTTCTACCAATTTAATAGAATTATTTTATTTTCCAAGATGTTCTGCAGTGTATACTTGTTGGCTGAGAGAAGCTAGAGTGCATGTCCATTCCACATTCCCTTCCCAGAAGCAGAATTATTATGACTTGGCATCTTAACCATTCCAGAAGCAGCAGCCAGCTGGACAGGCATCCCATCCATAACTTAAGTTTGACAGCAACAGCTACAAATCACTCTGGTTTGTAAAGTTCTCTTGGAACTAAGAGAGAAACCAGGAGTGGCATGGAAATAGTGTGGAGGAGAGGAGGACCTGTTGAAGGATGTAAGAAACAAAGGAGTAGAAAACTTTATTATGGTACTCACAGAAAAATTTGCTCATTTTTTTCTTTTCTTTTCTTTTAATGAAAGATAAGGGGGAAAAAAGGCTAATAAATTATTATAACCTAGAAAAGGTCTGGTGTGATCTAAGAAGAAAGTAGTGCACTGAAAATGTCCATACTGAAAAGTGACATCTTTAACAGCAGAGTTTGAATAGAATAAATTGCAGTAAAACCTGAAAAGAGGGATTAAATAGAGGATTACAGTATATAATTGAGATGAAACCAACATTTCCTTCTAAATTGGATAGTACAAGTGTGAAAACTGCTTATGGGGTATTGATGGGAGTGTTTAGCCTGCTATAAATGCAAGTGTACAATAGAACGTGTCTCATTACAATGGTGAATGGTCTCAGCTGTGATAGAGCACTCACTTTTTTGAATTAAGTTACCATAAGCACAGAACACCCAGAAAACTGCATTTTCTATATTGAGTCTGGAAAATTTTGTATAAACCCAAGCTCTTGTGTTTAATCTAGCTCTTTGTGGAATAATAAATGGATGGTAAAGACAACAGATATCCAAAGGGGCCGGAGGGTTATTCATCTATCCACAGACTCTCTGTGACTGGGGGAATCTTTAGCTGGATTGAGAGATGCACATTGCAGGAAATTACTGTATTCACAGACCTGCTGAATTGGTGGTGACATCTTCAGTAACACAGAATCATTTACTCCTGCCCACAAAATAAGGTGTTTCTAGAGAAGTCCCCAATATGTGACTCTTCTATCCATCAAAACTGGAAAAACATGAGGATGATGGGGAGACAACAAACAAGTTCCCTTGTTTCTCTGCTTCCTGTTTTTGGAAGACATGAGAGTACTGACTTGCAAAGGGAGCGCTGAAGTTTGACCTCTACCTCAGACCTTGTGAATGCTTTGAGCAAGTCAGTGCTCTCATGTATTACATATACATATATATATATATACACACACACACACACTTTGTGCCTCCTGTTTGTACAGTACAGATTATGCCACTGTGCTACCTCAGAAGCATGTGGAGAGTAATTACAGCTAATGTTCAAGGTTCTGCTAGTAAGAGGTGATTAACAGCCCAGATAGAACATCTCAGATGCTCTTAGGGAAAGTGAAGGGTGAAAGTCAGGAAGCAGCTTTCAGGTTTTTATGGTTTCATAGGAGAGTTTTCTGTCTATGGTAGCATGGATAATACCTTATGTAAGAAAGGGTAAAAGAATTGGGATGCTGTCATAGTTTGCAGACTAGATTAACTAAGCATTTAGTTAAATGGTTAGTTAATGTGATAGTTTGGGAGTTTGTAAAATCACCCAGACTAACCATTTAGATCATTGATGCTGCAAATCAGAGACTGGGTGCCCTGGATAAAGCTGCACAGAGAAATAAGAGGGAAAAAAAAATCAATGTAATTTCTTTTTGAAATAGTAGAAACTTGTACAAAGATAAAGTGTATAAAACAGAGCGGAAGAAAAAAAACAAACCACAAACGACTAGAAACATCTTTATTTAAATTGTGATGTGACTATCAGGCTTAAGAGAAATATTTGAAGTAGTTTTTTGTTTCCTGGATCTGGCCTTGTGGATATATAAATGAGTGATGGATGAAGCAACCCACTTGTTGCAAGCCCCGAAGCTGACAAGAGGAGTGTAGGGAATATAGTTCAGACAAAGACTCTACATGCCAGCTCTGTCATCTCTATTATTAATGTGCTGACTTTGGTCCCTGTGGAGAGCTTAAACTGAGAGACAGGATGTGCATCTAGTGAACATTTCCTATGATACTGGATTCATAAAGTCTTGAAAGTTTGTTCCTCTCTCTCCTTTATCTGTCTTTCTTTCCAGAGATGCCCCAAGTGTTTGGTTTGCCTTGAATCAGTTCCAACACCAGTCACCAAATATTTCATTTGTATTAGAAGGAAGAGAAAAGCCAGACTCACAAGGAAAAGCCAGAGACAAAGGTTGATTATCAGAGCTGTTGCTGACTAAAGATTTGTGAATAGTTTGGGAGTTTGCTTTGAAGGAATAAAGGGAAAATGCCAACTTAGTGAGAAGAGACCAAGCACTCTTAAGTCCTCTGCTTGGAGTTTTACTTTTTAAGTTTTTTTTCTAAGGTTGCAATCCACCTTTGGTATTCAACCTTCTTTTGCTGAGAGAAGCTTCTAAGAATTCAGGCTTTGAGCTGGAAAAGTGAAGTGTTTAATGCAGAAAAACTCAGAGTGCCGTCTTGTTTGGAGTAATAACATAGAGGGTGTTGTAACCTTTTGGAAAGCTTGAGTGGATCTATGACACTGGCAACTTGACAAGTTGAAAGTGTGATTCCAAATTGCAATGAAGCCTGATGCCAGATGCCAAATTTTGTAGAGGTAGAGAGAGATCAGCCCCACTTCGGCCATGAAAAGCAACAGTGATGACTCTTTTCCTCTCTGTTTCTTCTCACCCCGTTAACACCTGTGCCTCTCAATTCCACTCAGGAGCATAGGCCCTTGTAAGATCTATAGCCAGGATTATTGAGATTGTATAGTCCAGAAACCTGACTAGGAGTTGGGTACACACTTCACTTACTGAAAATGCGAACTAGGTGTAGGATATCTGTGGACTAAATGGCAGGGTAGGTACTTGCACTACATGCCTACGATGTACAGGACTGACTTTGGTTCATGTCTTTGGTTTTTTGATGTTTTTTGTTCTTGTTGCAGCTCACCTTTGACAATTACTTCCCTCTTTACTAATATTTTTTGCGTAGTGTTGATAGGATATGACATCAGCAGAAAGCTTTGTTTCAGTCAACAGAATCTTGTAGGAGTATAAAAGATTTTTGAAAGACCTCTGTTTGATACAACAGTCAAACATCTTCAAACAGAACTTTGATCTTCTCTGCTTATGTTTCAGTACTTCTGGGCCTTTATGTGTGGTTAGGTTATCTCTGTATAAAGGCAATCCTATGGATTCTGCTTTAAGACAAGAGATTGGATCTTTCCAGTTTAATGCCAGAACATACTGCTTTATATGTTTTTGGCTAAAGACAAGCATTACTGTAGACACAGATCCTCCTCTGGCCAGAGATAAGCTGGAAGAAGACTCTGTTGTTGTCAGTCTGAAAGAATACACTGTCCTCTGGTCTCTAGCAGCTAAGCTGCTTGTAACATATTCCCTAACCCTGTTCCAGTCAACATGGACTGGATTAGTGTTAGCAAAGACCTGTCATTAAGCTGTTTATGCTAATCAGATTTACTTTGGCTGAAACAAGCACTTGGAGAAGTAGCTTAGTTGGGAGGTCTGAGAAGGCAGTAACAGGGGGTAGAGGGAAACTGCGATGGGGACATAAGCTTATGGGACCTTTTCTGCTGATGCAGATGAAGCTAGGAAAGAACTTGTAGCCACAACTTCATGTTAAAGCTATTCAAAGTCTGATGAGAATATGGCTCCACAACCACAAACATGATCAGTGTTTTTATGTGGCAGTGGACTCTTTCCCCTCCTAGGCTTGAATATTCTTGTACTTGGGGAGCTGCAATGTATGGTTTCTAATTTGCTCTTCCCAGTTTTGGCCCATCTTGTGCTTACTCAGTACTTTTCAGTTGAGGAACAATTTGAGTGAGATGTTATCTTCCCCAGTCAGCCTGACCATGGAGAGGTAAGGCTTGTTCTGCAGCCATTCTCAGAGAGGAACATGGCAAACATCCTTTATCATCAGCACCAGGCAATGTTTGAAAACTGGGGAAATGAGTAATTTATTAAAAATAAATTGAAGAGAAGAGAGAAATAGGGGATGTTTAAAGCAGAGAAGATGTAGTTATTCAAGCCTGAACACAGGATACTCTAATTTCTGCATTCTTTCACAATATTCCTTGGGATCAGTAATGAGAACAAATGACTATTTATGTCTAGGTTGTCTCTTTCAGCCTGTACAGGAGAACAAAGAATCCATACTGTGCCTGGGCTCCAGAACTTTACTGTATTTGGAACACTTCAGCCCAGCTCTCAAAACAAAGACCTGGCTATTCAAAAGTGTTTGTAGCTCTGATAAAACTATTACTACTAACTGGTAAAAGTTAGTAATGGAGCAGCTCATTAGTCAACACTACCTTTCTCTGTATATTAAATGAAGAATGTTTTTCAAGTAACAGGAAGCACCTAACAGTATCTAATTATAGAGGGTAGTTGGTAACTATGTCGCTTTTATTTTAATGGCACAATCAATTTTATAGATGAAAGTTTGAATTAAAACTTAAGGAAACTAGTTTCAGGCAGACAGCCAAAGCTTGAATTACTGTCACTTAGTAACTTGAGGGAAAAAAAATAGTTTCTAGAAGCTTACACATGTCTGTAGTTTTTAAAAGGAGATTTTGATTGCCTTTGTTTTGTGCCTCTCTTGCAATATTGACTAGAAATCAGATGAGAAATTACAATCAACTAGGTGGCCCAAGCAGCCAAGACTGGGAGCATAAGTACAATGTCTCAGAGTGTATGTTAATCAAGACTGCGGCTGGAACTTGGAATGAAACTGTCATAGTTTCATGAGGTGGAAGTGATTCAGACCTGCCTCTTAAGAGTGATGTTTAGGTGTTTCTCTCATTTATTCTGAGGCTGTTTAGTTTTTCTCTTATTTATTCTGGAAATATACCTTTACCCAGCTGAAAAGTCTATTTGGATAGGACAGAGTTTTGAAAAACTATGTGATCTCTCTGAAATTGTAAACACACAACCTGCCTTACCTAATGCTGAGGGGTAGAATACAAAACTTGCTTTGCTTAATATTTAGATGTAGAACTCAAATTATTCTGAACTTATAGTGTTGTACCTAGTTAAAAATAGGTCCTTTGTTAGTTCTTTCTGTGGGGATGTAGTAAACATTAATCCAAAAGGCTTCACATTAAACAGTGCTTGAGTTTGTTGTGAGCCAATGTATTACAACGATTTTACATATACCAAAATCTCAGAGACTCATAATTCAGAATTGGCTTTTCTAGTTGACCTAAATATTTTGTTGTTGTGATTTTTTGTTTTGCTTTTTAGAGGAAATTTGTCTTCAAACAACCTGAATCTCAGGGTACTCTGCAAAGGTTTTGTTGTGGAAAATGTTGGATTGTCCAAATTGTACTTAAAATAAAACCTGTTGAAGAATAACTCTTTTAATGGGAAACAGGCTAAAAGTTCTGAACTAAAGTTTTCTAGCAAACAGATAATAAATAGAGAGTACTTGGAAGAAAAGATGAAGTTTTTTCCCCCTCCTCTTCTAAACATTGGTTCTTCCAGCTTCATAGCTAAATAAAGGACCAAAGCTGCCAATCCCAGCCTCCACAAAATTATTTTTCAGTCAGTTAAGAACTGGGTATTTCCAGTTTTACTGTAGGTCAAACCAGGGAAATGCAATACTGAGCTGAAGGCTCTTGTATTAGTGCTTAACTGTATCACAGACTCACAGGTCTGCAGGTATATACTAGAATATGTGTGTAATAATTGTGGTGACTGAAGGGTTAACACACCTTTAAACATGTAATTCCATCTCTTGTAGTTTAATAATGTTTTAGGATTACTAGCAGTGATTTTAAATATGTTGAAAGCTTGCAAGCTGTGCATTCCAGGCTTTCTGCTAACAGCTGGAAATCCCTCATTATAGTTCACAGGTTACACATTCATCTGGCAAAATCTGTAAATAAACCCTGAAAGGCAAGAATTCCAATTCCAGAGTGAAATTCTGAATGTTGCAGACTCAATCACCAGGGAATGGGCAAATAACTCTCCAATAATGCTACCTTTCAGTATGCCAAGGGATGAAAACCTCCACCTCTTGCCAGATTAAGGACAGATGATGATGTTGGTGTTTATAAAACACACAGGAGCTTGTTGGTTGCTTGTAAAGTAAATTTTCTAAGTACTTGAATAAACTGTACCTAGTTGCTTGTTGAGTTCACAATGTAGTTAAAAGACAGATGAAGCTAAATCAAGCTTCCACCTAATAGCAGANAGATAGTAAATTCAGGGTGATTGTAGACTCTAATGAAGATATCTCCACTTCCCATAGTACAGTGGATGACATGCAATTAATTTGAGCTTAATGGTGGTCTGGGAGCTGAGCAGTTGCTGTTTTCTTGCTCAGACATGATAGTGGGTTGGTATCACTGAGATTCTTCAGAATCCAGGTGTTTAGGATAGGAAATGTGATGAGACAATCACATTTTAGTGAGAGGTGGTAATTTAGCATCCCATTTATTGAGTCCCTGACCTGGACTAGAGGTAAACCGATATCTGCTTACCAATCTTTCAAGGCATATGCTCTCCCAAATTGCGCTTAAAGTAACGAGAACAGTTGCAGTTTTAAGGGTAATTTCCCAAGGCAACAACATTTCTTCTCAGGGTTTTCAGCTTATTCAGTTAAAGGAGGTTTGCTCAGACTTGGTAATGTTCAATGGTAGATATATAAATATAATACAGAGCCAAGTGACGTAGTTGTACCACTCAGTGACAATTAGTGGCTTAACTTTCAAGCTTGCATGACGATACACGCACCAGTTAGGGGACTCCATGGCTGTCAGTGGTTTTGCTTTTGTAGGTGAAATTCTCTATTTGTTTGGATAGAATACTCTTGAACTATTTATTTATATACTTAACACAATTTAAATCAAACAAATCAACCAGAAAAAAAATGCAATTTGCCTGTGATTGTCACACATCAACCTTACTGGCATTAGTCAGTCTGAACGTCCTGAGGCACTGGCAGATGTAATGTCTGATAGAAAACTGTTATACTGATTTCCTGTTCCAGAAAAGAGAGCTCTTATTACTGTGCAAACCACATCATTTATTTGGATACAAAGATAACGTTTAGGAAAGTGTGTTTTAAACTGTGTCACTTTCTTTCTTTTTCCCTTGTATGCCTCCAGAAGGCTCTTCTTTCTTTGTCCTTGTTTAATGACACTGAAGGAAAATAATCTTCTGTTCTGCCTGCATTTCTGATCTCTCCTGTACCATTATAACCCCACTGATGATAAGGGGCAGGGGGCATGTGGAAGTGTTATATGCTCAGAAATTTTGCAACTGAAACAATACTTATGCTTCTAAAATAGTGCTTGTGCACTGCTGTCTTTCATATGCTTGATCAAGTGAGTGCAGCACCCTACCTATTTCAAAAGACAATATCCACATTTACGATGTGTGCTTTTCCCTCCTGTGGTTAATGGGGTTGTGTCTTTAAAGGTAGCCTGATTTTTTCTTTGTGTAGATGCTGTGTGTGCCCTTAGCAGTCACTGATTCCAACTGGGAACATGTGTGGCTGGTTTGGGGAAACTGGGGCAAGCAGTGAGGCAAAAATCCCTGTGTTCCTAGGTCCTGATGTGGAGCATAACTGCGTGGCCTACAGAACCCAGCTGGCTTAGAGATGTTGTCTCTACTGATTGGGATGCACTGGCAGAAATTTCTGGTGTACGTAGTTACCTAAGAGCGTGGTTAAAGGTTCATAGCTTTGAGGTTTGATGTATTTTTGTTTGTTTTGTTGCAGTTGGTGGAGTTTGGTGGGGTTTTTTGTGTGTTTGTGTGTTTTTTTGTTTGGTTGGTTAGTTGGGTTTTGGTGCTCTTTTTTAGGGAGGAGGGAGGGGGGGGAACAAGGGCACAGGACTAGGGAGATGGTGTTAGGGGATATTTCATACAGCATTTTGATATTGTATGTTCATCACAGAATCCTAACCAGACACAGTGGAGAAGGGAGACCAGGAGAACATGGGAGGGGAATTACAGAATGCTGGGGATTGGAAGGTGCCTGGAGATCACCTAGTCCAACCTTCCTCCTAAAGCAGGGTCATCCAGAGCAGGTTGCCCAGGTTCATGTGCATGTGGGTTTGGAACACCTCCAGTGAAGGAGACTCCAAAACCTCTCTGGGTAGTCTGTTGTAGTACCCCAGGACCCTCCCAGTAAATAAGTTTTTCCTCTCTTATGTGGAACTACTATATTCACACCATCTAACCTTGTTAGTGCCTAGAATGGGGATTGGATGATCTTTCTACACATCTCACAGCAAATGGGAACACAATTCTGATTTAGTATTGATAATATAAATACCTGAAGCTAATCAATATGGTCTACTCTGTATCTACTACCAGTACTTTGGGAGAAGTCTTCTGTTTGTATAGACCCCACATGGGTCCAGTTGACTGAACCTTCATACTGCAACCAATAATAGACTGCAAACTTCAGTCTTTGTTTAAAATAGCCCAAATGAAATCCCTCCAAAGATGTTTGCAGAGTTATTTGCAGCTCAGAACTCATTGGGGACAGCTCTGTGCTGTGATGATGCTCTCCTTGCCTAGCTGCCATGAACCAGTCTGCACTCATATTTTCCCAGTTAAACCCACAGTAGCAACAGATTAAGAGATCATCCTAAAACCTGAATAAATCTTTTAGTAAGTGGGAGGAGGGGAGCTTAATGCTGCCTTGAGTTGTGCACAGAAGTATTACAATAGTGATTGAGGAGCTATTGTTTCAGAAAACAAAGAGTTTACTTCATTCTGTCAGTCTCCTTCATGCAGTTGCCATTTACTTGTAGAGGAATACATCCTGCTGCATAAGCCTTACACAGCTGAACAAAAGCCAGCATCTTCTGCTGATGGAGATTTTCACCACTTTTCATTTCTGAGGCTGTGCTGCTGTCTCCAACCACTTTGTATTGCCAGTTTTGGTGCAGGTATGGGGTTTCTTATTCATGTTTATACTGAATGGAAATTTGTGGTCAGACATGCAGAATATTCAAGTGCGATCCATTTACTGCACTTTGTTTTGTTGCTACGAGATATTTACTGAATAGCCAAGAGGAATGAGGGAAATGTGACATTAAATCATTCAGTGATGAAGGAATGTTTTATCACAGGACAAAGGTATATGCCAACATAATGAGAACAGGTGTATCATGTGAAAGCACATGGGAAAGTTCTGTAAGAGGAGAGGAAAATGATTTTGTGAATGGAATTTATTAACATCTGCACAAAAACCTTTAAATCCCTTTAATTTACAGCTGTAAAATGAGTTTACAAGTGGAGGGACTGAAGACTTACAATTTTAGTGCATGCCACTTTATGTTTTTATGTTCGAGCCAAACATTTCCACATGCACCCAGAAAATCAAAGCAGTGTGGTTTGTAGCACATGCTATGGTGTGCAGTAAGCTGTGGAGGCCTTTTTAGCTGGCACTTGATAAGAGTCGTTCCCATGGAACAAGAATATTCTTTTAATTATTTATGGAGTTACAGGAAGGAGTAATGGATTGGGAAATGCTACTTGCTTTAGAAAGCAACCCACCTGTGTCTCCTAGGTAATAACCCTGATGCTATGTTGTTCATGCATGCATGAGCTCAATAATATTAGACAGGGAGTTGCATAGAACTGAAACCTCAAACCAAAAATTCACACTTCTGTTAGAGAACTATCTTTAAAGCAAATTGGTTGGTTTGTTTGGGTGTTTTTTTGTGTGTGTGTGTGAGAGAGAGATTTGGGTTTGTATTTTTTTTCCCACCACTATTCAAGTTTCAACAAATTCTGATGACATTAGCAAAGCAAATTGCAGTGAGGACAGCTGGGAAGCACAATCTCTGAGCAAATATT
This sequence comes from Eubucco bourcierii, assembly GCA_013396675.1. Taxonomy (NCBI): domain Eukaryota; kingdom Metazoa; phylum Chordata; class Aves; order Piciformes; family Ramphastidae; genus Eubucco; species Eubucco bourcierii. Next base: position 10,767 of record VWZE01009080.1, on the reverse strand, counting down.
TGTGAAAATGACCTTAAATATCAAGGCTAGTGGAACAAATTCTACTCTCTGTTACACCAGCAGGAAAAAGAAGCAATGCCAAGGTGGTTTCATTGCAATGCCTATCTTTGTGCAAGGCTTTGAACAATGTTGTGATTCTATGGGGAGGGGGAATGTGTGTTAAAAAGCAGTAAGGTTCTTGGATATTGCTATATATAGTCTGCAACATTTTAAATAATTAATTTTAATACTTGGTTCTTACATGGCTGTGCCCAGCTGAACTGAGAAACTGAAGAATTGCCACATTATAGCGACAGCAATTTTTCTTTAGTTTAGGAGCCCAAAAGTGCTGAAAGAAGCAGAGAGAGAATGGGGAGGGGCTGTAGATACATTAAAATTTTATTCCTAACCTGTTGAGAAACCCTATCTTGAACTAAATTGCTTTAATCTAAATGTACTTTAAACTGTGAGAAGGGCTAATGCACTGTTAAATTTCAGAGCTCATATGCTTCTGGTTTTATAATTTATTCTCCAAGATAGAGATGCACATGAATCCAGCCTCTGCCATGGTCAGAATTTCCTTTGCTGCTGTGGGATATCCTGATGGCCATTCATCTGCAAAATCACCATCTCTGGAGAGGTGTAAATGTCTGTTGCCTATTAATATCAGTGCTCTAGGGAGAAAGGAGAACGAGTCTATCAATGTCTAACTGCAATATTATTGAAAAATAAATATCTAAGTTTACATGTACACTCATATGCACATATGTGCGTAGCTGCAGCATTACAAATGGAGAATATCTGTTGTTGGAAGGGAATTCCTCAAAGTGCCAGGAGAGTATAAACATTCACCTGGACAAGAAAGCAGGAAAAATGAAAATTTCACTGCTTCAGCTTAGGTTCTACAAATAACTGAAGTTATTTTTGTGCATGGAGGTTGTTTACTCTTGTGCTTTTCTACCCAATCAACCCTTGCTGCAGAAAAGAGATGGGGCCTGTCTCTCTGGTACAATGATGTGCTCGTGAACCTTAAAACTAAGACCTGGCAGTTTTGATTTTGTCACTACTGTTCAGTTTTTGATTTTGTGGGTTTCTTTTGTTTGTGGGTTTCGTTTGTTTGGTTGGTTGGTTTGTTTTTTTGTTTGTTTGATTTTTCTGCAAACAGACTAAAGCATAAAATTTCTTAGCCTGTATGTTGAGCTTTTGCAAATGATAAGCTATTAAAAAGCTCCAGGCTACCTGCTGTTTTATGGTGAGCTAGGGCCAGGAACTCTTCTCCCTAATGCAGATGTCCTCTGGTACCAGTGTGGTTTAGTTCTCCATCCAGAGGGCTTCTGATGGCACTGATGGTACAGGAAGTGGCAGAATACTCTAATCAACATAGGCATGATTGTTTTTTTTTGTTTTCAGCACCCTATGGATAGTCATGAATACAGTGGCAAGGATATCTGCAAGGACATAAGTGAATCTTTTATAAAATGTCTACATTCATGTGATATTTCTAGTAAATTATCCTGTATTTCTACATTTTTACTATTCTTTTCCTCTGTCACAACCTTTGAATCAAAGTATTGTCACGCCAGTGACAGCATAGTCTGGGTTAGTGAATCTCCACAGTTTTGAAATTTTTAATCTCACATATAATTAAGCTAATTTTGTAAAATTTCAAGGTCTGTTTTCTCTTCTTTAATATGGAAAACCAGAGTTTAGAAGACTTGTGTGCTAAATAGATAAGCTCAGAGACTGTCCCTATAATGTGACACACGTGTGCCAGGCACATATATGTTTACACAGTAGTTGATGCCATGGACTCTTTCTCTCATTAACTCCTTAAAGTTCTTCTACAACACAAACAGGCTTGCACAGTGTAACTCTGGGACACAGAGCAGCTTCTCCTGTTTTACTGTACAGTATTCAACTTCAAAATCAAACACCTGGAATCTGGGCTAAGGCTGCTGACAATTTACCAATTGTACTAGCAGCTCTGGTTGTGTAAACACCTGCATTTCTAAGTAACTGTTTGGAAACTCATTCATTTTATATAGGCTACCAAGCAACCTTCAAATAAGAATTATTTTTAGCCAGACTGGTCTTGCCAGGTTTTGATACGGTTTTGTGCCGTGTGCTCAATTTAAACTGGTAACTGAAATGCCCATATCTCATTTCTGAATACCTGAGCTATGCAATAAAAAAAACTCGGTTTGCTTTAAACTTAAATCGTTCTGCAAAGCTCTATAACAGAGTCTCCACATATCAGAAATGATGTAACCTGACAGACATAAAGTGGAATCCAAGTGAAATGCATGTACTGGTGAAAACAAAATAATCTGTGTCATGAATGAGAAAAACAAAACAGACGGAACTACATCCTTGGTCATGCATCAGAGGATTTTCAGACTCCTCTAATACAAGGTAATTTAATAAAGAGGAAAACCCTTCAATATTCAAAATGTAATAAAGTAAAAAATGTGATTTTGTAATCATGTTGGAATTTAGTATCAATAGCTGCAAAATAAGGAGTGCATTGATGAAATGACATTAGAGCTTAGGAAGAATACACACATTGATTAGGGATGATTGAACTGATATATACCTCAATTGTGGTGTCACCAGCATGCTGACAAAGTGGCTTTATATTAGCATAACCCCTGGTAAAAGGGATATTATATTGCTCAGTGACTGTAGAGTTGTGGTTAACAGAAAGGGAAATGTCACTAGGACTTTAAACAGCCTGCTAACCCCATCTGCAAAACCACTCAGTGCTCAGAGAAGGTTCCAAGCATGCAATTCTTCACACACACTTTGTCCTCCAACACTGTGAAAGATGAAGCAGCTTGGCGTAATGATTTTACTAGAGTGAGATGGAGCCACAGGGAAGTCAGCAGACTTCATGTTGTTTGGAATGCAAAAGCTTGAGGTCACCAGAAAAGCCTCATCCTGCCAGAGGCAGGGAGGGTTGCACACATACGATAGTGCTGGTTGGCAACTGCATGTGGAGGATGTACAGAAAAGTTTTATTGCCTGTGAGGTGCAGATTAAGCAAGGTAAGGCTATAGACTTTACATTCATGTGTAACAATGTAGACTTTCAGACTGTATAGAGAGGATTGTATCATACAGCACTCACTCACTGGTGATTATACAATCTGGTTCACTTCTGTGCTCTGTAGCCTGTCTTATTTCATTACTTTGCTGGACAGTCAAAGCATATTTGCATATAGTATACTAGTACCTCTTTCAGTTCAGAGTAACAAAGGATCATACAGTGAGTATAAATGCCTTTGAACTTATACCAGGGCTTGCAGAGTTACCTCAGAACCATCAGTGACAATGTTATCCAGCACGTAATATACAAATATTTTTGTTCTCTTTTTCTTTTAATAATAATAATATTCCTTGTAATAGGAAGTTTAATCACAGTAATGTGGCTAGGACTGAGAAAGAAGGTTTTAGGTTTTAGTCCTTGGGTCCTTTTGTTTGTGGAAATGGCCTTTTGCCAGAATCTGCAAACTATCTTTATAAAAAAGACAAGATAAATGGACTCCTAGTATAGGACTGTGCCAGACTTCTAATTTTCAGGGATCTTTTTTTCAACCTAACATAGGGTCAACTTAATTTGTGAATCAGTTGAAAAAGGAAGAAAGAAGAAGGGGGATGGGTAAAACGAGTGACATTTTAAGCTATGGAAGTCTCCACAGGGAACAAATTTCTCTTGGCAATCAAGATAACTTAACAACCATAAACACCTTGTCAAAGGGAAAAATTACATTTTGCTGTAACACAGATCATATACAGATGACTGATTTCAAGTTCAAGCACAAAAAGCCTTTTTATATATATTCAACATCTGACCTAGCTCTTGAAGAGCTGAGCAATGGTGGCTAAAGGGCTCTCAAAATGCTTCTTGGCAAGGAGCACAGGATAACAATCAGTGTAAGTATAAATAGCTCAGAATGTTGATAACAAGAGTGAAGTTGTTGTTTCAGATAATTTGCAGTGCTTGCCCACTTACACAGATGCAATCAGAACATTTTTTTACAGTGCATTACGTATCAGTTGTTGAGCTACTCTGGATACTTGCTATTTTTCCTTTGCTTGGGATGTGCTAGAAGTCCTTGTGTTTGTGTAAATAAGCAATACCCTGCAGTGTAGGATCCATTTCTTTAATGAGGAGATCCTTGTGCATATAACTCTCCTCTGTAGATGGTGCTGGAAATCATGCTGATGTAAATAAAAGCTTCAGGGTATGACATGTTAGTTTAGATCCTTCCATAAACAGAGACCATAAGCAGAAAGCGTCCCCTCTTATTCTCCTATTAATCAGTATAGACAAGACCAAAAGGACCCTTTCAGCGTATTCAGCTTCAGTGGTCTGGTGCTCAACTGTGGCAGTTTGGTTTGTACATACAATACCTACTGTTTCCAGGTGGTTTGTATCCTGGACTGCACTCACTCAGGGTTGTTTAACTTTCAAGATCATACAAAATCTTGATGTGTTTAGCACAGTACAATTTATACTGAGGAAGGTAACTATGTGAAAAGAAAATGTATGTGAAGATCCTCCTACTGTTATTTTCTCCAAGGCTTTGTACTTTCAATGGTGTTAAGCTGAAGGGGTATTTCCCTAGCTTTGACTTTCCTTTCAAGTCTCCTTTTAGAATCATGGAGTTGTTTTGGTTGGAAAAGATCAGTAAGACCATTGAGACCAACAGTTAACCCAGCACTGCCAGGTGACCCATAAACCATGTCCCTCAGCACCACATCTACACAGCTTTTAAATTCTGCCAGGGATGGTGACTTCTTTGGGCAGCCTGTACCAGGTCAACCTTTTCAGTGAAGCAATTGTTCCTAATATCCAATCTAAATCTCTTCTGGTTGAGGCTTGAGGCTATTTCCTCTCATTCTGTTGCTTGTTACTTGGGAGAACAGGCTGGCAGTTGTCATCTAATAAATGGATGTAATATGCTGCCTTAAATGGACTTTATTTTCATATGGGTAGAAATGAGACAGTTGCCTTTGATCTGTCCTGTTGCTGATTATTCACTTTGCTTTGCAGGATTGTGGGTCTCTTGGACAACCATGTGTAGATGAGCCCTGTAACAGCAGTTGTATGATTTCAATCCATGCCTCCTGCTCAAGGGTCTAACCAGTGGGTTCTTCAGCTCCAAAACCAATAATGCAACATTACTCTAGCCTTATCATAGCCATAATCATTTGATAAAGGGTTATGCATGGTGTGGATGCCTGACTGCTAATATCACTCAACTTCAGGTAAGTAAGTAGACAGAAATTTAACACAGCACCTTGACTTAATTGCAAATCTGAAGTCTACCATGTGATGACAGCTTTTTAGAATAGTTTTTGAAATAACACCCTCGAGTTTAAGAGGGACAGGCATCTGCTGGAGAAGGTCCAGTGGAAGGCTACAAGGATGATTAGGGGACTGGAGCACTGCCTAATGAGGAGAGGATGAGGGATCTACGGCTTTATAGTCTGGAAAAGAGAAGACTGAGAAGGGATTTAATAAATGTTTATAAATATCTGAGGGCTGGGGGATGGGGGGACGGAACAGGCTCTTCTCACTTGCTCCCTGTGATAGGACAAGGAGCAATGGATGTAAGCTGCAACACAGGAGGTTCCAGCTCAACACAAGGGGGAACTTCTTGTAAGGGTCACAGAGCACTGGCACAGGCTCCCCAGAGAGGCTGTGGAGTTTTCTTGTCTGGAGACTTTCAAGGCCTGTCTGGATGCATTCCTCTGTGACCTGAGCTGGATTATGGTCCTACTCTGACAGGGGGGTTGGACTTGATGATCTCTTTGGGTCCCTTCCAACCTCTGACATCCTGTGATCATTCAGCAATCTAGTCTGGTTGCTGTATGCTTCATCCCTAATATAGAGCTAAACAAGGAAAGTTAAAGATGAAAACTGATCATCTGGAAACTTACTGTATTATCCAAACAGGATGAATAGATATGGTTCAGTTAAGGAGTGTGTAGGACTGAAACATCATTCTTTTTCTTAACTAAGGAAGCTTATTTCAAAGGGAGTACTTATTCAACTGGGTGTTAGGGGTTGGTTTGTTTGGTTTTGTGTGTGTTTAATGTTATGGTAGCCTGAGTCTTACTTGAGTGACACCAAGGCTTTTAAACAAGCTGTGGTTTGCTGGTGCCTCAAATGAATTACATGGCTTCATGTGTTTCTATCTACTGGATACACTGCAATAACTATGTGCATGATCCTTGCATAGAGATGTATTGGAAAATGCAGCTTTTCAGCAAGTTTGTAAATGCTCTTTGAAGGTTGTCACTGAATCTGAATACTGGAAAATGCAAATTTCCTTCCCAGAATAGCTGAAGCGTACATGACGATAACTTATTGATATCCTCTTGCAGAATACTGCTTTAGTAGAGTTGGACAATGTAACGGTTTTGTTTCTAAGGAAAGGTCAAACCAGGAAGGCTTCTGAGCTCCACAGAACTACTATTTAGACACTTCGAAAGATTTTAATTTTCAAGGCAACTCTGGTTTGTAAAATATGTAATACAGAATAAATAAAGAGTTCTGATGCAGACATGTACAACAGCATCTGTGCAAGGCACCATAAATCTGAGATGTCCAATAGGAGATATTTCATGTTCAATTTAGTGATGTAACAGTAGTGCTTAGTGCTGTTTGAGCTGTCCCATCATTTAAGAATTCCCCATGAGGCTGATGGGTACAGTAACATGCCAGGGAAACTCAGGCACTGCCAGGCTGTCAGCTGGAGCCAGGTGGAGTCCCCCAGGGCGTCTCACATGGCATGAACAGCTGCATTTAGGCAATGGATCGAGTCTTCTGTTTTTCTCCTGTCAGAGGCAAAATTTCTACTGACTTCAGTGGGACCTTGTTTTTTACTTTATAATGAGAGTTGAAAAGTGCTAAATTAAATCCCACAAGTTTTGCACGCCAGCATTTGAAAACTCATCATCCTGTGGCCATTCCAAGGCACCGCTGACTGGACTTAAATTAGGAGAGGTACACAAGGAATCCCCTGAACCTTTCAGTATTGCCACTATTTATTTCGTTGGATTTCCTTGGTGCAATAGCCTAACTTCAAGTTTTTATCAACAAATAAATAAAAAAACCCTTCTGAGTAATGAGAGTGATCCAACACTCCCATGGTTCTTGTTTCTAACGGCTGGGAAAATGTATTACCGGACTTTGCGAATCGCTATACTCAGTAAGCAGCAAACACAATTAAAGCCACAATATACTGCATCACAATGTGGACTAAATTAATTTATCTTGACAAGTTTCATTTAGTTTAAATAATTCATAGTGTATTTTTATTAAAATCTGAAAGGAAAAGTAATGAATTCTTGGTTGCATGGTGTCTTACTGTAAAACTCTTACATTATTAAAATTATAAATGTAATCACTTGAAACTATTGCTTTTTTTTTTTGTTTTGTTTTGCTTTACAGAAAGTCTGTTTGAGGTAAATTCTTCTAGAGAATGGTGGTGTGAGAAGATTTGAAATTGGAAGGATGTGCTTAAACGTGGTATTGCTTGTTACCTATTAATCTTACTTTGTTCTTCATAGATCTCAATGCAATTCACAAAAGCAGTGCTGTGCACAAACCAGGGAGCAGCAAGGTGTAGAGCAGTGAAACAGCTTTCGCACAACCATTCATGAAACCAGTGGCACAAGTGGAAACAGCACTTTAAAATTCTATTCAGAGGCAGTCTCTTCCTTCTCTACCCCTCTACATTTCAACAAACTTTATCAGTAATTCTTTTTTCCATTATGATTGCTTCATGGTTTTGTCTCTAGTGGTTTTGTTGACCACTTTTTTTTTTTTTCATGTCTGTGATGAATGTCTTCATCTTGCTTTCTAATCAAGGTGCAACTCATAGTTCTTGGGGGAAAAAAGATATCTTCTGTGCAAAGAGATTTGGACTCTCTCATTGCATGAAAACTACATTCTTCTCTATGCACTCTCTTGAGCATAATGATCTGAGCAGTATATTATAACTTCAGGTGCAATAAAAAGTAGCTGGAGAAGATGATCCCTAACAAAGAAAGATTTGGTTTTGTTCAAATTCCAGAAAACAGTCCAATATAAACTGAAAATATATCTTACAGCAATCAAACAACATCTGAAAAATGTTTGACAGCAATTGTTGAGCTTAGATCTCATGAAAATGTTTTTTTTTTCTCCTTAGAAGTTCCTATTTTATTCAAAAAGTGTGACCAAGAAGTACATGAAGAATAATAATATTGTAACGTATTTTCCCCTACATAATCTGTTCTGAGAATTATGCTTTTGATAGGCAAGCTCTGACTGGGAGCTTTGCTCTGGGCTGTTATGCTGTAGCTCTGCTCCTTCTTGAGAAGTTTAACATGTTTTTCTTTGCTCTTCACGGTGGCAGCATAGTCTGTCACAAAATGCTTTGGATAAGTGAAGAAAGATAAATGAGGTTGTGCAGTGTACTGAGAATACAGCATTCAGTGACTGAAACTTTGGCCACTAATAGTGTACAATAAAACTAAAATGTTCACGTGTTTGTATTCTTCCCCANTTTTTTTTTTTTTTTTTTTTTTTTTTTTTTCCCTTAATCAAAAAACATTCCATGTCTCTTTTGATTTGTGCACACTGCAGAGCAGGACAGTGCCATTAGACCATTTGTCTTCTAGTTGCTGATTTTGAGTTCTCACAAAAGTGACAAGTGTGCACTTGACACAGCACTGAGTGCCAGGGAGGGAAAGGAGTGGGGGAAAAATAAGTCTACTCTCTTTATACTGTCCAGTTATCTCATTCTTCTTTCTATTATTTCCAGCCTCTTTAGGTTTTTCTCTTTCAACCTAAATGACTTTGCCCTTGCCATATTTTATCTCACTCTGTTAAAATTTCCTTTTCTTTGTCTTCTTTCCACTAGTTTAGAGGTGTTGATTGTATCCTAGTTACAAAACCCTTGTCGCTGTAGGAGTTTAAGCAAGGTTCCATAATGCCGTAGTTGACCATTTTTGGAGGAGGAGTGTCCTAAGGAGATGTTTCCCCGAAGAGCAGTACATTCCAGCCTTTTTAATGATCATCTTCATCAGTGTCAAATTGGTGTACGTTTGTGTAATGTTAATACTATACCAGTAATAATGCACATACAAAGAATTATTAAGTCATGTGTACATTGTAAAATGTTGCAGACTCTACATTTAACTGTGAGCAATCTGTGCTGTAGCTGTTCACTAAAATACAGAATGTAGTTTAAATATTTTACCCTAATGTGGAAGACTTTGTAGGATTGAGATTTTTTTTTAATCTTTTTTCCCTTTCAGATCTCCTCCTGAGGGATTTACATTTGTAGAACCCCTAAAAATCAAGTGGTACATCTGTCACTGCCAATATCAGGATGTTCTGATGAACCAACACCTTACTAAGGAGGTCACATCTGCAAGAGCTGACAAGTAATTACAGAGATGACAGATTTCAGGTAAGCAGAAAAACTCTTCAGCTCTTGCACTTATGAAGTAAGTAAAAACAAAACCAAAACAAACAAATCAACTGAAAATGTCTTTTCATATTCTTAGGTGCTTGGTTACATGCACACCTAGAGAAGCACAAGCTCATTTGTTATAAAAGTGTTACTCCAAGCAGCAGTAAAAGGGAGTCAGGTTGTTACTCTTGCTGTTGTTGCTGCTTAAATGTTAGAGTGCTGAGGATATAGATTTTAGCGAGATCATCAGGCTGGCAGAAATGAGGCAGTGATAACATTGGGAAAGGTTAAAGATGGAACAAATCAAGAAGAACAGGAGGGTTTTCTTTTTCCTGTTTTTAATATTTGTTCTTCTTAGTCACCCTGATGAGTTGTACATCTACTGTATTGCACTGGTAGTGAAATGATGGGTCTCTGATCTTCCAAGAGTTTCACTACAGACAAAAACAACTCCAAGAGAGACAACCTGAGGTTGTTTAGGTTTTATAGATAGAGTGTTGTAGCAGCTGACAAATTGGATAGTTTCCTTCTGAGGTCATATATTACTGATATTATATCCAGTCTGGGACCTTCTTTAGATTCATGTGATGCTATTTTGGCTCTGACTACTAATCAGAATTTTATCAACTTGCTAATGTGTTTCTTCTGATGTTTGGATACAGGCTTCTTCCAAGTTTGGGGTTTGTTTTTTCCTCAAACTCTTCATTAATTTCTTACATACAGTTTTAGAAATGTTCAAATCGTAATACCATGAATGTGCCTTTGAATAAAGTTATAGTCCCTCCTTGAGAGACCTCTAGTTTTAAATTGCAGGAAGTCCAGGTGGCCTCAGAAATGTCCATATGGTTTACAACATGTGGACTAGATAATGATTTTCCTCTGAGAATACAGACACCATCATTTCTTGGGATCCACATTTCTTAAATTTGCTGCTAACATCTTCATTCTCTTTAGCTGTGTGGAGAAGCGAAATAATGAATAATCCATTTATTCACTGTGTGAATATTTTAGTTAAAACTGTGTTCATACTACTTTGTTACTTGAACTGGAAACTACATGAATCCCTGTTGTACCTGTTAGCAAGCTGCACATCATAGAATCATAGAATGGTCTGGGTTGGAAGGGACCTCCAGAGGTCATCTAGTCCAACTCCCCTGCCGTCAGCAAGGGCATTCTCAACTAGATCAGGTTGCCCAGAGCCCTGTCAAACGTCGCTTTGAATATCCCCAGGGATGGGGCTCCAGCCACCTCCCTGAGCAACCTGATCTAGTGTTCCGCTACCCTCACAGTAAAGAACCTGTTCCTAATATCCAATC
>VWZE01009055.1:11949-25423 GCA_013396675.1 Eubucco bourcierii | reverse complement strand
GCCTCAGCTTGCACCCAGTGCCCCTTGTGCTGTCCCTGGGCATCACCCAGCAGAGCCTGGCTCCAGCCTCCTGCCACTCACCTGCACATCTTTATCCCCATTGCTGAGGTCACCTCTCAGCTCCTCCTCTGCCAGCAGCACAGCCCCAGCTCCCTCAGGCTCTCCTCCTAACAGAGCTCTTCCATTCCCTTCAGCATCTTTGTGCCTCTGGGCTGGACTCTCTGCAGCACTTCTGTGTCCCTCTTGAACTGGGGCCCCAGAACTGGACACAGGAGTCCAGCTGTGGCCTCAGCAGAGCAGAGCAGAGGGGCAGGAGAACCTCTCTGCACCTACTCACCACAGCCCTTCTAACCCAGCCCATGCTGGCATTGCCCCTCCTGCCCACCAGAGCACACTGCTGGCTCATGCTCACCCTCCCACCCACCAGCACCCTCAGATCCTTTTCCCCTTTGCTGCCTTCCAGCAGCTCAGTCTCCAACCCATGCTGCTCCCTGAGGTTGCTCTCTCCCAGGTGCCAGATTGTGCCCTTGTCCTTGTTGAATTCCATTCCATTTCTCCCTGTCTTTGGAGATATCCTTGCCAGACCTATCCATTACCACTGTGTTTGGAGTCAGCATCCCCACCTCTGAGTTCCTCACAGACACCTCACTGGTGCCCAGACCTTTTTTAGCAGCTTGGGTATTTGCTTTCCCTGGCTCTGCAATTTGGGAAGGAGTTATTTAATAATTAGTAATAATTTAATAATTAGGTAATTATAGTTCTGCTGCTCCCCAGTGAACTGAAATCCACAGACAATGCCCATCAAATGAAATCACTACAAACCTCAATAAATGACACGGGGGAGATGTGCCAGTGGCAGGATGGAAATTGAGGAAAAGTCCATGGTTTCTGGGTAAAAGGGAAGGCTTAATCAAACCAGAGTCATGGCTGCAGAGCTCTACCCAGAGTGTGATGAGGAGATGTGAACTTCCCAAGAGAAATCATAGACTCATAGAATGGGAAGGTTGGAAGGGACCTCAAGGATCAGCCAGTTCCAACCCCCTGCCATAGGCAGGGACACCTCCCACTAGCACAGGTCACTCAAGGCCTTCTCCAACCTGGTCTTGAACACCTCCAGGGAGGTTGTAGAGGACAGAAGCACAGAATGGGATCAAAGATCTCTGTCATCCACAACCTCCCTGGGCAACTTGTGCCAGTGTCTCACCACCCTCACTGCAAACAACTTCCTCCTAACATCCACATTCAGTCTCCCCTCTGACACTTCAAACCCATTCCTGCCATTCCAAGCCCTTTTCAACAGTCCCTCTCAGCTCTCCTGTAGCCCCTTTCAGATCCTGCAAGGCCACTCCAAGCTCTCCTGGAAGCCTTCTCCTCTCCAGGCTGCACAGCCCCAACTCTCTCAGCCTGTCCTCACAGCAGAGCTGCTGCAGCCCTCTCACCATCTTGGTGGCCTCCTCTGCACTGGCTCCAACACTTCCATGGCCTTCCTGTGCTGGGGGCTCCAGAACTGCACCCAGGACTGCAGCTGGGCTCTGAGCAGAGCAGAGCAAAGGGGCACTGGCACAGGTTGGCCAGGGAAGTTGGAGGTGTTGGAGGTGAACACCCTGGAGGTGTTCAGGACCAGGCTGGATGAGTCCTTGAGTGACCTATTCCAGTGGGAGGTGTCCCTGCCTATGGCACAGGGGGGTAGGAACTGGCTGAGCTTTGAGCTCCCTTCCAACCTAAACCCTTCTGTGATTCTATGCTTCTATAAGCTCAGGGTTAACCTTGAATGTTTTAACCATCCTCATAATTAGCTGATACCTCAGATGAACATTCTGATATGCTTGTAGATATGCTTCAAGCTCCTTGATTTGTTCATTTCAGGAGCAGTATGGGTTTGAACATCATTAGCTATGGTCATAATTGAACCGCCTGAGAATTGACACACAGAGAGAACCAAACCTCACAGCAAGGGAGCTCCAGTGAGGGTCCACAGTGAAGATCACTCTCTGCACCTACCTCAGCTCTCCACAATGCCATCAAAAGAGGTTGGAGCCAGGTGGGGGTTGGTCTCCTGTCTCATGCAACACATGACAGGGCAAGTGGAAGAAGACTAAGGTTGCCCCAGGGCAGGTTCAGGCTGGACAGGAGGAAAAATTCTTTCCCAGAAAAGGTCCTGGGAACAGGTTGCCCAAAGAGGTGGTGGAGTCACCATCCCTGAAGGCATCTAAAACTGGCATGGATGTAGTGCTGAGGGCCATGGTTTAGTGTAGCACTACTGGTAGGATGGTGAGCTTAAGGCAGATGGTTGGACTGGAGGATCTCAAGGATCTCTTCAGAGAATCATTGAATCATAGATGCACAGAATCATAAAATCACTGAATCATAGAATCACAGAGTCATAGATTCATAGAATCAATGAATCACAGAATTATAGAATTGAATCATAGAATCACAGAATCATAGAATCACAGAATCATTGAATCATTGAATCACAGAATCATTGAATCATAGAATCATTGAATCATAGAATCACAGAATCATTGAATCATTGAATCATAGAATCACAGAATCATAGAATCATAGAATCACAGAATCGTAGAATCATTGAATCATTGAATCATAGAATCACAGAATCATTGAATCATTGAATCATAGAATCACAGAATCATTGAATCATAGAATCAAAGAATCACAGAATTATAGAATCATTGAATCATAGAATCATGGAATCATTAAGTCATAGAATCACTGAATTATAGAATCATAGAATCACAGAATCATTGAATCATAGAATCACAGAATCACTGAATTATAGATTCATTGAATCACAGAATCATAGAATCACAGAATCATAGAATCACAGAATCATTGAATGATTGAATCACAGAATCACAGAATCATAGAACCATAGAATCAACCAGGTTGGAAGAGAGCTCCAAGCTCACCCTACCCAATCAACCTGACCATGGCACTAAGTGCCCCATCCAGGCTTTGCTTCTTCCAATCTCAACAGTTCAATGATTCTATGGAGGGTTTGTTTGGGGTTTCCCCCCCCTCAAACATGCTCTGAGATCTTTAAAGCTTCCCTCTAAACATCAGGGAGAAGCACATGTCCCTGGCTTTGCTCAGAGGAGTTCTTTCTGCCTCATCCCAGCTCCAGTTGCTTATGGTCATATAATTGATAATAAAGCTCAAGCTGGAAAATGGATGTAGAGAAAATGTCTCCTTACCTGTCAGTAATTGCTACCTGGAGGAGCAGTTGGCATCCATATGGAAGGATCTCAAAGCCCACCTCCAATGGAAGGATTACAGCTCCCATAAATGGAGAGTTTGGCCATTTATCATATTCTGTATGAATGTATGAATTTCAGATGTGGAGGGTTTTGTGCTGCTGGGCTCCTTCTCTCAGCAATATCTCCCAGAATGAGTCCCTCAGGTGTGCTTGTGATGGAAAGAAAACTCCCTGGTTTAGTAGGGAACTGTTCAGCTGCCTTCTACAGCTGAATTTCAGCCAGAGTGAGAGCAGGGAGAGAAGAAAGCTTTTTGCATTGCTTATGAATCTCACAGGGAATGATTGAGAGGTTTGAGATGGTTGTTGCCCATTGGGAACATAATGACTCAATTAAAATGCCCTGGATGAATGCAGCTTGATGTCTGCAAAGGTCCCTCAGGAACTGATTCTCACATTCACAGATCCACAGACTGCACCAGGCTGGAAAGGACCCTCAAAGGCTGCCTTGGCCAACCTCCCCTGCAGTCAGCAGGGACACCTCCACCTAGATCAGGCTGCCCTGGGGCCGCATCAAGTCTGATCTTGAATGTCTCCAGCAAGAGGGTCTCAACCACATCTCTGTGCATTCTGTCTCACCACCATCATCATGAAGAACTCCCCCCTAATGTCCAACAAAAATCTCCCCTGCTCCACTTTCAAATAATTGCTCCTGGGTTTATTTTATTTATAACCCTGTTTCCCCAATCCCCTGAATTTCAACAAGGTGATCAGGAGCTCCTCTTCCTCCTGGCATTCCAAGCCCTTGGCAATAGTCCCTCCCCAGCCCTCCTGTACCCCCTTCAGATCCTGCAAGGCCACTCCAAGCTCTCCTGGAAGCCTTCTCCTCTCCAGGTTGCAGAGCCCCAACTCTCTCAGCCTGTCCTCACAGCAGAGCTGCTGCAGCCCTCTCAGCATCTTGGTGGCCTCCTCTGCACTGCCTCCAACACTTCCATGGCCTTCCTGTGCTGGGGGCTCCAGAACTGCACCCAGGACTGCAGCTGGGCTCTGAGGAGAGCAGAGCCAAGGGGCACAATCCCCTCCCTTGCCCTGCTGCCCACACTGCTCTTGCTGCAGCCCAGCACACAGTTGCTGTCTGGGCTGCACTCACACTGCAGCCTCAGGTTGAGCTTTTCCTCACCCCACACCCCCAGGGCCTGTTCCTCAGGGCTGCTCTCAGCCATTCCCCACCCAGCCTGGAGCTGTGCTTGGCATTGTGCCTACCCAGGTGCAGGAAGTTGCCTGACCTGCAAGCTCAGCAGGACCCACATGAGTAGATCCAGACAATGACTGCTGGACTGGAAGGGACAACCTCACTCAGTGAAAAATTAGGTCCACAAGAACAGTTCTCTGCCTGGTGATGTCTACAGAAGACTTTGAGCTCAATACAAAGCTTATTAAATCAAGAAACCTCTTTGGACTGCCTGCAGCAGTCTTTGAACAGGCTCCTAATGAGAACAGGAACATCCATGTCCATTTTTAATGTCTGTATTGATAGATCCATAATAATTCCTGATTATTTTTGTGGTGCAGACCAGTTCTAACAAAGAGCTATGTAAATACAACTTTGATTTGCTTTGCAAGCTGGCATTTGAGAGATAAAACACTGAAACCTCTCTGAGGTAATTGGACAACAGTTAAGAGTGTGGACACGAAGGGAATTTCCCCAGAGAATCCATTCCTTCCTACAAATGTCAACTTTGGTAGAGCAAGCAAAGCAATTGAGCTAAAATCAGCAGAAACCTGTCACATACCCAAACACACCAAGATGCAATTCCTCTGTCAGCAAAATGAAACTGTTGACTTTAATGATGACCTCAAACTGGATGAACAGATGATGGCCCAAGCTGACAACAGAATCCCACCATGGTGGGAGTTGGGAGAGACCTCTGGAGATCATCCAGCCCAGCCCCCTGGCTAAAGGAGGGCACCCACAGCAGGACCATAATGTCTGGATGAAGTGAGAGCTCTGCACCATCACAGCAGACTTTGGTAGGGGATGTGTTGGAACTTCAGATGTTTCAATACAATTTGAGAGGATAGAAATGTTCCTAGAACGCCACAATCCCAGCACAGTGGGCTTGGAAGGGACCTCTGGACATCACCCACTCCAACCCCCCTGCTCAAGCAGGGCACCCACAGCAGCTTGCCCAACAGTACAGTGCCCAGCTGGGCTTGGAAGCTCTGCAGAGAAGGAGACTCCACAGCCTCTCTGGGCAGCCTGCTCCAGGGCTCCAGCACCCTCACAACAAACAAGTTTCTCCTCCTGGTCAGGTGGAACATCCTGGGTTCCAGTCTGAGACCATTACTCCTTGTCCTGTCCCTGCACACCACTGAGAAGAGTCTGGCCCCATCACCATGCCTCTTACAGGTCCTTCATGTCTGGTTGAGCACTGCTCAGATCCCCTCTGAGGCTGCTCTTCTGCAGGCTCAACAGCCCCAGGGCTCTCAACAGCTGGATACAGCCAGCAGTGCATCAACTCTAGGCTTGTTTGGGTTGGAAAAGACCTCTAAGACCATGGAGCCCAACCTCTAGCCAGACACCACCACAGCCACTAAACCCTGTCCCCAAGTGCCATGCCCACAGATTTCTTTAACCCTTCCATGGATGGTGACTCCAGCACCTCCCTGGGCAGCCTGTGCCAAAGCCTGACCACCCTTGCAGGAAAGAAATCATTCCTCATGTCCAAGCTAAACCTCCCCTGGCACAATTTCAGGCCATTTCTACTACCTGATAGCAGGGAGAAAAGGCCAACCCCAGCGAGGACCTTGGTTACTGCTACACATTCTGTGCCATTTGCAGTGGACTAACTCAAATGATTAGAAGAACAGTAAATTTTTTCTTGGCTTTCTTTGTTTTGTTTTGTTTTGTTTGCATATCAGACATGAAACCCAAATGTGTGAAACCCAAATGTATGAAACTTATTAATCCAGCAGTTTAATTAGAAGTCTCTGTGTTAGGAAGCAGGACACGACACAATCAGCACACAGAAATTGAGGGCATGGTCTGGTGCCTCCTGGCCTGTAGAAGTGGTTGAGGTAGGGTTATAAGAATCTTGCACTAACCTTGAGTTCACAGCTGGATGCTTGTTCAATAAAGGAGTTCTGTTTGGCAGCTAAATGAGAACAGAAAATACAACCACATCTCACACACACCTTGGCCTGCTCCTGCTCCTTACAAACGTCACAGCCTTGGAGAAGCTGAAATTTAACCCCAGGTTGGTTGGGGGATCTTTGGAGATGATGCTAAAGCAGGGGCACCCCCAGCAGCTTGCCCAGTAACACAGTGTCTAGATGGGTGTGGAAGCCCTCCTGAGGAGTGAATTCCATGGTAGAGAGAGACTCCAATGACAGAGACCACCTCAGTTTTGGTTGCTTAAGAAGAACAGTTGAAGAGATCTCCCTCGTTGGCAGTTGTCAATGATAACTCCCCTCCCCTGGCAAAATTCGTGTGTAGGAAAATCTCTTTGGTCTTGGATTGTGATCATTGACTCACAGAATTGCTGTGGTTCACAAAGACCTCCAAGGTCAAGCCCAACCTTCAACCCAACCCCACCACACCACTAAACCATGTCCCAAGTGCCACATGCACGTGTGAAGACCTTCAGAGATGGAGACTCCACCACCTCCCTGGGCAGCCTTTTCCAGTGCCTGGCTGTGCCAACATAAAGCCAACACTGTCTGATTAAGGAGGAATATTCCATCCACTGTTGGCTCCTCACCCATTGCAGACAGAACTTCTAACCTCAGGTACACAACCAGATCACTTCATCTCCTGGCTTTGGTGACTCACAAACCCATGCTTTATTTGCTGGGCAGGACCACATTCCCCTCAAGTACCAGAAACCCTGGGAGAAGGCAGCACTGGCAGTGCTGAACCTCTGAGCAGCCAAGCCCAGAGAGGGCAGCATGGGACTGTCCAACTCATGCCCCTCACATGGGTGCTCTGGGAGGATCCTGTGCTTCACAGCTTACCCACAAACCCTACACTTTCAAGTGACAGAGAGCACTGAGCCATGGGCAATTAACAAGTTGCCAGTGATTATTAATTCATTAGAACCATAGAATCATAGAATCATGGAATCACAGAATCATAGAGTCATGGAATAATGGAATCATAGAACCATGGAGTCATAGAAACATAAAATCACAGAATCATGGAATCATGGAACTGAATCATAGAGTCATGGAATCATTGAATCATAGAATCACAGAATCATAGAATCATAGAGTCATGGAACAATAGGATCATAGAATCAGTCAGGGCTGGAAGGGACCACAAGGATCAGCCAGTCCCAACCCCCCTGCCATGCCCAGGGACACCTCACACTAGATCAGGCTGCCCACAGCCTCATCCAGCCTGACCTTAAACACCTCCAGGCATGAGGCTTCCAACACCTCCCTGGGCAACCTCTGCCAGGCTCTCACC
Organism: Eubucco bourcierii; assembly: GCA_013396675.1. Taxonomy (NCBI): domain Eukaryota; kingdom Metazoa; phylum Chordata; class Aves; order Piciformes; family Ramphastidae; genus Eubucco; species Eubucco bourcierii. The sequence continues at coordinate 17,741 of VWZE01009055.1, read as the reverse complement.
ACCCTCATGCTCAACAACTTCTTCCTCACACCCAGGCTGACTCTACCCATTTCTAGCTTGGTTCCATTCCCCCCAGTCCTGACAGCCTCAAAAGTCCCTCCCCAGCTTTCTTGTAGCCCCCTTCAGACCCTGCAAGGCCACAAGAAGGTCACCTGGGAGCCTTCTCCTCTCCAGCCTGCACAGCCCCAACTGCCTCAGTCTCTGCTCACAGCAGAGAAGCTCCAGCCCTCTGCTCATCCTTGTGGACATCATCCAGTCCACTCTCTCTGCTCAAGCAGGGCCACCCACTGCAGCTTGTTTAGGATCACAGTGGCCAGCTGGGGTTGGAAGCTCTCCAGGGATGGAGACTGCACAACATATTTAACTTTGCTAACCAGGACACATTAAATGTTGATCAATTGAAAAGTGGAGGAAATGGCTTGCATAAGGCATCAAAAAGCCAAACAGACCTCAGTTTCTAATGAAGCAAAGCTCAGACTTTGTCTAGCAGCTGCTGAATTTGTTATGCAGAGCTGAATCCTAGAGATGGCAAACAAGTCTTCAGAGAGGGACATGCTAAATTCCCTTAGGTTGCTGTAATCTGGGGTGCTCAGGCATCCCCAGAGGTGAAGTGCTGCAACCTGCCTACCTGCCCCAGGACAACAGTGGCTCTGACAGTGACCTTCTGCTGGCTCTCCCTGGCTGGCAGCAATGAGGTTGTCACTGAATCACAAAATGGGAGAGGTTGGAAGAGATCTCTCAAGACAGTCAAGTCCAAGCCTCACTCTGGTCATAGGTGAAGAGCCACAACCATTACAAGTTCTGCTTCTGCCCCGTTCAGCACCAGCTACAGCTTCATTAATCTAACACCTTTGCTCAGTCCATGTCACAGCCACACCAAGACAGATTTTCCCCTTACCCTGACAACCCTTTGCCCACCTTTGCTTCTTTGTTTTGTTTTGGTTGAAGAGACCCTTGGAGATTATGGAGTATAACCATTAAACCAGCACTGCTGGGTCACCACTAAACCATGTCCTACAGCACCACATCTCCATGGCACAGAAGCCCCTTCAAGAATAGGGACTCCACAACTCCCCTGGGTAGCCTGGGCCAGTCTTGGCAGCACTCTAGGGAAGGAAATTGCTCCTCATGTCAAACCTCAACCTCCCCTGAGGCAACTTGAGGCTGTTTGCTCTTGTTCTGTGGGAGCAGAGACAGCCCCCAGCTGGTTCCAACCTCCTTTTAGGGAGCTGTAGAGAGCCAGAAGGTCTCCCCTCAGCCTCCTTTTCTTCAGGTTTCACACCTCCAGCTCCCTCAGCTGCTCCTCCCCAACCCTGCTCTCCAAGACCCTTCCCCAGCTTGGTTGCCCTTTTCTGGATCCACTCCAGCACCTCAATGTCCTTCTTGGAGTGAGAGGCCCAAAACTGAACCCAAGACTCAAGGTGTGGCCTCACCACTGCCCAGTCCAGGGGGACAATCCCTGCCTTAGTCCTGTTGGCCACACTATTACTGATCCAAGCCAGGATGCTGATGGCCTTCTTGGCCACCTGGGCACACACTGCCTCATCTCCAGCTACTGTCAAGCAACACCACCAGATGCTGGCCACGAGGAAGTTGTTTGCAGTGAGGGTGGTGAGACACTGGCACAGGTTGCCCAGGGAGGTTGTGGCTGTTCCCTCCCTGGAGGTGTTCAAGGCCAGGTTGGATGAGGCCTTGAGTGAGCTGTGCTAGTGGGAGGTGTCCCTGCCTATGGCAGGGGGTTGGAACTGGATGATCCTTGAGATCCCTTCCAACCTTCCCATTCTATGATTCTATGATTCCATGAGCAAATCTAGGAAGGGGAAAAATGTGGATATCATAAGACACAATGCAGGTTGCCTTTATGGATCATACAAAACCAGAGCCCTCTTGACAGCAGAAGAAATGAACTTTTCTGGTACCCTGGAGGTTTCTACCTGCAGAGGATGCAGACAGCAATCATGAAGAAGATGCTTAGCTCCGTCCCCAAGCAAGGCTCCAGCTGTGCACCACTGCCATGTCATTTATCTACCATAGGGGCACATGCAAAGATAGAAACCACAGTTTTTCTGACTCTGCTGTACACATTTGTCTCCACACTCCCAGCCCATCAGAAGCCAGAACACTCAATTAGCAATTAATGACATCAGGCAAGGTGCCAAGACCAAACAGGGGAGATGTGTTGGCATCTACGCCGGGGATTTGAAGCCCTCCTGTTGCAGCTGCACATTGTGATGGGGTTCTCACAGAACTCAGAATTGTTTTGGTTGGAAAAAGACCTCCAAGATCACTGAGTGTCACCTTTGACCCAATGCCACCGTGGGTATTAAACCACGTCCCAAACTGGCATGGCCACAGGTTTCTTGGGCACCTCCATCGCCTTTCTGGGCAGCCTGTGCCAATGTCTGATCACTCTTGCAGCAAACAAATTGTTCCTCATGTCCAACCTAAACCTCCTATCCTGCAAATTGAGGTCTTTTCTTCTTGTCCTATCCCCTAACACCAACCCCCACCCCAGTACAACCTCCTCTGATCTTCCTTCCCAGCTGAAATTCCACAAACCTTTAGAAACTTCTTGTGTTGATCAGGTTAAAAAACATTCCCAAAAGCTGTTTCCTCTTGGTCTCACTCTGATGATCTCATACTCCATTTACCCCCAGGTTTCATTCCATGAGGTCAAGATAAGACCCAGATATCAGTAGTTTCTTTCAGACTATTCTCCTCACACAGAATCATAGAATCTCAGAATGTCAGGGGCTGGAAGGGACCTCCAAAGCTCATCCAGCCAAACCCCCCTGCCAGAGCAGCATCTCCTAGACCAGATCACACAGGAACACATCCAGGTGGGCTTTGAATCTCTCCACAAGCCACAAACCAACCTTCCAGAAGGGCCCAGGCAGACCTCAGACATTCATGCAGCTGATTGTATTCCTTGAAAGGAGCTGAAGAAGTTTCTAACTCATTGTGGTTCTTCAGTGATCAATAACTGATACTCTGAGCAGAAAGGTTTTGTCACACCATGAGGCTGGGTTGGGTTGACTTGGATTTATTTGTGGGGATCCATAACTCCTTGAGATCACCACAAAATGCCAACCCTCTCCAGACAGGAAACCTACAGCATGCAATAACCACACAATCACAGAACAGTTGGGAGCCTAAGAACCAGTTTGTCCAGCCCCCCTCGGTGGGGTCATCACCAGCCAGAGCAGGATGCTCAGTGACTCATCAATCCTGACCTTGAATGCCTCCAGGGATGGAGCCTCAAGCACACCTCTGGGCAAGCTGTTGCAGGGTCTCACACCCTCATTGTGAAGAACTTCCTCCTGATGGCCAACCTAAATCTGCCCTGCTCTGGTATCAACCATTGCCTTTCACCCTATCCCCACAGGCCCTTCTAAACAGTCCCTCCCCAGCCTGCCTGTAGCTCCCCTTCAGCTATTGAAATGCTGCTTTAAGGTCTCCCTGGAGTCTTCTCCAAACTGAACTGCCCCAACTCTCAGCCTATATTCATGGGAGAGGTGCTCCAGCCCTCTGATCAGCGTTGTGGCCTCCTCTGGACCTGCCTTAGCAGATCCATGTTCTTGTGCTGTTGGGATCCCCACAGCTGGATACAGCACTCCAGCTGAGTTCTCACCAGAGCAGAGCAGAGCAGAGCAGAGGGACAGCATCACAGCACTCCAGGTGAGCAGTTCTCACCAGAGGGGCAGAATCACCTCTTGATCAAACATATGCAACTGGCACTTGCATGTCAGTCTTGGTGTTGAACAGAATCAGGTGAGGACATTTGAGGTGGAGTTAAAGAGAGAACTGTCCTCTCTCACCCATTACTTCTGTCCTACCCCAAGTCAAGCCAGGCTACCATTTTTTTCACAGCCAGCAAACACACTCTCAGCCTTCAGAATCACAGAATTAATCAGGTTGGAAAAGACCTTCAAGATCATACAGGTCAACCCTATCACCCAACACCTTCTAATTAGGTGGAATTAAACCGAGAAAGGTCCTCTCTCATCAATAACTTCTGTCCCACCACAAGTCAGGCCAGACTATCATTTTCTACAGCCACCAAACACACCTTCAGCCTTCAGAACGCCAGAATTAATCAGGTTGGAAAAGACCTTCAAGATCATTGAGCCCAACCTATCACCTAACACCTTCTAATTAACTACCCCATGGCACTGAGTGCCTCATGCAGCCTCCTCTTAAACACCTCCAGGGATGGGGACTCCACCACTTCCCTTGGCAGTCCATTCCAATGCCAATCACCAGGATGGAAAAGACCTCCAAGCTCACCCCACCCAGCCCAATCTCTCACCCAGCCCTACCAAATCAACCAGATCATGGCACTAAGTGCCCCATCCAGGATTGTCTTGAATACTTCCAGGGGTGGTGCAGCCCATTTCAATGCCAATCACCAGGCTGGAAAAGACCTCCAAGCTCACCCCACCCAGCCCAATCTCTCACCCAGCCCTACCAAATCAACCAGATCATGGCACTAAGTGCCCCATCCAGGATTGTCTTGAATACTTCCAGGGGTGGTGCAGCCCATTTCAATGCCAATCACCAGGCTGGAAAAGACCTCCAAGCTCACCCCACCCAGCCCAATCTCTCACCCAGCCCTACCAAATCAACCAGATCATGGCACTAAGTGCCCCATCCAGGATTGTCTTGAATACTTCCAGGGGTGGTGCAGCCCATTTCAATGCCAATCACCAGGCTGGAAAAGACCTCCAAGCTCACCCAGCCCAACCCAATCACCTAGTTCATGGCACTAAGTGCCCCATCCAGGATTGTCTTGAACACCTCCAGGGGTGGTGACTCCACCACCTCCCTGGGCAGCCCATTCCAACGCCAATCACAGACCAGTACCAGCTCATCTTCCCAGGGGAGGTGCTTCAGCCCTCTCTGCTCATTACCACGACCTCCTCTGTTACCTCTCCAACAACTGCACCTCCTTCTTGTGCCGAGGACCCTAGAGCTGGGCACAGTGCCCCAGGTGAGTCCTCCCCTGGCTACTCAAGCAGGCGCATCGCCTCCCAGCGGTGCGGAAGGCGGGGAGGGCGGCGGCATTGGCACAGCTGGCGAAGGCAGCAGGAGGAGATTACAGCACGCTGCCAATCGGTTGTGTTGGCTTCTGGGGCAGCCATGGAGGTGGGAACAAACAGCCACGAGGAGTTGCCACGTGCCCAGGGTACTTACGGTTGAGAGGCAGGCTGGCATTGGTCGTCCCTAGCTTGTTGGCAGCGACACAAGTATAGTTGCCAAAGTGCTCCTCTGTCACATTGGTAACAGTAAGCAGGGATCTCGTACTATAATTTTTAATTGTAATTCCTTGTTGGCCATTGATCAGTCTAGAAAGCAAAACAGAAAATGGCTGTAACTCATTTGCCAGAAGCAAGAAAGGGGTTTGGGATTTTGGTTTTTTGTTTTTGTTTTTTTTTATCCTCTTGATTTTTCCCCTTTTCTCTTCTTTTTTCCTCTTTTCCATTCTTTTTCTATTTTTTCCCCTCGTTTTTTATCTTCTTGGCTTTCTTTTCTCATTTCTCTTCTCTGCTTATTTCACTTCTATTGTCATGCTTTTAAAGTTCACTTTTCTTATTTTGTTTTTTTTTTTTAATTTTATTTTTCTGCTTTTCCCTTTCTATTTTCCCTTTCTACATTTCCCTTTCTACTCTTCCCTTTCTACTTTTCCCTTTCTACATTTCCCTTCCTACCTTTCCCTTTCTACATTTCCCTTTCTACTCTTCCCTTTCTACTTTTCCCTTTCTACATTTCCCTTACTACATTTCCCTTTCTAC
>VWZE01008974.1:1483-11630 GCA_013396675.1 Eubucco bourcierii | reverse complement strand
CTCCCCACATCCACCAGGCGGCTCACCTGATCATAGGAGATCAGGTTGGAGAGGCAGGATCTGCCCTTCCTAAATCCATTGTTGGCTGGACCTGAGCCCTTGGCCATCCCTCAGGGGCGCTTCTGACACCACAAGCAACATTAAATAGTCTGGATCCAGGTAGCAGCAGCCCAAGGCAGGTGGCAAAGCTGCCAAAGTCAGGAGTGTCTCCAAACATGACTTCCACGAGGCAGGGAATTCATGGGAGTGACACTGCCTCAGGAGAGCCAAACCGCTTGGGTCTGCCCAGTGTGGAATAGCAGCCAGGAAGTTGGCTGCTGTATGGTTTGAGAGCAGCTGGGTCCAGGTGCTGCTGGCAGCACTCTCAAAAGGAGCCCAGGACCTGCCAAGCTTGCAAGTTTGCATAGAATGGCGCAAAAGTGGTGAGAGGCATCCAAAGGCAGGGGCGGTGCAAACCCAGAGCTGTGTGAAAAGGTAGGAGCTGTCTGAAAGAGAGGATGGTCCCAAACGGGAGCCCTGTCAAGGGGGGCTCTTAAGGCAGGTACCTGGCACCTTATAGAGTCATAGAATGGTAAGGTTGGATGAGACCCCGAGGATCATCTAGTTCCAACCCCCTGCCATAGGCAGGGACACCTCCCTTGCAGTATTTATCCTTTTCTAGACAAAGTGCCCATTTGCCAATTCATACTGGGCACGAAGGCCCAGGCAACCACCAGCCCCATCCCAGTGTGGGCTGCCACATGGCTCAGCACATGGGTGGGGGAAGGCCTTTTGCTCTTCTCCCTTCAAGCCTGCAGGACAGGAGGGCACAAAGCATTTTTCATGCCTTCTTCTTCTCCTCCCCTTTCAAACCCATGGGGTGAAAGGGGAGAAGGAAGGACTTTGTGGTGCTCCAGAACAACAGCCCAGCACAGGTTAATGAGGACATTAACCAATTCAGAGATGATTGACAGCAACCTGCACTCTGCTTTGAACAAATGGGTGAGCTAATGGCCACTGCACACCTCTGGTCACAGAGCCAAGCTGGGTCCTGCTCACCAGGAGCTGTTTTACCCATGTTTAACATGCTGCTAAGCAACCTGAATTCTGTGTTTATTTCAGGGGGTAGGGAGTGTGTGGAATAAACAGAATCACAGACTGAGTGCTCCCCACTCATCTGTTTCTCCAGCACTGTGCATTTTGGGGTGCATGCTGCTGCTGCTTCCATCTGTGCTGGGATGTGTAAGTGATGTCCTGTACGTCCCAGGGAACATTTGCCTCTTGGCCATCACCATTAAAAAATAAACCCAAAAGATCTCCTCATAGTTTGATTTCACTCAGGGGTGAAATCTGCCCCAGTGTTTATTTGCGTTGGTCAGGCTGTGCAGTTTTGTGCTCAGTGCCTGATGATTAAGCTGTGAGCATCACTGCTCTGGGCCATGAAAACCACTGCTGCAGGGCACAGTCAGTGGATCTATGCAGGGCTCAGGGTAATGGGGGCAAACCCAACTGGGAGGTACCAGCAGCTCAGCCCAACTCCTCTAGCCTCCATGCAGGAGATGGGGTTAACTCAGCTCAGCCTGGAATTTACCTTCGGGGATTGCTTTGAGGGAGGAGGTAAAACGGCACTTAAGAAAAGCTATTGGAAGTGGTCTGTCTGCAGGGAAATATAATTTGTCATCTCATGTCCAAGCATTTTCCAGCACTTTGGCCAAAATATCCTTATGCCTGGTAAGGGAGCTGTCAGCCTGGCTGTGGGGATCCCTTGTGTGCAGACCCCCAGGCCCCCAGTTTCTTTGACAATCTAATGGATAAAGGATGAGCTCAACGTTATGGTGTGGCATTAATTTCCAGAAGGAAGCCTGAAACTACTGTTGCAAATTAATTTTTCCTCTGAGGAATGTTTTATCATAGGACATGTAGACTTCTAAAAGGCAGCTGTGTTCATAATCACAATCTTATTAAAGAAGGACAACAACAATTTAAAAAAGGAGTGAGGGGAAAGAACCTGGTAGCTAAATGCCACAAATGGGATGTCTCCTCACTGGACTGTTACAATTTCACATTGAAGTGCTAAAATTTTTATACTGAGGATGTGTGGCACTGGCAGATGACAGGATAATCAGCAGCAGGTATCAGTACCAAAACACAGAATGCTGCTGCTGTTAGAAAACTCCAGCAGGAAAAGCTCTTGGTTTTAGAAGAGTGAGGGAAGAAAATTCATTCTGGAAAAGAATGGTTAAGGAAGGCAGAGCACAAGCCATGTAACACATCCATTCATGTAGATAACAGATTTTCACTCAAATCTGGCCCAAAACTAGCAGGCAGAGGACTAACTGCTTATGATGATGGCACAACATAGAATCATAGAATGGTAAGGTTGAAAGGGACCTCAAGGATCATCTAGTTCCAACCTGGGACACCTCCCTTTAGTACAGGTCACTCAAGGCCTCATCCAACCTGGCCTTGAACACCTGCAGGGAGGTTGTGGAGCACAGAATCACCCAACGTGATCAAAGATCACGTTGGGTGATTCTGTGCTCCACAACCTCCCTGGGCAACCTGTGCCAGTGTCTCACCACCCTCACTGCAAACAACTTCCTCCTAACATCCACTTTCAATCTCCCCTCTGCCAACTCAAACCCATTGCCCCTCATCCCGTCATATCAAGACATTGTCAATAGTCCCTTCATCAGGGAAGGATGAAACAATACATGGAAGCTTTTACTTGGCAGATTTTTCACCTGCAATACTGTGAACCTCTGGAGCAGTGCAATACTGTGAACCTCTGGAGAGGTGCAATGTGCATTGCATGCAACTGCCTCTGTCATCAGTACATCAGAGTTTCAGCCAAGAATATGTTAGAGGGAGAGCCTGAATTGTTCACTCAAACTGAGAGCATCTACAGATTGGAAATAATTAACCTAATCAGGTCAGGCAATTTCAGGATGAATTCATGCAACAGGAGCACAGACTTTCTTCCAGTCCTGGCCATCATCAAGGCTCTGTTATGGTAGCTTGATGGCTGTGGTGAAGGAGGTTTGAGCAGTCATCAGGAAAGTTTTGCACAACAAAAAACCCCAAACCTCCCTGTCAAGTAAGTGCAGAGTCTTGTGGGATGAATTTCCATCTGATCTCATAGAATCATAGAATGGTAAGGTTGGAAGGGACCTCAAAGACCATCTAGTTCCAACCCCCTGCCATAGGCAGGGACACCTCCCACTCATCCCAGCTGGCCTTGAACACCTCCCTGGGCAACCTGTGCCAGCGTCTCACCACCCTCACTGTAAACAACTTCCTGCTAACATCCAGTCTAAATCTCCTCTCTGCCACTTCAAACCCATGGCCCCTTGTCCTGTCATTGCAAGCCCTTGTCAATAGTCCCTCTCCAGCCTTCCTGTAGCCCCCTTCAGATCCTGGAAGGCTACTCTAAGGTCTCCTGGAAGCCTTCTCTTCTCCAGGCTGCAGAGCCCCAACTCTCTCAGCCTGTCCTCACAGCACAGCTGCTGCAGCCCTCTCAGCATCTTTGTGGCCTCCTCTGGACTCACTCCAACACTTCCATGTCCTTCCTGTGCTGAGGGCTCCAGAACTGCACACAGGACTCCAGGTAGGGTCTGAGGAGAGCAGAGCAAAGGGGCAGAATCCCCTCCCTTGCCCTGCTGCCCACACTGCTCTTGCTGCAGTCCAGGACTTGGACCTCATCCATGCCTCCTTGATGTACTGGGCTGGGAGTAAAACAGGCTGCAGAGCTGCTGCATTCCCAAATTAATGCTTACTGCCCTCCCCAGCACCTCCCCGAGTACAAAGCTACATTCAGTCCCCAGTCCAGCGCAATGGAGAAACCCTATAGCAGCTCTGGAGCTTGCCCCTTCCTTGGCCTCTGATGTTCCTGGGGAGAAGATGCTGTGCTCCCACCTCCACACCCACGAGGTACCTGCCTCTCCTCCACAGCTCCACGCTCGAGAATGCAAACACCCTCCCGGGTAGCTGAGAAATGGGCTATAAAGAGAAACACATGGGAAAACAGGAGGGACAGTACAGAAGATCAAGGAACATGGGGTTGGTTTTGTTTTGTTTTTCTCCCCCAGGCTGACCTAGTTACTTAACTAACTGCCAGAGAGACTCACCAATGATGAAGCAGGAGAGCAATCAGTCTGCCAGCAGCAGTTTCACAAAGGATACTTGAGTTTACTTAGCTCTTTCTCTGAAACCCTTACCCATTTTGCTGCTCCACAGTCTCTATCCCCAGCTCAAATCAACCTCCAGTTTCTCTGTGATAAGATTGGAATCCAGAGGAGCATGAAGGAAAGGTTCAGCTGTATTTCCTTACATAACACAAGTGCAGGCATCATTTTGTTTTCACTTTTGCTGTTCCCATACTATCATTCTGAGAAGCTACAGCTGAACAGGTTTTTCCCCTCTTTCTAATTCACAGTGAAGCCCTACAAGATAATGAGCAGCTCAGTGGTTCTGCATGGCAGCAGGGAGACAATGCAGCTGGCCCACTGGGTAAAGCAAAGGACAAGGCTTCCATGGAAATGAGGGACCTGCACAGGCTGCAGAGCTGTGCCCAGGGCAACCTCATGACATTCAACAAGGCCAAGTGTAAGGTCCTGCACCTGGGTAGGCACAATCCCAAGCACAGCTTCAGGCTGGGTGGGGAATGGCTGAGAGCAGCCCTGAGGAAAAGGACCTGGGGGTGTGGGGTGATGAAAAGCTCAAGATGAGGCTGCAGTGTGAGTGCAGCCCAGACAGCAACTGTGTGCTGGGCTGCAGCAAGAGCAGTGTGGGCAGCAGGGCAAGGGAGGGGATTGTGCCCCTTTGCTCTGCTCTCCTCAGAGCCCACCTGGAGTCCTGTGTGCAGTTCTGGAGCCTCCAGCACAGGAAGGACATGGAAGTGTTGGAATGGGTCCAGAGGAGGCCACCAAGATGCTGAGAGGGCTGCAGGAGCTCTGCTGTGAGGACAGGTTGAGAGAGTTGGGGCTCTGCAGCCTGAAGAAGAGAAGGCTGCCAGGAGACCTTAGAGTAGCCTTCCAGGATCTGAAGGGGGTCCCAGGAAGGCTGGGGAGGGACTATTGACAAGGGCTTGCAATGCCAGGACAAGGGGCAATGGGTTTGAAGTGGCAGAGGGGAGATTGAAAGTGGATGTTAGGAAGAAGTTGTTTACAGTGAGGGTGGTGAGACACTGGCACAGGTTGCCCAGGGAGGTTGTGGCTGCTCCCTCTCTGGAGGGGTTCAAGGTCATGTTGGATGAGGCCTTGAGTGTCCTGTACTAGTGGGAGGTGTCCCTGCCTATGGCAGGGGTTTGGAACTGGATGATCCTTGAGGTCCTTTCCAACCTTACCGTTCTGTGATTCTATGATTCTATGAAATACGTGACTCTTCTACTACTGTAAACTTTTCCACCAGCTCTGCCCTTGACAAGAAAATTCAAAGTTAAGCAAACTCTTAAAACATCTTGACATCTAAAGGTGTTTAACTTGTTCAACATCTTTAGATGTTAAAGACGTTCATCTTTAAAGATGTTCAACATCTTTAATGATGATCTGGACTAGGGGATTGAGTCCAGTAGCAGTAAGTTGCAGATGACACCAAGTCAGGAGCAGGTGTGGATCTGTTGGAGGGCAGCAGGACTCTGCAGAGGGACCTGGACAGGCTGGATGGGTGGGCAGAGACCAATGGGATGAGATTGAACAAGGCTAAGTGCAGAGTTCTACACTTTGGCCACAACAACCCCAAGCAGTGATGCAGGCTGGGGACAGAGTGGCTGGAGAGCAGCCAGGCAGAGAGGGACCTGGGAGTGCTGGTAAAGAGTAGCTGAAGATGAGGCAGCAGTGTGCCCAGGTGGGCATGAGAGCCAATGGCATCCTGGCCTGGATCAGGAGCTGTGTGGCCAGCAGGAGCAGGGAGGTTATTCTGCCCCTGTGCTCAGCACTGCTCAGGCCACACCTTGAGTGCTGTGTCCAGTTCTGGGCCCCTCAATTCAAGAGAGATGTTGAGGTGCTGGAAGGTGCCCAGAGAAGGGCAGCAAGGCTGGGGAGGGGCCTGGAGCACAGCCCTGTGAGGAGAGGCTGAGGGAGCTGGGGCTGTGCAGCCTGCAGAAGAGGAGGCTCAGGGCAGAGCTCATTGCTGTCTGCAGCTACCTGAAGGGAGGTTGTAGCCAGGTGGGGTTGGGCTCTGCTGCCAGGCAACCAGCGAGAGAAGGAGAGGACACAGCCTCCAGCTGTGCCAGGGGAGGTTCAGGCTGGATGTTAGGAGGGAGTTATTGCCAGAGAGAGTGATTGGCATTGGAATGGGCTGCCTGGGGAGGTGGTGGAGTGCCCATCCCTGGAGGTGTTGAAGCAAAGCCTGAATGGGGCACTTAGTGCCATGGTCTGGTTGATTGGCTGGGGCTGGGTGCTAGGTTGGGCTGTCTGAGCTTGGAGGTCTCTACCAACCTGCTTGGTTCTATGAAATAATACCCCAAACAAGTGACAATCTTAGTTTTGTCCCCAGGCATGGATTAGAAACTGCCTTTTCTCCAGGGGTGTCAGCTCCTGAGGGTCTGAAAGCTGCAGTTCCTGTGCTCCAATGCTTACACAACAATTTCACCTTGTTTGAAATACAGGAACAAGCCTGAGTAGAACTCAACTTTCTAGTCCTCAACGCTGGATAGGAAAGTTTGGAAATGGAACCCTGCTGAACAGGATGGAAGAATTCATGAAAAGAAAACTGCTAGACACAAAAACCACTCAATCTGTTTAGAGTGGAGAGGCTCAGACAAACCAGTTTAGGAACTCCTGATGAAAGGAAAAGGAGGACTACGTGGAAGGGGCATGAAGAACACGGATCTCATCCCCAGCCCTCACCACACACACAGACTTCCCTTTCTCCCTGTTTGACTATATCTAACCTGTTCCAAATTAAAACAAAAAATAAAAAGAAACAAACCCTGAGGAACAAAACAACTGAGAGCCAAAAGAATTCTGTTTCACTGACCCAGAAATTTGTGTTTTGCTTGCATGAGCAATAGCAGGACATTTAGATATGCTGCTTTGTCCTCCCTGCAGCTCCAAGATGGCTTTCTAGCAATCATAGAATGGTAAGGTTGGGAGGGACCTCAAGGATCATCTAGTTCCAACTCACTGCCATAAGCAGGGACACCTCCCACTAGTACAGGTCACTCAAGGCCTTGTCCAACCTGGCCTTGAGCACCTGCAGGGAGATTGTGGAGCACAGAAGCACCCAATGTGATCAAAGATCACATTGGGTGCTTCTGTGCTCCACAACCTCCCTGGGTAACCTGTGCCAGTGTCTCACCACCCTCACTGCAAACAACTTCCTCCTAACACCCACTTTCAATCTCCCCTCTGCCACTTCAAACCCATTGCCCTTTGTCCTGGCATTGCAAGACCTTGTCAGTAGTCCCTCTACAGCCTTCCTGTAGCCCTCTTCAGATCCTGGAAGGCTACTCTAAGGTCTCCTGGAAGCCTTCTCTTCTCCAGGCTGCAGAGCCCCAACTCTCTCAGCCTGTCCTCCCAGCAGAGCTGCTGCAGCCCTCTCAGCATCTTGGTGGCCTCCTCTGGACCCACTCCAACACTTCCATGTCCTTCCTGTGCTGGGGGCTCCAGAACTGCACCCAGGAGTCCAGATGGGGTCTGAGGAGAGCAGAGCAAAGGGGCACAATCTCCTCCCTTGTCCTGCTGCCCACACTGCAGCCCAGGACTTGGATCTCATCCATTCCTCCATGATGTACAGCACGGGGAGCAGATAAGGTTTCCTCGAAGTCTTCTCTTCTCCAGGCTGAAGAATCCACAGTACTGAGTTAGTCCTGCTGATAGGTGGAAAGAGAGGTAAAGAGGCAGGCAGGTATTAAATAGCACAGTTTTAATTCTGTTTTTAAAGCTTCTGATGGTGACTTTTAATGACAAGTGTCTGTAGAAGTCTCATACTCCACTCTACATGAAAACAATCCCTGCAGAAGCGTTGGGAAGCAGCAAGAATACGACCAGCACGGTCAAGCACAGGAATAGTTAACTCCTCTTTAATAGTTACTTTAGTTCTTTTGCAGTGACATCTGACTAGGAACATACTCTGAAAACATGCATTGTATGCAATAACTTTATTAGGGTCAAATAGATATCACAATATAGATTCATCCACCGAGTAGCCATAAATTGGTTACAACAATCATAGAAGAGACTAAGCTGTTTTAAGCTAAGATGCTTCCAACGTTACAGCTCATACAAGAAGATTATATACTGATACACTTTGATTTAGAAATGCAGATGATCAGTTTTGATTGTTACATTGTGCTTCAGGCTTTTGCTTGTGTCAATGAATCAGTGAGGAAGGGCTGAATTTCCTGGGGAGAAACCCGGACAGGGTAGGAGTCTGGCTCTGGCTGTTTCAGGGGGAGCTCCTCTGAGCCTGGGTTATTTGGTCAATCCAGTTACATTCTCCAGTAGCACCAAGCTAGCACTCAGAGCAGTGACAGAACAGAGGGGTGTCTAACAACCTTGAAACAGCAGGGAGAGAAAGAGGGTGTAAAGGAGTGGTTATGCTTTCTAAGGTCACAACCACACAGGTGGTTTTCCTCTTTTGCTTCATCAAGCGGCAGGGCATTTTCAGATAGTTTTGTGTACTGACATCTGCACCTCTGTTATCTTAGTTAAATAAATACCTTTGTAAACATATAACACAGTTACTTGGTCCTTATTCTCCACAGCTCACGTTTAAAAGGTTCACAAAACACCCATAGAAATAGTGATTTATAGAGTGAATACTTAGCGGAGTCAAACGGAGTGATTGGGTCGGGTACCATAGAGGCTACTGAATACCATGTCAAGGGAGAAACCATTTTAGTTACAAAGCATTCAGAGTCAGCTCTGCAAAATATAGAAAAGATGCACACCTCTTGGAAACATACATTGAACAAAATGCAGTGGCAGAAGTTCCATTTACACAGTCCAGACTTTTGGTCTGGTATGAAACTGCTTATCCATGCACTAAATGACAGATGACTCAGGTAACCGAAAGCATGGCAAAGGTATAACCAAAAGGTATAACCAAAACAAAGGCTCTGAAGAGTCACAGACAGGCAGTTTTGAATAGGTGCAATGTTACATGCATGGATATACAGAATCACCTGTAGAAATAATAGTAGAACACCTCTGTTGTTTTGTTGTTGTTGTTGTTTTTCTTTCTTCACCAAAATGCAGAAGGAAATTATTATGCATATTAAATACTACAGACTTGAGGCTACAAAATGCTTCTACCATCTTAACACATACAAAACTACCATAAAGTTATCTCTACAGTACATACTACAACACCAACTCCAGGTCACCTTCTGTGGTGAGCATATCCCCTGTGCCTGGCTAGTCAGGGGCAAAAAAAAAAAGGCCAACTCCAGCCCCCTGGTCACCTCCCATCTGCCTCAGGACATGGGCTTGGATCTTCAATCGACATTAAACATTCTGTTGTAGCATTAATTTATGTAAAACCCTTAAAAATCTCTAACTTGAGACCTGTTAAACTCTCTACACGTGAGGGATACAAGAGCTCATGCTGTGTGAACCCTAAATTTGATTAGCAAAGGAGGTAGGCCCACTCTGGCTGTAGCCCTGGGACTGGCCATACTCATCCACCTGGCCATAGGAGCCTGGCTGGTTGTAGCCACCGGTTGGCCCGTAGCTGTCTTGGTTGTAGCCACCTTGGTTGTAGCTGCTGGGCTGCTTCTCCATGGTGTCTGCAGGGTGCCTCTGGCCCGAGGAATGCCAGCCTGTCTCCTTAAACACAAACCAAATGTTGCCTGCCCAGAGGATAAAGTTCAAGTAGCCAAAGACCTGGGTGGGGAGAAGAGGAGTTCATCAGCCAGCAGCCACAGTCCCACAGCCCAGCCTAACATTATAGATCCTGCAGGGTCCTAGGAGAAGCCAAAGCTGCTCCCCTTCTGCCCTTCTCTCAAAACCTACTGGAAAACATTCTCAGCTTTGGAGCAAATGCCCAAATTCACCTCCCTTAGCTAGAGCTAGCAAAGTTGTCTGTTTAACTTTTTGTTTCCAAAACTCACAGTATCACAGTCTCACAGTATCACCAGGGTTGGAAGAGACCTCAAAGCTCATCAAGTCCAATCCATTCCCACAGCCCTCAAGACCAGACCATGGCACCAAGTGCCACGTCCAAA
>VWZE01008972.1:6214-16663 GCA_013396675.1 Eubucco bourcierii | reverse complement strand
CCATTCCATGATTCTATGAAATGTCTTTGTTGTTGTCTGAAGCTCTCCAAACAGATTATTTTCCTGAAGCAATTACAGGCACACATGAGCTGTTCCCAGGCTTGCAATCCTTTTTGCACAGCAAAGCACATAATCTGTCAACAAAGTAAGGAAGGTTTGGAAGTCAATTGGTCAGCCCATCAGGTTAAAAGGAGTAATAATAATGCATGGGTGTTTGTGCTGGGTCAGTGCTGATCCCAGCTGAGATAAAAAGACCATTTCAGATGTAGCAATGGAAAAGAAATGAAATCATATCCCCTCAGAAAGGCTTTTCAGGGCCCTAAGGTAATTATTGGATCTCAATATGGTTTTATTATCCCCCAGAACTGGATGGATGCAGGCTGCCTGTGTGCCAAAGGCAGCCAGCAGGCTGTGAGCTGCACCTTTCTGTCTGCCCACCCAACACGGGGATGCAGCACAGTGAAGTGCAGCAGGAGCTGTGGGAGGTCTGTGGGCACACAGAACATTGGAACTTGCTCTTGCCACCTTTGTGAAGGTGGGGAAAGGCCTTTCAAAACTGATGTTTGGTGTAAACCTCCTCTTTTCCCTTCCAGCTCTTGTGATATCCTTGGAACTAACCTTCTTCATCTGTGGGCTGCTGTTTGCCCTGGTTGTGGAAGAATGGGTTTGGGACTATGCAGTGACAGTTACTGTTCTTCACATCATCATCACTTCAGCTGGTAAGCAAAACACATGCATGGGATGCCCAAAGTGAAGGGACTGCAGCACTGCCTGCTGAGGAGAGGCTGAGAGCCCTGGGGCTGCTTGGGCTGCAGAGGAGAAGGCTGAGAGGGGATCTGAGCAATGTCTGTAAATAGCTGAGGGCTGGGGGGCAGGAAGGGAGGGACAGGGACAGGCTCTGCTCACCTGTGCCCTGGCATAGGACAAGAGGCAATGGATGGAAACTGCAGCATAGGAAGTTGCACCTCAACATGAGGAAGAACTTCTTGAGTGTAAGGGTCCAGAGCCCTGGCACAGGCTGCCCAGAGAGGTTGTGGAGTCTCCTTCTCTGGAGCCTTTCCAGGCCTGTCTGGATGTGTTCCTGTGTGCCCTGTACTGGATTCTCTGCTCCTGCTCTGGCAGAGGTTGGACTGGAAGATCTGCAGAGGTCCCTTCCAACCCCTAACATCCTGTGAGCCTGTGACAAATCCATTAGTATTCATCTGCTATATCACTGGGCTAAGATAATGCTTTCTTAAAGCTAAATAAATCATAGAATCACAGAACTGTTTTGGTTGGAAAAGACCTTTAAGATCATTCAGTCCAACTAGGTGATCTTAGGTGGAACAGGTTGCCCAGGGAGGTTGTGGCTGCTCCTTCCCTGGAGGTGTTCAAGGCCAGGCTGGAGGAGACCTTGAGTGCCCTGTGCTAGTGGGAGGTGTCCCTGCCTATGGCAGGGGGTTGGAACTGGCTGATCCTTGAGGTCCCTTCCAACCTTCTCATTCTATGACTCTATGATTCCAAACCCACCTGGATGTGTTCCTGTGGGACTTGCTTAAGCTGAAGCTGTCTTGGCAGGGGTTGGGACTGGATGATCTCCAGAGGCCCCTTCCAACCCCTACCATTCTGTGATGCTGTGATTCTCTAATGTCATCTTTGCCCATGCCCACACTTGTTTGGAAAGTGACATTTCTCCTCCTCTTCTCTTTGCAGTTATGTCTGAATTCCCCCTGATGTTACACTGGTGGCTGGCATTAGGTATCATTACAGTCTCTATAGTTTAAATTGTTAGACTCTGTGACATAGAAAATTGGTATTTCCAGTATGAGTTGTTTCTGTCTCCTAGTTTGAGAACCATTAGTATCTACAGAAGAAAATGATGCTTTTCATTTACATCTCTTTTAATGGCACAGGCAAGGAACACTGGGCTGGGATTGGGTTTGCCTTAAAAAAAAAACAAAAAACAGTTTGAAGAGCAGAATGCACTCAGTTTGTGTTAGCTCACAAAGAGCAGCTACCCTCATGGGCTTGAGATAACCCAAAAAGTCCTGGGCAATCAGTCAAACGTTGTCCAAACCTTGTGCTCAGGGGGCTGGAGCAGCTCTGCTACAAGGACAGGCTGGGGGTGTGCAGCCTGGAGAAGAGGAGGCTCTGGGGACACCTTAGAGTAGCCTGCCAGGATCTGAAGGGGCTGCAAGCAGGGTGCAGAGAGACTGTTTGCAAAGGCTGCAGGGACAGGACAAGGAGCAATGGTTTGAAACAAGAGCAGGGTAGATTTAGGTTGGCTGTTAGGAACAAGTTCTGCACCAGGAGGGGGATGGAACACAGCAACAGGTTGCCCAGAGAGGTGGTTGAGGCCTCATCCCTGGAGATACTGAAGGTGAGGCTGGACAGGGCTGTGGGCAGCCTGATACAGTTGAGTCTGTCCCTGGTGACTGCAAGGAAGTTGGTCTGGATGAGGTTTGGAGCTCCCTTCCAACCCACCCATTCTGTGACTCTCTGATAATCAGTGGAAAGAAGGAGGCTCCTTCAGAGGCCATTTGTGTAAGCACTGTGCATAGGTACTGCAGCTAGGAGAGAGACATCCCAGGCACCACATCTCCTTACAGGGACTTTCTGGATGCTTGACTTCCTGTAATGAAAACCAAAAAGCACAGCTTTGGCCTGGAATGGAGTCTCTTGAAAAGCAGCTAGGGGAAAAGGACTGCCTCCTGTTCTTTCTCATGGGATGGGTACCAAGGACCAACAGCTCCACTAAATTCCTGAATGATGGAGACAGGCAAAGAAATCCTTTGACCTGCAGCTGGTTTTGCATGGGGTTGATAGCTCTGTAGGTGGTTAAAACCTTGGGGGAAATGTTTAAGTATCAGGCCATTAAAAACCCTCTGGAGATAACAACACTGTCTGCTTAAAGGTTTGTCATCATCTTGGTATTCCAGGACAAAAATGAATATAAACCAGTCCTGTGTTTTCTTTCAGGCTCTGGAGTCATTTCAATGGTCTGTGGAGGACAGATTCTGGCCTACTACTTGTTCAAGGACAACTTCATTTACCCAATTCTAGATGATTTTTGAAAAGGATGTTTAAGACTTTGCCTTTGCCTTTATCTGGATTGTGTGGTTCCATCAACATTCTTGTCTGCTTTCCCTGGTCTCAGGTGATAGAAGGAGAGGAAATGGCCTGGAATTGTGCCAGGGGAGGGGCAGGTTGGAGATTTGGGAAAATTTATTTGCTGCAAGAGTGGTCAGGGATTGGCACAGGCTGCCCAGGGAGGTGGTGAAGTGCCCATGCCTGGAGGTGTTTGAGAAAGGTGTGGGCATGGCACTGTGGGACATGGTTTGATGGCCATGGTGGGGCTGTGCTGATGGTTGCAGTGGATGATCTCAGAGAGCTTTTGCACCCCAAACAATTCTCTGACCCTAAGTGTGGCTGCAATTAAAGCCACAGACAACACATAGGTGGCTGCTGGGCCCAGCACCCCTGGTACAACACCACCCTGTGCATCTTTCAGGATGCTTGCCAGTGACATTGTGCCAGGTGGGCACACAGCAGTAGCATTGCCCTCTCTGGAGAACAGCAGAGAGCAGGAACAGAGCCTGCTTCTGGGTCTGATGACAGATGGATTCTTCAGGATCAGGCACATTTGCATTCCATTGTTGCCCATCCATAGTCCTGTTGGACTCAATGATCCCCACTGCAACAGCTCTGTGATTCTGGGATGTAAATGAAGTTGGCAGCTGTCTAATTGTAAAGCTGATATTTAGCTTCCCAGACTTCTTGTAGCTCACCTGTGTTGGTCACCTCAGTGCCAACACTTTGCTGTGTTTGATCACCTTTACCCTGTGCTGCCAAGCAAACACTCAGGCACACTGCCTGAATCATAGAATGGGAAGGTTGGAAGGGACCTCAAGGATCATCCAGTTCCAACCCCCTGCCATAGGCAGGGACACCTCCCACTAGCACAGGGCCATCAAGGCCTCATCCAGCCTGGCCTTGAACACCTCCAGGGAGGTTGTGGAGCACAGATGACCTTCAGGGAGGTTGTGGAGCACAGAATCACCCAACGTGATCAAAGATCACGTTGGGTGATTCTGTGCTCCACAACCTCCCTGGGCAACCTGTGCCATTGTCTCACCACCCTCAACCTGTGCCAGTGTCTCACCACCCTCAACCTGTGCCAGTGTCTCACCACCTTCACTCTAAAGCACTTCCTCCTAACATCCACTTTCAGTCTCCCCTCTGACACTTCAAACCCATTCCCCTTGTCCTGCCATTCCCAGACCTTGTCAGTAGTCCCTCCCCAGCCTTCCTGCAGCCCCCTTCAGATCCTGCAAGGCCCCTCCAAGCTCTCCTGGAAGCCTTCTCTTCTCCAGGCTGCAGAGCCCCAACTCTCTCAGCCTGTCCTCACAGCAGAGCTGCTGCAGCCCTCTCAGCATCTTGGTGGCCTCCTCTGCACTGGCTTCCTCCTACCATCCAGTCTTAAAAACAAAGAACCCCCAAGCAGGAGCTGAGCAGTGCTGCTCTGCCCCAGTGAAATCCTGCAGGGAAAAGGAACCAGTAGAGTCTCAGCTGCAGTGTTTTCAGGTTGTTACCTCTTGTATTTTCTCAAGTGCTGACTCTTAGCTGAGGCTGGAGTCTGACCTCTCACAAGCGCTGCAGGACTTTAAATCCCTGTGTCTGGCACAGCAGCCTTGGCTGGCAAAGCCCTGGCAAAGCAGCATCCCTGACCAGCTCCTTGCTGTGCAGCTCTTCTCATCTTCAAGCTCTCACCAAGAAGCTTCCCGAGGCAACAGCAGGCAGACAAACAATCCTCAGTAGCCCCCTGCTCCCAGGGATGCTACTGACAAAGGTTTTCTGAGCTAGCTTCAGGCTTCTCTCACTAATGAGCCCTTTATGGTCTGGATCTGCTGGAGTAAGGAGGGGCAATGCTGCCCACGGCCACTGGGACACATCTCTGGCCCCCAGCTGCAAGTGGCCAATGCCACAGTGAGAGTTTGTGGGCAGTGGTGATTGCAGACGACAAACCACAGCAGCAGCAGCTTCAAGGAGCTCTTTCTCTTCAACCACAACAAAGCTGTAACAGTAGAACTGCTCCAAGGCAACTTCACTTCACACATGATAGCAGGGACTGGATTTCACCTGCAGCTTGCTTAGAAGAGCAAGAGTGGGCTGCTCTGGGCACAGGAGTCCTAAATGTTGTCCTTACCTCAATCTTAGCCAGCAGCTAAGGCCCCTGAAAACTGTGTCCCCTGCTGACCTGACCAACACCTTCACAGTTCCTGCTGCTTTTACAGTTATTAGTTAAGTTTTCCTACCAAAAGTGCACATGCAGGGGGAAGCATGGTTCATAGAGTCATAGAATCATAGAATGGGAAGCTTGGAAGGGACCTCAAGGATCAGCCAGTTCCAACCCCCTGCCATAGGCAGGGACACCTCCCACTAGCACAGGTCGCTCAAGGCTTCATCCAACCTGGCCTTGAACACCTCCAGGGAGGGAGCAGCCACAGCCTCCCTGGGCAACCTGTGCCAGTGTCTCACCACCCTCACTGCAAACAACTTCCTCCTAACATCCACTTTCAATCTCCCCTCTCACACTTCAAACCCATTCCCCTTGTCCTGCCATTCCCAGACCTTGTCAATAGTCCCTCCCCAGCCTTCCTGCAGCCCCCTTCAGATCCTGCAAGGCCACTCCAAGCTCTCCTGGAAGCCTTCTCCTCTCCAGGCTGCACAGCCCCAACTCTCTCAGCCTGTCCTCACAGCAGAGCTGCTGCAGCCCTCTCAGCATCTTGGTGGCCTCCTCTGCATTGGCTCCAACAGTTCCATGTCCTTCCTGTGCTGAGGGCTCCAGAACTGCACACAACAGACTCCCAAAAGGATCTGAGTTTGTCTCTCATGAATGGCAGATGTATGAGTCAGAAAAAGCCAACTGTGTCCTAGGCCAGCAGATGGAGAGAGGTGGTTCTGCCTCCCTGCTCTGCTGAGACCTCACCTGGAGTACTGTGTCTAGTTCTGGGACCCTCACCCCAACACAGGATGGATGTGGACCTGTCCCCAGAACAAGAAAGGTATAGAACTGTTGTAGAGAGTCCAGAGGAGGCCACAAAGATGATCAGAGGTCTGGAGAACCTCCCTGTGGGTACAGCCTGGGAGATTTGGGTGTGTTCAGCCTGGAGAGGAGAAAGCTGCAGGGAGACCTCAGAGCCTTCTAGTACCTGAAGGGCTCCAGGAGAGCTGGGGAGGGACTTTTGACAAGGGCTGGGAGTGCCAAGATGAGGGACAATGGCTTTGAGCTGGGAGAGAGGAGACTGAGAGTGGAGAGGAGGAAGAAATTCTTGAGAGTGAGGATGTGGAGAGACTGGCACAGGTTGCCCAGAGAGCTGTTTAAGAGCAGGCTGGATGAAGCCTTGAAGCAAGCTCTCTGACAGGAGCTGCTCCTGCCCATCTCAGGGGATGGAAACTGGACAACCTCTGAGGTCCCTTCCAACTGAAGCCATTCTGTGCTTCTCTGACCAGAGCAAGCTTCATCTTTTCCAGTTTAGTTTCAATACTGGAAGTGCACATGCAGGGAGAAGCAGGTTCAGAAGGCTCCCAGAAGACTGAGTTTGTCTCTCATGAATGACAGACAGGAGCCACTGCAGAGACAAAACAGCTATGGAATTCCCTAGCACTGAAGAGGTGCAGACTTGGGAAGCTCTTCAGCCTAATACTCAGTACTGAAGGCAGCAGAGGTGATTCTGGAGACTGAATTATCTGAGCTGCACTGATCACAGCTCTGAGTCATGCAGCATTTTGAGTCTGATGGGTTTATGTCTCCAGGAAGATCAGTGTGCAGGTAGCCACCTGGCATGATCTGCTTGAAAAATGTTGGCATGTTTCTTCAAGGCTTGGTTCAGTTGAGGACAGTAAGAAAGGCTGGAGAGGAAGTGCTGTATAATGAAAACTCAGCCCCTGCCCTGCTGCTCCCATTCTGTGTGTAGGTAGAGCACCAGGGACTGGATTAGATCTGAACTTAATCCATGGGTGGAACAAGTTCCTATTTTTACCCTGACAGGATTTTCTTCTGCAAGGGTCAGCCCAGCTGCAGCTTGCTGTAGCTCTCTGGGTCAGTCCTGGCATATTTAACTTTTGTTTCCTATTTAAAACCTTAAGTCACCACCAAGAGATAGCTTCTGACTAACCTGAGGGCTGCTTTAGCCCCAGGATTTCTCCAAGGCAGGTACAACTCTGCCAGTGCACAGCAAGGGTGAGAAGCCTTAGTCATAGACTCACAAAATGGTTTGGGTTGGAAGGGACCTCAAAGATCATCCAGTTTCAACCCCCCCTGCAGGGACACCTCCCACCAGCCCAGCTTGCTGCAGGTCTCATCCAGCCTGGCCTTGAACACCTCCAGGCAGGGGTATCCACAACCTGTGCCAGTGTCTCACTACCCTCACTCTCAAGAATTTCATCCTCACCTCCACTCTCCCTCTCCCCTCTCCCAGCTCAAAGCCATTGTCCCTCATCCTGTCATTCCCAGCCCTTGTCAAATGTCCCTCCCCAGTTCTCCTGGAGCCCCTTCAGGTCCTGAAAGGCTGCTCTGAGGTCTCCCTGCAGCCTTCTCTCCTTGAGGCTGCACAGTCCCAGTCAGCAGCTTTCTGCACTGCTTTCAGATATGGATTGGTGGCACAATTTCAACAGAATTTTCCCATCCCTTTTATGTTGAGCGCTAATGACAAATGTTATCACTGGAGGAGACTCTGCTCTAGAGTCTCCATCTTTGGAGACTTTCAAGACCCATCTGGATCCATTTCTG
Source organism: Eubucco bourcierii (assembly GCA_013396675.1). Classification (NCBI taxonomy): domain Eukaryota; kingdom Metazoa; phylum Chordata; class Aves; order Piciformes; family Ramphastidae; genus Eubucco; species Eubucco bourcierii. The sequence continues at coordinate 8,892 of VWZE01008972.1, read as the reverse complement.
TATGATCTGCCTCAGGTGACCCTGCTTTAAGCAGGGGGATTGGACTCAGTGGTGTTCAGAGACTCCTTCCAACCTCCCCCATTCCATGACTCTGTGATTCCACATGATGCTTAAAGTGTAGGCAAAGTTCCTGCTATACAAATAAATATTCACCATGTAAGCAGTCTGAGTTGTATCTGTGTGGGCATTCCCTGGTTAGAAGCCTTATAGAATCATAGAATCATAGAATGGTAAGGTTGGAAGGGACCTCAAGGATCATCTAGTTCCAACCCTCTGCCATAGGCAGGGACACCTCCCACTAGTACAGGTTACTCAAGGCCTCAGAGGCTGCAGCTCACACTGATTTCTCCCTCATACACCAAACTGCTCCTTTTCAGTATGGCAAACCTGCCTGGGTCTGGGACAACCCTGAAGTGAGCCACTCGAGCAATTTGCACCTGACTGGTTACTAACAGCTGGAACACAGGTGCAGAAGAGCTCTGTGTGTGTGTGTTTCACAGCAGATCTGCCAAGGGCTCCAAGGAAAGCTACAGAAGGCAGAAGGAAACCAGAGGAAGCAGCAAGGAGGGTCATGTGTTGGAAAGCAGCCACAAAGAAAGCAAGGCACAAGGAGACAGAAGAGGACAAGATCAGTGAAAGGAGAAAAAAACCTGCAGACTGAGCCAGCAGGACTGGTGTCTTGTGACATGAGGCTTGCATGCCTCTTGTGTGCCACTCGTGTGCCACTTGTGTGCCACTTGTGTGCCATTTGCATGCCACAGCCTGTTTCCCTGCTGCTGCACACATGACTCTAAGGAAGGTGATGTTCACATCCAGCTGTAATCTGTGATGCTATGCCTGTGGCTCCTGCCCCAGAGCTGTGGGAAGCCTTTGCTCCCTGACTCAGCCAGGCACAGGAATATTGTCTCATTTAGTTGGTGTGGGCTCGGTGTTATCTGAGCCCCTGTGGTGGGGTCTGGCAGTCAGGACTCTGCACAGGTATCTGTGGGGGTGTAGGCAGCCTAGAATGCAGGACAAGCAGATGGAAACTTGATCCACTTGCAGGCAGAGTTTTCAGGGAAGAAGGACAGAAGTTGCAGACGTCAGGTTCAGGACTCAGTGGCATACCTTAATAATACCCTATTAGAGTAATTGCAAGAGGAGTTTGGTTTTTTTTCTGAGAGCCAAGAAAACCCTTCTCATCGTACCCAGCCACCTGCTGAGATAGATTACAGCCCTCTCAGTGGCTCTGCATTCACTCCTGTTCCAGCTGCTGCAGTTGCCTGGCACAGAGCGAGGGTGCAGTGTGGGCTGCTGCAGACTCTCAGCACACATTGCTAAGCTAACAACGCTGCCCTCAGCGCAGTGTCAGCCTCTCAACCGAGCCAAAAAGCTGTCCTGGAACCAACAAACGGACTCCAATGTGCAAAAGCAGCCAAACAGCAAACTCTGGAGCAGAGGAAATGTCAGGATTTTCAGCTAGCATCTCTGTAAAAACACAGGCTTGAATGCTCCTCATCTCCCAGGGGGGGAACAGAGTTGGGGATTCCACCTAAGCCAGGCAGCTTCCAGCCCTACACACTGCTTGATTCACACTTTGATCTCTTTTGAGTGGGAACTCCCAGAAGCAAGCAAAGCAAAGCCCTGCAGCACTCATTAGCCCTCTGCTCCTAACTATGCCAAACTGCTGGAGCACTAAATGCAGAAAGCACAGTGTGGGTAACACCAGATCAGAGGACCACAGAACAGGCTGGGTTGGAAGAGACCTCCAAGAGCATCTACTCCAGTCCCACTGCCATGGGCAGGGACACCTCCTGCCAGCACAGGTTGCTCAAGGCCTCATCCAACCTGGCCTTGAACACTAACCTGAGGGCTGCTTTAGCCCCAGGATTTCTCCAAGGCAGGTACAACTCTGCCAGTGCACAGCAAGGGTGAGAAGCCTTAGTCATAGATTCACAAAATGGTTTGGGTTGGAAGGGACCTCAAAGATCATCCAGTTTCAACCCCCCCCTGCAGGGACACCTCCCACCAGCCTAGGTTGCTGCAGATCTCATCCAGCCTGGCCTGGAAGACCTCCAGGCAGGGGCATCCACAACCTCCCTGGGCAACCTGTGCCAGTGTCTCACTACCCTCACATTCAAGAATTTCTTCCTCCTCTCCACTCTCCCTCTCCCCTCTCCCAGCTCAAAGCCATTGTTCCTCATCCTGTCACTCCCAGTCCTTCTCAAAAGTCCCTCCTCAGCTCTCCTGGAGCCCCTTCAGGTCCTGGAGGGCTGCTCTGAGGTCTCCCTGGAGCCTTCTCTTCCCCAGGCTGAGTAGATCCAACTCTCCCATTCTGGGATGTTCTCCAGCCTTTTGACCATCTTTGTGGCCTCCTCTGGATCCTCTCCAACAGTTCCATGCCCTTCTTGTGCTGGGGGCCCCAGAACTGGACAGAGTGGTCCAGGTGGGTGCTCAGCAGAGCGGAGCAGAGGGGCAGAGTCCCCTCCCTCATCCACTGGTAGATGACCACTGAGGGCAGATGAGACACCTGCCTGCAGACTCCTGCTCTGGACATTTCTGCGCAGGACTCCTGTGGCCTGTTGCCTGCTGACCAGAAATAGTCAGAACTGCCTGAGTGAGCTCACTTAAACCTGGAGAAAGACACCAAGCTGGGGGCTGATGTTGCTGGGCTGGAGGGCAGAAGGGCTCTGCAGCAG